>CM060953.1:32033775-32549212 GCA_030765055.1 Mantis religiosa | reverse complement strand
CCTTCTCCTTCTCCTTCTCCTTCTCCTTCTCCTTCTCCTTCTCCTTCTCCTTCTCCTTCTCCTTCTCCTTCTCCTTCTCCTTCTCTTCTCCTTCTCCTTCTCCTTCTCCTTCTCCTTCTCCTTCTCCTTCTCCTTCTCCTTCTCTTCTCCTTCTCCTTCTCCTTCTCCTTCTCCTTCTCCTTCTCCTTCTCCTTCTCCTTCTCCTTCTCCTTCTCCTTCTCCTTCTCCTTCTCCTTCTCCTTCTCCTTCTCCTTCTCCTTCTCCTTCTCCTTCTCCTTCTCCTTCTCCTTCTCCTTCTCCTTCTCCTTCTCCTTCTCCTTCTCCTTCTCCTTCTCCTTCTCCTTCTCCTTCTCCTTCTCCTTCTCCTTCTCCTTCTCCTTCTCCTTCTCCTTCTCCTTCTCCTTCTCCTTCTCCTTCTCCTTCTCCTTCTCCTTCTCCTTCTCCTTCTTCTTCTTCTTCTTCTTCTTCTTCTTCTCCTTCTTCTTCTCCTTCTTCTTCTCCTTCTTCTTCTCCTTCTTCTTCTCCTTCTTCTTCTCCTTCTTCTTCTCCTTCTTCTTCTTCTCCTTCTCCTTCTTCTCCTTCTCTTCTTCTCCTTCTTCTCCTTCTTCTCCCTCTTCTCCTTCTTCTCCTTCTTCTCCTTCTTCTCTTCTCCTTCTCCTTCTCCTTCTCCTTCTCCTTCTCCTTCTCCTTCTCCTTCTCCTTCTCCTTCTGCTTCTCCTTCTGCTTCTCCTTCTTCTTCTTCTTCTTCTTCTTCTTCTTCTTCTTCTTCTTCTTCTTCTTCTTCTTCTTCTTCTTCTTCTTCTTCTTCTTCTTCTTCTTCTTCTTCTTCTTCTTCTTCTTCTTCTTCTTCTTCTTCTTCTTCTTCTCCTTCTTCTTCTCCTTCTCCTTCTCCTTCTCCTTCTCCTTCTCCTTCTCCTTCTTCTTCTCCTTCTTCTTCTCCTTCTTCTTCTCCTTCTTCTCCTTCTTCTTCTTCTTCTTCTTCTTCTTCTTCTTCTTCTTCTTCTTCTTCTTCTTCTTCTTCTTCTTCTTCTTCTTCTTCTTCTCCTTCTTCTTCTCCTTCTTCTTCTCCTTCTTCTTCTCCTTCTTCTTCTCCTTCTTCTCCTTCTTCTTCTCCTTCTTCTTCTCCTTCTTCTTCTCCTTCTTCTCCTTCTTCTTCTTCTTCTTCTTCTTCTTCTTCTTCTTCTTCTTCTTCTTCTCCTTCTCCTCCTCCTACTCCTTCTCCTCCTCCTGCTCGTTCTTCTTCTTCTTCTTCTTCTTCTTCTTCCCCTTCCTCTTCCCCTCCTCCTTCTTCTTCTCCTTCTCCTTCTCCTCCTCCTTATCCTTCTCCTCCTCCTTCTCCTCCTCCTGCTCGTTCTTCTTCTTCTTCTTCTTCTTCTTCTTCTTCTTCTTCTTCTTCTTCTACCTCACGGCTTTGGATTGTTTAACCCGTTCCGGCTCCAAATTGGTCTGCCCATCTTTTCTTCGGTCTGCCCTGTGAGACTACATCCGTCTTATTCATTCTTTATTATTCCTTTTAATTAAAGTAAATAATTGAAAATAATCTAATATGTATTTATCTCATTGAATTCCTCCACTCCACTTAGGTACAAAGGAAAAAAGACTAACGTGAAATTTAAATCTATTTATAGCTGGTAGCTGGGTTATGACTTTGTCATTTCATTTTCTTTGCATGGCCAGGAGATAGGAAAACAAATGACTTCGTACTAGAGAATGCTATAAGTATTTGAAAACTTAAACTAAAAACAAAGAATAGTCGAAAAATGTTTCCTGCACAAATTATGTACAAGTTCTCTTCTTTAAGAAGTCGTACGGTTTTCTACATGTTGTTGTTAACCAATTAAATAATAGCCTTCCAGAAAGAAGATTTCGAAGTCTAGATAGATCTACATTTTATTTGTCATGAAAATATCTTAAACATATTGTATTTTAATCAAATCAGTTTGAGGTATTCATCAGGAAATACAGATTTTCGAAGTGTTTTCCGTGAACAGAGCAGTTTGAGTAGAGGAAATTTGAGTACTTGATAATTTTCGTGTTGCATCCCTAAAAGAAGTTTGGTAATTTTTCGTTTTTTGTCATGGTTTACAAAAAAACAGACACACAACGCCTTTTCTAAAACTCAGGGAACACAGAACACGCATCCCCGACGAAGTCTGAATATAGAATTTGTTAATGGAAAGCAAAATGTCACCTACCTAATACTATACCTAATAGTACTTATAGGTGTACAGTAGAAATTTAGAGCTATTTAATTGTAATCACTCTTCTAGAAGTTCTATTTTGCTACTGTCTTGAATTAAGCACACAAAAAAGAAACAAGACTAAGGTAAACGCGGGTGACTTGGTTGGACGGTCGACACAGGTTAGTTTTTGAAAATCCGCTCCCTAGGTAGGTAGTGTATAGTTATGTTGGAGCGACCTTTGTAGGAGAAGAAGTTAACTACCCGAGACAGTTGAGTGTGTAATACGGGTGTTTCAACTGTCGGAGAAAATTGCTCAAATTGCTGTTTAAGATATGTCTATAGCGAATGTTTATTGAAATTTCCCCAGAAACTTGTACAGTAATAAAATACAGACTTTCAGACATCCATAATCCGCCTTGTTTTTTATATTTACCTAATTAGTGCTGCAAACGGGTAAAAATAGGTACTGCTACAACAGCGCGCGAACCGGATTAAGGTCGCAATAGAGGCCGACATTACCGACCAAATCGCCTTTGTCCCAATAGCTGCTGGGTGTAAGGGGTTCAGGAGGAACGCCCTATGCGGCTTCGATCTCCACCACGGAGTCTATAATCTGGTATTCATCTGTGGTTCAGGATTTCAAAAATTGCAAGTTAATGTACACTAATCAACATTAGATCAATTAAATTTAATTTTTTTTTAACAAGAAAGAGAAAAGGACAGGAGGAGAGAAAGAAAAAGCCAACAAGAGGAGTTCCGGAATAATAAAGGGGAGAAGATCAGGTAAGTAGTGGAGTCCCGCTGAAAGCACCTCCGTTAGTGGCGGTTGATGCTCCTGCGCTCAAAAAGAGGCGCAGTTCTGGTTGGCTTACCTTGCTATGGACCATGACACAAGGCCCTGACCATAGCCTGCGAAGTAAAGTGGGTGTGAAAAGGTTGAAGGAAGGATATGAGAGAGTTGAGGTATTACTTTATTATTTTTGCAATCACTGCGCACCATGTGGTGCTTGGGGAGTGGCATTGACGCCTAGCGGCGTCGGGGTCTGTGGTGCGTATCAGTCGTGTCCTGTTGCATGCTTATAAATCTGTTGTGGAGGAGATCAATATTGTTGTGAAGTTGTGCGAAGTCTTGGAGGAATGTCTCGGTGTCGAAAGTAGAGTTTGAGACCGCAAAGTGAAGTTCTTCTTGTCTTCGGTGTATGAGGTCCAGAAGTTGCTGGTGCTGTGTTGTGGTCTTGGAGATCTCAGTGACTTGCTCCTGCAGTGCTGTGAATTGCTGTGTGATGGTAGAGATCCGGACTTGTGCTGCTGTATTGAGTTTGTTAAGGTGTTCTGATGTAGATTGAAGATGGTTGTCCAGTGCTGTCGAGATTGACGTGAAGTTGAAACAGGTGGTCAATAGTTTAAGAAGAGCTTCACTGGCGGCTTCTTGATGAGTGTTGGTTGCGGTGACTGCGTCCTCCAAGTTTCCCAGTCGGGTGGTGATGTTCAGGGCCTCAGAGTGGAGGTCCTGTATCTCCTCCGTGTGGGATCTGGGTGAAGCTGTGGCTGCGAAATTTTCTTCTAGGCGTCTGAGGCGAGTGTTGGTCTGCCGAAGTCCTTGCCGGAGCTCTTGAAGAAGAAGTAGAACTTCCGGTGATGTGGCGCGTTCGGCAGAGCTGGGTGCTGTCCGTCTAACACTCGTCTCGCCTAGGCGGGGGTACAGAGGGCACTGCGCTTGGCCAGTGAAGTGGCCGAAGCCACTGCAGGTTGCGCAGTACCGGCGGCGGCGGCGGAGGCCGTGTTGTCGGCAGTCTCTTGTCAGTGACGGAGCACCGCAGTAATGGCAGCGAGGCGGTGCTGAGCAGAGTGCTGCTGAGTGCCCGTAGCTGCAGCATCGTCGACATGGAGCAGGTCGCTCAGTCCTGCCCGGCTCGGTACGTAGGCACTGCCCCAATAGGGGCAGGCCACTACTCAAAGCCATGTTGTAATCAGCGGTGTCGGCGAACTGCAATCTGACGAGGTTCGTTGGTCCTCGGTGAGTGGTGATCCTTGATGTACTGCGGGTAGACGGCCAAAGTTGCAGCGCAGCAGCGTGGATGAACTTGGTCGGCAGATCGCGGGGAGCCCCTGAGCGCAGCATCTGCTGACCCAGAGCAGCCGAACAGCGGGGTTCCCGCGGGGGAAGCTGCGCAGGAGCGATGCAAACCTCGGCGAAAGTTGGCTGCGGTGGTCGGCCGTGGTTTGCTGCGGTGCTGGAAGATGAAGGCTGAGCGATGGAGGAGGCTGGTCCTGCAGGCTGAGCGGGCCCGAGAGGCAGGATCGGTTCCTGCGAGCCTGGCTGTTGAGCAGCGTCTGTGTTGGAGCACCGCGTGGTGGTGCTGGCCCAGAACTTGCCAGCTACCTCAGCGGGAGGCTTCCTCTCGTCTGCCGGTACCGGCAGAGAGACGGGAGATGGTGTCCGAGAGCTGGCAGGTGACGGTTGTGGCGCTTGCTGTTTCTCTTGCCGGCTCTTCTTCTTGGCGCTTTTCTTCCCCATCCTGTGATGTTTGCTCCTCGGAGTCTTCGGCGAGAGTGTCCCTAGACAATTAAATTTAACTGCCAAAGCGTAAACATATAGTTATTTCTGGTGTCATCCTTTCTTACACAGAATTATTACTTTGTTCGATATTTTCCTAGTAGGCACCATATTTATCGTCTATTTCTGCAAAAATGAGATAAATTAAATCAAAGTTGAATGTTGTTATAACAATTTTGCAAATAATTGCAATCCTCTGCCTTGTATTGCAATATTGCATATCGAGCCCTCTATTGAGAAGAATATTCGGTAGAGTTATTTTTCTTGTTTCTCAGCCAATTTGTTTCCTGGCGGGCAATCAATATAACTAAAAAGGTGTCTTCTATACATATTTATAACAGTGTTTATAACCAAGTTAACACATATTACATTCACAAAAAATAAACGTTTGGTATGTTATACTTGGAGCAGAAAAGGAAGAACTTTTAGAAGAGTTGGCTGAGAATGAATTGTGAATTTAATGTATTAACCTATAAACACATGTAGTTATATGGATTGCCCAGCAGGTGACAAATTGGCTGACAAACAACAAACATATCTTTACCGTCTATTCTTCTCCACAGAGGGCTCTACCTGCAATATCATAATACGACAGAGAAGATTGTAATTTTTTGCAAATTTTTGGTGGCAACATTCAGTTATGTTGTATGGATATAGCGTACATTTAATTTATCTCTATTTTGCACAAATAAACGATAAGTATGCTATATATTTAGACAATGTCGAACGAACCAATAAATGTGTATCAGAAAGGAAGACATCTAAGGGGACTCTGTCGTCTCGTCTCTGGTCTGACTCGAATGCTCGGCACTGTCCGTCTCGAGTTCTAGGAGCCGAACAGAACTTCTCCAGCCAGCGCATGCTGTTTTTTTTTTTTTTTTTTTTTTTTTTTTTTTTTTTTTTTTTTTTTTTTTTTTTAGACAGGCCCCTCCCCGCCTGCCCGGTGGCGATCAACCGTCATTCTCCGGCAAGCATTCTACATCGCCTCCCGCATGCTGTTAATACTAACGAGCAGGGGTGCGGAGTTACGTGAGAGATTAGTGGAGTTAGTTAGCAGATCCCGCAATAAGCACTCTGGGGAGTGTCGTCTATGATATGCCCAGCATGAGTCATGCTGGGCGGCGTGGTGTAAGAGGCCAGTGTGGCAAACATGGCTAGGTGCCCTGAGTGCCAGACTGGGGAGTCGCGTAGTGTATGTTATTTGGGCATGCGTGAAGTGTCTATTGCGGTGCATGCGTCTATGCTTAGTGGAGGGTTAGTGTTAGATTATGATCATGCGTGTTATTCCTGGTATGTTAGTAGTACTGAGGTGGTGTTAGTACACGGGATTAATAGTACAAGGCATGCATATAATATTAGTTGTGGTTTGGAATGCTGAGGGAATTCTGTAGGCAGATGTGATGGTAGTCTTGAGGGCTGTGTTGAGTTCTAGACAGGGATGAGCTGATTTAGAAAGTCTTGTACGTCTTGTTCGCTAACGTCATTGTCCGAGTATCGGTGAAAGAGGTATAGGGGTCCTTTATGTTTATTGGTGAGTGGGTCATAGCTACCAATGCTTTGGATGAGTGGGTTTGGATTTGGTTCTGCATTATTGTAGAGGTCAAAGGCGAGCTTGCGGATAAATTCGTTAATGGTATGTATTCTTAGTTCCTTATGTAGAGGTGCTGCTGGGGTTGTACGCGGGAGTTTGCATATCAGCCGAAGGATTTTATTCTGGAAAGTTTGTAGTCGTTTGATGTGCGTTTTGGCTGCATATCCCCAGACTGGGGCGGCGTAGGTGATTAGTGGTCTGAGGAGGGTTTTGTAGAGGACCAAGGCAGTTTCGATGGGGAGAAGGCTGGAGTGGTTTAATAGCGGATAGAGTTCCCTGAGTCGGCCGCATGCTTTGCCTCTGATTTTATTGATATGTGTGCGCCATGTGAGGCCTCTATCCATGGTGACACCTAGGTATTTTACTGTGGGCGACCAGGTTATATGAGTGCCGAAGAGTTGTAGGGGAGGGAGGTTTTGGGTTCGATGGGTTGTGCGTTTGGTGAAGAGAATCGCTTGACATTTATTGGGATTTGGTTTTATTCGCCAGTCAGTGAGCCAAGATTCTAGTTGCGTAATGTAGTTTTGAAGACGGCGGTGAATTAGACGTGGCTGCCAGGATTGGGCCATGATGGCTGTGTCATCAGCATAGACGAATGTTTTAACCGAGTTAGGCATGGGAATATCGTTAATATATATGTTGAAAAGGAGTGGTCCCAGGATGCTACCCTGGGGAACGCCGGCGCGGATTTGTCTTAGGCTTGAAAGGGAGCCGTTTACCATCGATCTGAAGGATCGTCCTGAGAGATAGTTGGAAGTGAGCTTAACTGCTGAGTCTGGGAAGTTATAAGAGATCATTTTGCGTAGGAGTCCTTTGTGCCAAACTTTGTCAAAGGCCCGTTCGAAATCGAGGAGTAGTGCGCCAGTTGATTTATTGATGTTATAGCCATGGGTGATGTGTTCTGTGGCTCTAAGTATTTGAAGTGTTGAGGAGTGGTGTGTTCGGAAGCCGAATTGTTCGTTGCAAAGGAGCGAAGTGCTTTTAATGTACGCGTTTAGTCGCTTGAGTATCACTTTCTCAAGGAGTTTGTTTAGTGAGCTGAGGAGACTAATTGGTCTATAGTTCATCGGGTCGTGAGGAGGTTTGTGTTGTTTAGGGAAGTGTAGTACATGAGCAGTTTTCCAGGCTGTGGGGAAAATGCCATGCTCAAGAGAGTAATTAAAAATGGTGGCAAAGAATTTAAGTGACTTTAGTGGCAAGTTTTTGACGGCTATATTGGGTATCTGGTCAGGGCCTGGTGCCTTGCGGTTGGGAAGGTGGCGGATTAGCCAAGCAATCTCGGAGTGGGAAGTCTTTCGCATTTTGTTATGGGTAGGTCGGTTGTGAACATCGCGTGTTATTTGATGTGTTTCAGTTATAAAGATGTCGGATGATGGTTGGTCGTTTGGGGATAGAGTTAACTCAAGGGCGTCGGCGAGTGTCTCTGCTTTCGCTTGGTCGGTTTCGGCTATGGTGTTGTTTGTTCGCAGTGGTGGTATTTCTATAGGTTTTTTGGTCAGGTAACGGGTTATCCGCCAGATGTCGCCTCTGTTGGTGTCTAGGTCAGCGAGTTTGGTGTTCCATTGGTCATTGGTAATTTGGGTGATCTGTTGTCGTAATTGGGCATTGAGTTCCAGGAGTCGTCTCTGGTGAGCTGGGTGTCTGGTTTGCTGCCATTGTCGTCTGATTCGGTTGCGTTCGGCTGTGAGATCTTTAATGTCGGGTGGTTGGTGCCTGGGTCCTGGGTTGGGTGCAATGAAGGGTGTAGAGCATGAGATGGCTTGTGAAATGGTGCTTTGAATGTGCTCTAGAGCGTTGTTGAGGTCATCTATGGAGTGAAGGGTCGTCTCAGTAAGGTGTTGGTCAATGAAGTCCCTATAGTTATCCCAGTTGGTTTTGTTGAAGTTATATCGGGGAGGGGGCTGCACATGGGATGTAGAGGCGTCGATAGTGGCTAGGACCGGGAGGTGATCGGATGATAGTTCGTTAATGACGGTGAGCTGAATAGGGTGTGTAATGTTTTGTGAGATGGCTATATCTAGGATGTCAGGTGTGTGCCGGTGTTGCCAGGGGATGTGCGTGGGTTGAGTGGGTGCATGAATGATGTAATTAGATTGTAGTTCGTGGGTGGCAAGTATTTGTCCCGGAGCGTTTGAATGAAGACAGTTCCAATTTCCATGTTTGGAATTGAGGTCACCTATAATGAATACCCGATGGGATATGTTTAGGAGTGTGTCTAGATCATCCGTGGAGATGTCTACAGGGGGATTGTAGGCTGAGATGATGGTGGTATCCGCATTGGCGACTTTGATGGTTATTGCTACGGCTTCGAGTCTCCATAGCGGTGGAATGTAGGTTTGGTGATGGGCTAGGTGATTCCTGATCAGAAGAGCCACGCCCCCTCCCCTGCGGTTTCTGTCAGCGCGGTATACCTTATAGCCCGGGATGTGGAGTCTGTCTTGGGTGTCTAGATGCGTTTCTGTAAGGGCAACTATGGGATGGGAGTTATTGTGAAGGAAGTGTCTGAGTTCAGTTTTTCGTTGACGGATTCCATTAGCATTCCAAGTGAGAATCATAGTCCGTTGTTCAGCCATGGTTGTCTTGGAAGAGGGTGAAGAAACATTCAAAGAATTCAAAGTTTGTGACAATGACACCAATGATATCGCGGGAGCGGTCACTGAGGATTTGACCTATTATTTCAGCGTCATTCCTGAGGTCATCTAACGTCATTTGCTGGCTTTGGAGTTTGCGTGTTAGAGTTTCTCTGAGCTGCTGGGCGTTCAACGCACGTCTTGAGATTTGTCGTGACGAGTGTTGAGGCTGGGAAGGGATTCTTCTACTGGGGCCCTGTGCAGAGGCAGACTGTGGTTGTTGGTGGTGTTGAGGTTGGATCAATGTCCGATTGGGAGGGTTGTTGGGTATTCTGCGCCCACGAGGGCCAACTAGGTGCCACTCGTTTGTGGGTGTATTCCAGTTGGCGTGTACAGGGTGAAAGTTTGAGGTCGGTGGCACTGGGGCAGATTGCCCCCAGGGGTGCGCCGACCGTGGATTTTGTGTAGATGGGTGCTGTCGACCGTGTTCGGCATGGAGGTGCCCGCGTCCTTGGCGCAATGCCAAGGCCCTCTGGTATTCAGTGCACCCACGATAGCGGGAGCCATGTCCTTTCTGACGGCACAAAGCGCAGCAGCGGTCGTCGCCCGTTACTGCGCAAACACATCTCCGACCTGAAATGTCCTTCCGGATTTCCGGCTACCACTGCCTCAGGGTCGACCGTGTGGGCCGTCGCGGCGGCGGCACGGCGATCTTTGTGAGGAGGGGGGTTGGAGACGGCGATCTCCTCCTTCACCTCCATCGTAGGACGAACAGTTCGCAACCTCACCGTTCACACTCCAGCACCTCTACACCCTCACGTCATCCCGCTAGACATCCATCTTCTCATTCGTCGCTCTTGGGCGGCTCGCAGACTATATCAGCGACACCGCACTCGTCATAATCAGGTTCTGCTCGCGCGCTTGCGCCGAGAGGTTCGACTTCGACTACGCGAGCACCGTGTGCGCGCGTGGGAGGAGTTGATGTCTCGAGTGAATTTTGAGAATGGCGAGGCGTGGAGGCTTGCAAAAGGACTCCGGAACCGTGGAGGAGCACCAAACACCCCTATCCAAAGCACCCAAGACCTGGTGTACGAACCCCAAGCTAAAGCAAATGTGTTTGCCGACTACCTAGAGAGGACCATGAGGCCACGAGATGACCCCCAGGACCTAGACTTCACTGGCCTCGTCAAGCGGGAGGTTCGTCAGTACCTTCGACGCCCTCTTGCTGAGGCGGACCGACTACCTGTCATTAGACCCAGTGAGCTCCAGGGCGCACTCCGGCGTCTAAATCCCAAAAAAGCGTCGGGACCTGATGGGTTGACACCTATCATGCTCCGCCATCTTCCATTCAAAGCCGTTCTTTTTCTTACTCGGGTTTTTAATATGTGTCTCGCCCTGGGCCACTTTCCACGGCAGTGGAGGGAGGCTCGGGTGATTTGCATTTTGAAGCCCGGTAAAAATCCGGCTCTCCCCGCCAGTTACCGCTCCATTAGCCTCCTGTCAGTCCTCTCGAAAGTTTTCGAGAGGCTTGTTTTAGTCCGCTTGTCGCCCCTTCTGGGGGACATTCAAGCTATTCCTCCCCATCAGTTTGGTTTTCCTCCTGGGCACTCGACATCACAGCAGTTACTCCGTCTGGTGGAGGCCGCTGCCCTGGGTTTCCAGGAAAGGGCATTCACCGCGGCGGTGTCTCTGGATGTCGAGAAGGCCTTCTCTACCACCTGGCATGCAGGCCTCCTACACAAACTAATCACCCTGGGGCTTCCTGCACACATGATACACATCTTACACTCATTCCTAAAACACAGACACTTCACAGTTGTTGTGGCGGGAAAGCTTTCTACCAGACGACCCATCAGAGGAGGCGTCCCAGAAGGCTCTGTCTTATCCCCTACACTATTTAGCGTGTACGTGGCGGATCTCCCCACGGAGCAACACGTCAACATTGCCCAATATGCGGACGACGTGTTATTATACAACACAAACAGAAACGCACGCAGAGCCTTCAACCCAATACAGCGACACCTAAGCCTCATTCATGATTGGTGTAGGCTTTGGCGATTGTCTATCAACCCAGAGAAAAGCCAAGCCATACTCTTCACTAAGCGTCACTTTCCCGCCAACCTCCCCGCCTTTAATTATTCTGGCAGAAGGATAGAGTGGACAAATTCTCTCAAATACTTAGGTGTAAAGCTGGACAAGGGCCTAACTTTTCGGGGTCACATCCAGGAGGTGACTCATCGGGCATGCGGAGCTTCGGCTTCGTTATACCCCATGATGCGCTCAGGAATGCCGACACCCCTTAAGTTGCGCCTTTTTCAGGCTTTAATTCTTCCCATCATGCTTTATGCTTGTGAGATCTGGGGCATGGCCGCAGGATCATATCTGCGTCAAATTCAGCGTGTACAAAATAGATGTCTCAGGGCTATCTATTCTGTTTGCTGGAGGTTTCCCGTGAGATACCTTCATGAAGCCTCATCTCTCCACTATGTGGAAGATGTCATTAGGCGCCGGGCCACAAAATTCTACGCGAGTTTGCCTCAACATCAGAGCGCCCTGGTTAGGTCTCTAGGGAACTACAGAGCAACCGAAAGACGCTACAAGCTATACCGGCTTCCCCGCATGGCGTGCGGGCACACCCGGTAACAATAGATTACTTATTTCAGCCTAAAATCACTACTGTTTGAATTGAATTTAATAGACAATCTAAATTAAACTCTTCCTGAAAATTATCACACCAGCGGTGCTAACATAGCGTTGCACCCGAGTTGGCTACCAAGAGGAGCTACGGCTACCTCCCTTCTTTTCTTCTACATTATCTTAAACCATCAACCTGCAAAACCCCAAATTTCCTGTCATTAAGTGGTTAAGTCCGTGTAGGACAGGTACACGAATGACACACATCGTGCTGACCCTCAGTCAGCCGCCAGCTACTTGAATGAATGAATGAATGGCATCTAAAATAACTATATGTTTACGCTTTGGCAGTTAAATTTCATGGGGTCTGGCATTTGGGTCTCACTCTGCTTCTAGACGTCGTCGAGTACACATCGCCTGCGAGAGTTGCCAGCGTCCAGAACTTCGGAGTCAGCGAATTGCCAGCATCGGGAGGGACCTTCGGGAAGCTCCCGGCAATTTCGCTAATTCTCCAAGAGAAGGCAGCAGCGTACGAGCGACAAGAACAACCTCCAAGAAAACAGCCGGACAGCTCCGCATCACAGCCAGGCGAGGTATACGGCCTAAGCCAACGTCTTAAAGACGGTTTTATAAGGCGCCTTCGGGTCCGGCCCTCTGTACCTCACGCTTATTAGCAAGTCTGTGCTGACTGGTACGTATATAGCCTAAGGTTAGCTGCGCACTGCACTTCGGTGCAGGGCAAAATGCCCAAAGAAAGGGAACCATCCGTCATTTCCACTCCAACCCGCCTTCCAGAAATGGAAGCCATCCCCAGTACAAGCACTGGAATCACCCACCCTGCTGTCGGGGCTCCAACCCTGACTGCAGGAAGCAAACGGCCTCGCCGAAAGCCAGAAAAGGGCGTAAATGGCAAGGCCAAAAGATTAGCTGTCGCCAAACAGCAAACTGGCAAGGGCCCTTCCCGCGAAACACCACAGCGGGTAGGCAAAATTTCAGAGGGCGAGCCCTCAGACAACTCCTCCTCTGACGAGGAATATTTCAGTGACGGAACTGCGGTTCCAAGGCATTCATCCTCCAGGATGGAAGACTCCGATGGGGAACACAGCTCATCTAACATCTCTACAGATGTTGATGAGGCTGAGTTTCGCACCGTGACCAACCGGCGAAGGGAGAGAAAAGCCCCTCACCTGGAGACAACTGGCACGCCCAGTCTTCTGGACCACCCAGGAGGCACATTCCTCCTGTGATCGTGGATGACTTCCGGGGCTTGGTGGGCTTTCTAAAGGAAGTCATGCCAACCCTGTCGGTGTCATGCAGGGTCACCAGGAGGAAGAGCCGCAATGTTTTCCAGGCGAGTAACGCCGAAGACTACCAGCTTATTCTAAGGGCACTGGACAGGAAGTCCATCCCTTACTTCACCTTCGGCCTAGATAAGAGCCGTGACGTCAAGAGGGTCATCAGAGGCCTACCAGTGGACACACCGGTGGGTGACATCATCGACGACCTTAACCGCCAGGGCATTCAGCCCCGCTTGGTCAGGCAGATGACCAGACCAGCTCCACAGGGTCAGCCAGGCCCTGTCCCAATCCCACTCTTCCTCGTGATAGTGGAACGGGCCAACGATCCGGAAGGGAAGCTAGACGGAGTCTCTACGATCTGCTACCTCCGAGTAAAGATTGAGCCACTGAGGAGCTCTGGCGGTCCACCTCAATGCCATCGCTGCCTGGGATTCAACCACTCATGCCATTTCTGCAAGAGGACACCCCGCTGCCTCAGGTGCAGTGAAGCCCACGACAAGGAAGCTTGTCCAAGGTCACCCACAGATGTGCCCACTTGTGCTAACTGCAAGGGAGCACATGTGGCTTGTTATGGCGGCTGTCCTGCCAGAAAGGCAGTTATAGCAGCAAACAAGCCCAGAGTGAGACAACAGCAGAGGACCTCACCAGCAGGGGCGGACCCAAGACCGGTCCCATCAACCAGCTCCAGTGTGCCCACGACTCGGCGGGATGCCGATAGGCCAACAAGAAGTTACGCAAGGGGCCTCTGATGGACCTAAAACGTCACGGGAGACACACATCCCTCCCACACAGCCACGCAAACAGAAGCGGGCCCCAGCTCAAAAACGAACCGACAACAATGGTAGGAATGGAGGGAGGCTTCCTCGGGAGCCCCAAAATCCTGCTGAACAGGAGAGTCATGGCGAGCCCATGCCTCCTAGACAGCTTAGGGATGAAAGGGCGGGAGGAAGACCTGCACCCATTCGTTCCAGATCAGCTTCTCCTCACAACCAAGTCGCCAACACAAACAACGTTCCCATGACAGCTACACTCGATCTCACAGATGTGTTCAAGTGGCTGCAGCAGTTGCTGCAGACACATGGACAGAAAATCTGTGAGCTCGTTGTGAAGTTCTTCACAGCCACAGATCCGGCCAGCAAGATGCTGGTGGCAATGGAGGCGATGGCCCTCCTGACCGCAGGCACGCAACAGCTCCGAGATGGCGCATCAAACTAGGTCACGTACCTCGTTTCGATTCGCATTTTGGAATGCGTGCGGCCTAGCAGGTCAGGGGAGCGAGCTGCTTCACTTTGCTCGAGACAATGCCCTAGACGTCATTCTAGTCAGCGAAACGCATCTCCGACCAGACATCCGATTCCGTATTCCGGGCTACATCTGCCATCGTACGGATCGTCAGGGACGTCCAGGGGGCGGAACTGCGATCTTGGTGAGGCAAAATGTGGTCCACCAGCCCATCCAGCTCCCACCTCTACAAACCCTAGAGGCCACGGCCATTAGTATGCACCTTGGTGGTTTAGAGGTCTTGGTAGTCTCTGTGTATCATCCACCAAACCGTCAGTTTGTATCCAACGACTATCTATCCATCCTAGCCCTATATCCCTGTGCTATCATGGCCGGCGATTTCAATGCTAAACATCAACGTTGGCATTGCGGTCGTCGGGCGGATGCAAGAGGCAATGAAATAATTCGCCTTATAGATGCGGACCCTCAACTTCAAGTACAGGGCCCCTGGCAACCCACTCATTACCCGCGAGGAGGAGGACTGCCCTCAGTCATAGACTTCGCAATCACAAAACATTTACCATACCATCTCACACTCACATCATTAAATGCATTACATTCAGACCACAATCCAGTGTTGACAGAGATCAACACAAGGGTTGCCAGCCACGACATATCGCTTCAAACGCGAGAGGTCGACTGGAAAGGCGTTAGGAACTGCCTCCGCACTTCCATTCCGCCAAATCCCAAAATCACAAACATCCCTACCCTGGATAACGCCGTCTCATCCTTCACTTCCATCGTGAAGCGCACCACCTTTAATTTGACAGTCCATGCTCCGGCTCCTCTTCATCCTGATGTCCTCCCTTTGGACATCCTTCTTCTAATCCGGCGATCCTGGGCAGCACGGAGATTATACCAACGTCACCACACGCCACATAATCGAGCGCTCCTAAGACGTTTACGTCGAGAGGTCAGTGTCCGTCTGCGCGAGCACAAGGTGCAAGCGTGGGAGGACAAAATGGCCAGGTTGCGCGTCGAGGATGGCGACGTGTGGAGGATAGCCAAAGCCCTCAGAAAACACAGAGGTCAGTACACCTCTCCCATTCATGGCACCCAGGGCCTGGCCTATGAACCCCAAGCCAAAGCCAATGCTTTCGCTGACTATCTTGAGCGTACTATGTGTCCGAGAGATGACCCCCAGGACGATAACTTTTCTGAACGCGTCCGTCGGGAGGTGCGTCGTTTCTTACGTCACCCTCCTGAGGATGCGGAGAGACTCCCTACCATCCGTCCTAGTGAAGTCCAAGGCGTACTCCAACGTCTCAAACCAAAGAAGGCGGCGGGGCCGGACGGGCTGACTCCCCTAATGCTCCGCCATCTTCCCTTCAATGCGATTCTCTTCCTGACTAGGATTTTCAATATGTGCCTCGCCCTTGGGTACTTCCCACGAGAGTGGAGAGAGGCCCGGGTGATTTGCATATTGAAACCTGGGAAGAATCCGGTACACCCATCCAGCTACAGGTCCATTAGCCTCCTCTCCACCCTTTCGAAAGTTCTCGAGAGGCTAATTCTTGCTCGCTTGTCCCCAATATTGGTAGACATTCAAGCCATTCCTGACCACCAATTTGGTTTTCGTCCTGGGCACTCGACAGTTCAACAGTTGCTGCGTGTGGTGGAGACCGCTGCCCTGGGCTTCCAGGAAGGCGCCTTCACGGCCGCAGTTTCGTTGGATGTCGAGAAGGCCTTCTCTACGACATGGCATGCCGGACTCCTACACAAAATGATCCATCTGGGGCTCCCAACACAAGTGATCAACATTCTACACAGCTTCTTGCGACATCGCACATTTAAAGTCTCAGTCGCGGGGAAAACATCAACACTAAGGCCAGTGAGAGGCGGAGTCCCCGAAGGCTCTGTGCTATCCCCCACCCTCTTCAACGTCTTTATGGCAGATTTCCCCACAGAACCACGAGTCGAAATGGCACAATACGCTGACGACGTGTTTCTGTTCTGCAAGGACAAACACATTCTCAGAGCCTTCAACCCCATCCAAAGACATCTCCGCCTAACACAACAGTGGTGTCGGCGTTGGCGGATGTCCGTAAATCCGGACAAAAGCCACGCCATACTTTTTACAAAGCGCCACACCCCCGCAGACTGCCCCAACTTCAGCTACCGAGGTCGAAGGATAGAGTGGTCTAACTCTGTCCAGTACCTTGGTGTCAACTTGGATAGAGGTTTAACTTTTCGCCGACACATCAGGGACCTTTCGGCAAAGGTACAGGGAGCAATTGCTTCCCTGTACCCAATGCTGGGGTCTACCTCGATGCCAGTCCGCATGAAGTTGTACCTCTTCCGAGCGCTGGTAATCCCGGTGATGCTATATGCCTGCGAGATCTGGGGCATGGCAGCAGACAGCTGTTTAGCATGGCTTCAACGTGCACAGAATAAAGGACTGCGGTCTATTTATTCTGTGGGACGTTATTTCCCTACCAGGTTGCTCCACGAAGCATCGGGTCTTCCATACGTGGAGGATGAAATTAGGCGCCGGGCTTCAAAATTATACGCAATTTTACCATCTCACAGAAGCGCCCTTGTCAGATCACTGGGAAATTATGACCCCACCAGACGTCGATCTAGACTGCATCGGGTCCCCCGTATGGCATGCGGGCACCCTAGATAACACAGGAGCTGAACCTATCAGCAGCTAAAGCTGAGCTCCTCATAATTCTTCCAAGCTGTTTGGCATCTAAATTTCTCCCCAACTAAATTACAAAATATTTAAAATTATTAAAATGGGTGCTAAGTACTGCATCCTCTCTTTCGACCCGAAGGTACCTTGGTAACCTCAAAATTAACTTCCAATCAAAAACCTACATCACCTTCATCCTACATCTTTCATTAATAATCCTACCTGCGGTAAAACCCTTAATGGGTGGGCACGCAGCAAAAACCTTCTGGCTGTATACAGCCAGCCAGCACGAGCGAGCGAAATTTCATGGGATTGATTGCTGATATCGGTGTGTGCAGTTATATGTAGAATTTTGGAAATCCTGAAATATGTGAGATAATTAGCTCATATTAGGGTCATAAAGACGTAATTAATTCAATAGAAACAGAAGGCAACATGGTATCCCACGCTAAACAGTTGAAAACTACGCCGTATGCTTTTAACCTCCACCATATGTCAACACAATGGTGTAAAAGAATAATTATTTTCTCCAAAACTACTGTTATTCTATGAGTATGTTCTTTTCTTGTTTCCATATATCTGTATCTATTAGTAAATTGTTCTCATAATTAATTTCGCTTGAAGCGGCGTTCTGTTGGTTGGTAGTTCCCAAGAGATCTAACCAGGGTGCTCTGATGGTGAGGCAAACTCGCGTAGAATCTTGTGGCCCGGCGCCCAATGACATCATCCACATACTGGAGAGAAGAGGCTTCATGAAGGTACCTCACGGGAAAGCACCAGTATACAGAATAGATAGCCCTAAGACATACTTTCTGTACACGTTGAAGCTGTAGCAGTTTCGGTCCTGCGGCCATGCCCCAGATCTCGCACGCATAAAGCATTATAGGAAGATTCCAAGCCTGGAAAAGACGCAACTTCAGGGGAGTCGGCAACCCTGACGGCATCTTGGGGTATAATGGAGCCGAAGTCCCGCATGCCCGATGTGCTAACACCTGGATGTGACTCCCAAAAGTTAGGCCCTTGTCCAGCCTTACCCCCAAATAAGTGAAAAACATGTATTATGTCAGGATATTTTTTATTAATGTGTTATTTTATGTTTGATTGTAAACTTCTGTATTTAATATACATTTTTATAAATGTTACCAGTTGTACTATATTTGTTAAGATGGTCGTGATATGACTTAGGAAGTTGAAGCGACCTTAAAGTTAAATAAAGGAAGTCTTCACTTATGGCTCAGGAAATTGGGTCTTGAAGAGGAACGAAAGAAGGAAGATGGAAACATTTAAATATAATTTCTTATATAGACACGTATTTTGGTGGATCTCCCTCTCAGGTAATATGAGAAGTGAAGCTATCAGATAACGCCGGAACAGATCAAATTATCTTGAGAATGATTCAATTGAAATGCAAATTTCCGTTCCCTTCTGCGTGCCTCTGTGTTCCTATTTGTGTACGTCTGCCAACGTCCACTCATCTTTTACTAAAAGGGAAAATCCTGCTTAAAAAAAAAAAAAAAACTTTCGAGATAGCTCATGTTCATGCTACCCAAGACCTCCTGAACGTGAGGCAGACACTCTACAGAGGCCGCCACTAACTCTAGGAATTGTGTTATGATTTGTTGCCTGCATATTTGGCCGACCTTGCTTCTTGCGATTTCATTTTGTTCCCAACAACATTAGTGTGACTTTGTGGTTTCGTGTAATTAAAAGTCCAATTGCACCACTCAAACATGTTCTTTATTTCCACCGAATTACAATCGGAACACTTACCGATTACACAGAATTACGTAATGCACACAATTACAATTCATCAGTTCGTCTGTCACAGGTCCACTGCACGCAGTTACGAACACTCCTCCGATGCACGTACACAGTCCGTTCCCTCACTGGGCAGTCCTCACGCTGCTCGCCAAGAACTGAACTTTCCTCCAGCCCGACGCGTTGCTTATATACGACCAACTGTCCAATCTAGAAGGTTCCGGATTAGATAAATATCCTGTATGTTCGAGAACTCTGGGGAATGGGAAAGAGACGGCACAGTGGCCCGCGATCCCTCTCCTAATCATCCCTTCAGTTAGAGACAAGATACAAATAGATAGGCGTGGCCAGAATGCTTCACGTCTGACCCTACTGCCGGCCGGTTCTATAGGGAGTTCCGGCGTTTGGGTGACAATAGGTTAACATTAGAGGGAGAGAGAGGGAGGGAGAGGGAGAGAGAGCGAGAGAGAGGGGAGAGAGAAGGAGAGAGAGATCTATTGCACTTCTTGAGAATTCTTAATTTTGAAGGTGTTGGAAGAAGTGCTTACTCTTAGAAGAGGACGGGATTGAGAAATAAATAATTTCTGAAAAAATAGGAATTTTTTTCCTAACATGGGTAAGTAGTTCTGAGCCACCCTCGTGTACTTACATACGTGTATTTCTATAAATTTGTGGATATGTTGCTCTTTTGGCTCTTATCTCAACAGAATTCTCTTAAAATAAGTTCATGGAAGGGCTCCAAGTGTTACTGCCTAAACAAAATTACAATCCCCCAAGATTTTTGTCTGGATACTTAAATTCTGCTTGTCCGTTTCCTAGTTGATTAACTTATCCAGCAGCAGTGCACGATGGCTGTAGCACTCGATTCTTCAGTGGACGAGGAGCAACATGTCACCTCCTTTCTTTCCCCCTACATAATTTTCAGGCGACACCCTGCAATAACCACATCCCGTCACTACGTGGTTAAGCTCTTTCCAGAGCAGGTACACGATTTGAGCCCCCTTCGGGCTGTTCCTCAGCCTGCCAACATTCTCTCTCTCTATCCATCTCTCTCATGCCCTTAGCATGAAAGTGTTTTTGACAATACTTCAAGTTATATAAATTTGAGTAGCTGGCTTGCTTAATTTGTAAGCTTACTCACTCAGACTGGTCTATGTTCACCATTTTCTCCAAAAGCGCCTTTTGATCTTTACTTCAAACCATCTTCAGTGGGTTCTGCTCCATCTCCCGTCGGAGGACGTCCATCTGACTCTACAAGAAAGTTAAGGCTCCTCCCATTGAAGATCTCCTGATTTTTGATGCCAACTTTTGGAACTGGAACATTGGGGGCTAGACACAGATGATTGGTTGTCACCTGAGGTGACAGGTTGGAGTTGCTTTGTCTCTGAATGTGAAGAAGTTAAACTGTTGGATGTTTGTTGTGGCAAATATACTTCCTCTTCTATCTCAGTTTCTAGAACAATATCCTGATTACCAGTTGTCTGTTGAAGTAGATGTAATTTCTCTTCCATCTGCTTCATGGGTAACCTAGATTGGTTGAAATATGGGTTAAATTTAACTTGATCTATATTAAATTAATTGGGAGTCGATTAATGACACTAAACAAGACTTACTTTTAAATTTTCCCGGAACTAGTTTCAGAGGCCTTCCCTCTATCTTCAGCCGGACATCGACTGGTTCTCATTGGTGTAGCTGGCAATACTTTGTCATCGGTCTCCTCTGGTGGCGGTTTGAGGAACTTGCTGAACAAGTCTTTCTGTGGAATGTCGAAATTGAATACTTTGTTCCTATTTTTTGAAATAAAGATTTGTTTCCATGTGGACAGTTCTTGTTTTCCTGTTGTATGTTTTAGTAATTTTGGTTCTGGATTTATGTTGTGTTTTTTTTCCCAAAAATGCGTGGCAACTGCAGATTTTTCTAATTGTTTGTATTTTATGTTCCTAAAGTGTTCCTTTGCTCTTGTTTCTAAATTTATTTTGGTTTTTCCAATATAAATTTGACTACAGTCACAGCATTCAATTTGATATATACCAGATTTTTTGTTAGATGGA
Source organism: Mantis religiosa (assembly GCA_030765055.1). Lineage (NCBI taxonomy): Eukaryota > Metazoa > Arthropoda > Insecta > Mantodea > Mantidae > Mantis > Mantis religiosa. The sequence continues at coordinate 32,528,654 of CM060953.1, read as the reverse complement.
ATGGCATCTTTGATGTTTGAGCAAATTAGGTTTTTTAAGGAGTAATGGTTCACTGGAGACAGTTGAATGTTTTGTTTTTTGAAGACTTTTTTGAATTTATCAAAGGCCCATGGATGGTAAGTGAATTTTTTGAAGATCATTTTAGTTTCTGTAGCTGAGAGGGTTGTGGTTTCCTTTAGTAGTTTCTTCTTACTTGCTAAGTTCACCCTTGGCTACAATCCAAGATCCCACAAACAGGCAAATTTTAATAGTTTAGCACACAGACTGGTCAACATCCCTCTTACAGCAGAAGAATACAAAATAAAATACAACAAAATTATTGAAATAGTACAGAAAAATGACTTTCCCAAATCACTAGTAGACAAAAAAGTGAACTTAGCAAAAAAGAAGAAACTACTAAAGGAAACAATTCCTCTCAGCTACAGAAACTAAAATGATCTTCAAAAAAATCACTTACCATCCATGAGCCTTTGATAAATTCAAAAAAGTCTTCAAAAAACAAAACATTCAACTATCTCCAGTGAACCATTACTCCTTAAAAAACCTAATTTGTTCAAACATCAAAGATGCCATTCCATCTAACAAAAAACCTAGTATATATCAAATTGAATGCTGTGACTGTAGTCAAATTTATATTGTAAAAACCAAAAGGAAATTTAGAAACAAGAGCAAAGGAACACTTTAGGAACATGAAATACAAACAATTAGAAAAATCAGCAGTTACCACACATTTTTGAAAAAAAAAAAAACCACAACATAAATCCAGAACCAAAATTACTAAAACATACACCAGGAAAAGAAGAACTGTCCACATGGGAACAAATCTTTATTTCAAAAAATAGGAACAAAGTATTCAATTTCGACATTCCCCAGAAAGATTTGTTCAGCAAGTTCCTCGAACCGCCACCAGAGGAGACCGATGACAAAATATTGCCAGCTACACCAATGAGAACCAGTCGATGTCCGGCTGAAGATAGAGGGAAGGTCTCTGAAACTAGTTCCGGGAAAATTTAAAAGTAAGTGTTGTTTAGTGTCATTAATCGACTCCCAATTAATTTAATTTATACAAGAACACTGTTTTCAACATTTCCATGAAAGGATTGATTTATATTATTCATAGTAGTGGTGTTGGCTTGATTGACTTGTTTAATAAATTGTAGAACAGTATTCAATGCTGGTAGAGTCTGTTTAGTTAACTCGTGTGCAAGTCGGCCGCTGTCTTTGACGAACCCTTATAATCGTTTTACAACACCGACCCTACTTCACACAGATTTTTCTGCAAGGTTGCCAACTTTCTCGATACGTCATGGGTATCGTACGAGAATTCGTCTAGATAAATTATCTTATGTACATTACTGCGGAACTTCCTTAGTTTTGACATATATATCGCCAAGCTACAATTCTACTGGATTCCATAATAACCCTTATCTTATTCACAGTGCGGTATTTGAAACCCAGCTCCTTTAGGAGACCGCACAAAGTGCAATGCCCACAAAGGAAATCATAAATTTCTTGCAAATGTGCAACCAATTCGTCTAAGGTAGGTGCTCTCCCTTTTGCATAGAATCTATAAACTTCTCGACGAATTAAATCGCATGTGAAATTATCTACTTTAGAAAAACGTTTCCTTTTGTTTTCACACTTGATCGGCGTCTTTGGTATTCCTTTCGTCACAATATTTCTTACTGCATTTCTGTGAATACCCAGAATTTATCATCAGGTTCATTGCACGACCCCTTACCAAGATTATTTGTAAGCTTATATTTATTTGTGTTCAAAACAAGCGCTTGAATTTGCTTAGAAACAGTTCCCCTTATAACTTTGTTTTTTGAGGCTTTTCCAGTAACATAACTCGGCCCAGTTATTCACACTATTGTCATCACTTTGATTATTTTCCATTGACTGAAAGTTATCTACTACTTCATTTACATTTACCATTGCATTTCCCTCCTACGGTCTCCACATTGTGACACACAACGAATTGCTGCACGTAATGAAACAGATTAATTGGAAGTTGGAACTTTGGCAACTGGGACTCCACGTGGAGTAGACCATGCGAATATAATTTCCAGAAAATCAGGGTTGCTATTGGTCCTCAACGATAGTGTTCCATTTCTGAAGTGTGGTCATTAGTGGGCGGGAGGGTAGTTTCCTTTGAGGGGCCAACTGCACTCGCGTTCACTAGATAGACTTTATAAAACAATTCAAAATATTTTGTTTTTCACTATTTAGAATATAATTTTTTTCCCCAAATATCCAGTTCATTAACAGCTTGTACATGTTTTAATAGTTGTATACTTTGACCAATTTCATGGCTGCATTTCCAGAAGTAGTTAGCAACTGCTGATTTTTCTATTTGATCTTTTTTAATACGAATGAAGCCTCAATTTATTATATAGATAGAAACAGGAATACAGTTAAACATGACAATATGTATATTCTAAATGACGCGTGGAGCACACATTTTAAAATCATAAAGCTAATAAAGAGATACCAGAGTCGTTTGATAAGTCTTGATTGTTGATAACCATCTGAACCGGTCAGTGTGATAGCGTGATTGAAAATAGAGAGTTTCGTGCTGATATTCAACATTTTCAGTTGAAGCCTTTGACTGATGCCCAAGTCAAAACCGAATTGGATGAAGTTCACGTGGAATCTGTATCATTATCATCGAGGACCGTTTACTTTTAGAAGAAATTTAAACGTGATTGTAGAATCACCAAAAATGATCGCACTCTGTTCGCAGAATTGAGGTTATCACAGAGGACGCCATTGAAAAAATCCACTGGCATGTCAACCGAGCGAGTACACAATATCCTGCATAAAAATTGGCAATGAGAAAGATGTGCGCAAGATGGGTGCCGCGATTGTTCACAGCCGACCAAAAGCGCTTCCGGGAGGACACTTCTACCGAGTGTCTAATGATGTTGGGCCGCAATCCGCAAAACCTTGCACCCATTTGTAACCGTGAGTGAAACTTGGATCCATCATTACATACCAGAGTCAAAACAATGGAAAAAGCTGATGAAAGTACACCAAAGAAGGCAAGGGCTATTTTGTCAGCTGGTAAGGTGATGGCCACTGTGTATTTTACTCATTCTCAAGCAATAATCTTCATAGACTACTTGGAAAAAAGGTGGGACTATAACTAGAACCTATTATGTTTCTAAAGACGTGTGCAAATTATTAGACTCAATGGTGAAATTTTTAACATATACCATTATTTTCTATTTATTTAACAGAAATAATATTACAAAATATTTTTTTCAACTCTTAGTATTTTATGTGCATTCCTTTAGCCTTTATTACCATTTTGATGCGTTTAGGCATGGTCTCTACAAGGGCGGAGCACTTTTCCATTATTTCTTCATCTCTGTGCCAAATGCTTATCAGGCTCTCAATAAGCTGAACTTTTGTTCTTATTTTGAGTTGTTTCATTCTCTGTTTAACAATACCCCACAGATTCTCTATTGGATTTAAATTAGGGCTATTCCCCGGCCATGGTAGTACTTTTACATTGTTTTCTTTGAGGAACTGGGCTACAGATTTTGCTCTATGGCAGGGAGCACTGTCATGCATGAACACAAAATCACCATTTAGAAACCATTCTTTGCTATGCGGAAATAGTCTTGTTTCTAATACACTTTTATACTGTTTCTGCTCCATAGATCCCATAACTATGTATAATCTTCCAGGTCCATGGACAGACATACAGCTCCAGACTATTTTTGATGTTAGATGCTTTACTCTTTGATCGACACACTGAGGGACAAATACCTATCTGTCCTTCTCACATATTGAGAAACAAAGTATAGGCTGTTTATTTCATTTCCATAAAATTTACATGTACATATACATGTACATGGCCATTGGTGGCTTGGGTGCCTTTGGTTTTGTGGTCGAAAGGGCAGGGAAGGCAGTGGATCGTTCCAGATCTTCATCCTCCTCGGATGAGGACAGCGCATCGTACTTGTTTCTGGTAGCGACCTGGACGGGCAGATGTTGCGTTGTGTTTTTCTTGTGCTCGGCATCCGAGTCGCTATTGCGGTGGTGGGGTCGCTTTCTGGATGCTGCCTGCCAGCCTTCTGCCAGCTGCACCAGGTGTCGCTTTTTGATTGCGTGTTCCTGGTAGCAGCGTGCCAGGTCGCTAGCTACTTTGCCATAGTCCCGGGACTCTGGGGCCATGTTTTCCAATATTTCCTGGAGGTAAGATATTTATGTTTGGATGTCTTTTACCTCCTTTTCCAGTTGGGCGCACTTTCGCGTAACTGCCTCGTCCTCTATCGGTACTGGGACAGTGGCTGCTGTGAAGTTGTCCCATGTTGGGTCCGAAGGCGCGTCGCAGTTGGAGTGCTCCAGCGGTCGGCCTGGAAAGGCAGCCGGCCGACCGCCTCGGGGAATCAGTCCGCTGCCAGCTGGTGGTAGTGCTACTGCAATTGTCACTGCGGCCGCCGCCATCTTGTGGCGGGAGTCAATGTCTGTCAGCCGCAGTGGTTGCTGTGCGTCCCACGCTGTTTTGTGGCGGGTTTATGCTTAATACGCGTTACTATAATCCGGCCGTTGTATCTCCGGCTCTGACGTTTTGCGATTGCAAGAGGTGGAGGGGGGAGGTTAATAGTACCAACATACAGAAATGAGCAATTGAAAACATATCCTCAAAATTATCTTTAGACTGAAAATATAGGACTATATTAGCTTTAAAACACTGAAATACAACTTACAATTTCATTATCATGCAAGATATTTATTACAACACCACTCTATTCGAATATTTCGTTCACAACTTTCACACACATTAACAGCAACTGTTGGTAGTACTGGGAATATCTACATCCGGTGTTGTGGTCAGGAAGTTAAAACTGTCTGCTAGCGCCAATCAGCATTGTCGCTGCTATGCGTGACTCCCGAACCCAACACTGTGTTGCCAGGTTGAATTTGTTTGAGCCACGTGGTATTAGCTGCTTGCGCTGGTAAACTTTCTTTGCTTATATTTTGCGTGCGTGAATTCCGATTTTTAATGTTCGTAAGTCCTATTATTATCGCTATTATAATAATATGGCTCCTGGTTCGTGTAATATGCAGGTACTGAAATATTTAAAATACGCATTGTTCCTCTGCTCGAAATTCCCGCTAAAGAACTGGCAACAGCCTGCTTCCCCCTCTCGAGAAATGTCAGAGCCGGAGATAGAGCGGCCGAACAGTATGTACTCTATTGCACCAAACATAGCTCACTCACAAACTAGGCTCAACACGAACTCCACTGTTTACTACTTCTATTCTCACTGTTACACTTGTAGCACAGGAATAGTTGATTTTCCAATATCCATTGTATCACCAATCAATAACAACCATGAATCACCATCTAATACCGCATACTCAATCGGATCATCCAACCTAATCTGTGATAATAAATACCAACTCGAAGATCAACCCCTTCACATTTCAACTACCAAATCGTGGTCATATAGTTATTTCAGCTGTCATCCTTTCTTATACACAATTATAAGTATGTTCGGTATTTTCTTACCGTGCATCATATTTGTCGTTTATTTCTGCAAAGAAGAGACAAATTAAACCTACACTATGTCTATGTAGTATAATTGAAGTTTGTTATAAAATTGTTTCAAAGAATTACAATCCTATCCCTCAAATTAGAATATTGCATATAGAGCCCTCTATGGAGAAGAAAGGTCGGTACAGTAATTATTTTGCTTGTCAGCCAATTTGTCTACTGGCGGGCAATAAATATAACTACGTTTGGTATGTTATACTTGGAGACGAAATGAATAAGGATTTGTAGAAGAGTTGGTTGAGAATGTATTGTGAATGTAATGTATTAAATTATAAATACACGTAATGGATTGCCCTCCAGGAGACAAATTGGCTGAGAAACAACAAAAATATCTTTACCGACTTTTCTTCTTCACAGAGGGCTCTAGCTGCAATATCATGATACGATAGGGAAGATTGTAATTATTTGTAAAATTATTGTAGCCACATTCAATTATGTTGAATGGATATAGAGTAGATTTAATTTATCTCTATTTTGCATAAATAAACGATAACTATGGTGCATTTTAAACAAATATCGCACGAACCAATAGTTGTGCATAATAAAGGATGACACATGAAATAACTATATGTTTACGCTTTGGCAGTTAATTTTAATCAACAAATACTAATCATGTATAGGAATTTATTAACTTTGCAATACATTATTGTAATTGACACTGCTGTGCAGTAACTTTTCGTTTATCTCTTAAATAACTTCATGTTTGCCTGACAGTGAACAGAGACGTTAAGACGAGAATCTTGAATAAACTTTTTTGGATTTATTTTTAACTAAGTCTTATTTTAACTGTTTATTAACAATTTGAAATGATAATTCATTTGGGGTATCCGGACCCCTTGCACCCCCCCACCTTAATACGTCCCTGATAATGATGATTTGGAAATGCAAATTTCCGTTCCTTTCTGCGTGCCTCTGTGTTCCCATTTGTGTTTGTTTGACATCTTCCAACGTTCACTAATCTTTTACTATAAGGGAAAACCCTGGTTTAAGAAAACTTTCGAGGTAGCTCACTTTTAATTAGATTCGTACCCAAGACTCATGAAGGTGAGGAAGACGCGCTATGGAGGCCGCCACTGAACTCTGAGAATTGTGTTATGATTTGTTGCCTTCATATTAGGACAAACTTGCTTCTTGCGATTTCCTTTTGTTCCCAAATAAATGAAAACTACAGTAGGTTAACAATGTAGCGAGAGAGGCATGTTTTGCAAATCTTGATGATTATTAATTTTGGAGGTGTTTGAAGAAGTGCTTACTCTTAAAAGAGGACGGCGTTGAGAAATAAATAATTTCTGATAAAGTAGGCATTTTCTTTCCTAACACGGGTAAGCAGATCTGAGGTACTCTCGTGTACCCACCCACGTGTATTTTTATAAAATTGTGGATATGTCGCGGTTTTTAGCTCTTATATCAACAGCATTCTCTTAAAATAAGTTTATGGAAGGGCTCTAAGTGGTGCCCTTAGCATGCAAGTGTTTGTGACAATACTTCAAGTTGTTGCATACTCCCTTTATCGCTTCGGGCTTGTTTTCTCTGCCTTGTAAGGTCTAATCAACACCAACTCCAATTCTCAGACCATAATACGAGTATCGATTGTAGCAAAAATGGCGCCGCTCGTGGCCCAGCATGTTTTGTTATGGATACATCTACAGAGTGAAGCATGTGTTTGTTTACTTTGAATATGTGCTTGCAGAATTAATGTAATTCACATTACAGTGGCAAATAGTGACTATTAGTTTAGTTTATAGTGAGTTTTTAATATAACATTGAGTTGTAAAAGTTTATGTAAATATATAATAGTGTGAAATACTGTTGAAATGGGTCGTTCTTGCTGTGTACTTGGCTGCAAATCTAATTATGGTAGTGCACCGCATACGACAGTATTTAAATTTCCTAAAGAAAAATCTTTACGCGATAAGTGGATCAGAAACATACATCGTAAAGATTTTGAGTTTAATGACAAAAGTGTAATTTGTATTCATTTTGAACAGCGTTTTGTGGTTAACGAAGACCTTTTTCCAGTAAATGATGGTGAACCAATTCGTGTCCCTCGTAAAGTACCAAAATTAACTGATGATGCCTACCCCACTATTTTTAAGAATCAGCCATCCTATCACTCAGAAAAGCTTAACCAGAAAAGACGAAATCTGGAAGAACGCAGGCAAGACATTTTGCAGAGGAATGAGGAGAATTTTAATAATTGGTGTGCACAAGATATTATTTACAGTTTTGAGTCTTTAAAAACCGAAGTAGTGAAGAAAGATTTTAACCCCTTCATAATCATTATTAAAGAGGATTATATTCTTTTCATTAACGTTCAGGATGCCAGCTTTAGTGATGTTCCTTCACTTAATGTAAGTTTCAAAATATTTCATAACCTAAAAGTGAGTGTGTTTTGCAATAGTATGAGCCTACCAGTTGAAAATTTTAGATAGATTTTGCAGAGTGAGGGAACTGACACCTTCAAATGTGACAGATGGAGTAAACTGGACAATTTGGTGAGTTCGCTTAAATATTACAATGTAAGCAGCATGTCCTTACCAGAAAAAGTTACTATGTTTGTAAACAATATACAAGAAACGTTATTACTTGGTACGGAGGATGCAGGGATGTCCAGTAAGGTAAAGTTTGCTTTAGAACAGTTGGAGCTAGCCTGTGCTAATCAGGTTAAATATTCTCCAGATGTTTTGATATGGGCTACAAACATTTCAAATGCATATCCAGGAGCATATGAAACAGTTAGAAAAACTAATGTATTGACATTAACTCACCCTGTGTATCTAAGGCAATTTTAACAAAGATAGGACCAAGCACCTCTGGCTTAGGACACTCACAAAAGTCTTTCTTGAAAGAGAAGTGCAAACATCTGACCAGTGATGAGAAAGTAGTGGCAGTTCTATTAGATGAAATTTATGTGAATGCAAAACTGTCATATAAAGCGGGCAAAATAGTAGGCATTGCTGAAAATACATCAGGAACTGACTCAGCTACTACCATTCAGGCCTTTATGTACTCTTCCCTTCATTCACAGCATAAAGACATAGTTGCTTGTTTCCAGTAAAAATATGAATGCCAATACTCTGTTAACACTAACAACAGAAGTCCTAGCATTGATGAGTGAACTTCAGTTTGATGTTGTGTGTTTAATATCAGATAACCACACCACAAACAGAAAAACCTTTGAACTCTTGGGTGGAGGAACCTTGAAAACTAGTATTCCTAACCCAGCTGATCCCTCAAAGCCATTATTTCTTCTTTTCGACAGTGTGCATTTACTAAAATGTATAAGAAATAACTGGTTAAACAGAGTTGATGGAACATTCATAATACCTGATTATGACAAAACTATGACAGTTATTGCAAATATCTGTAGCACTACTGAGGGACAAAGTACTTTGGAATACAACACAATAGAAGCAAAATTTTCAGACTTAAGAGATTTGTTCCACTCTGAAAAGAATATGTTGTTAAAACTAGCTCCGAATTTGTCTAGAAAAGCTTTATATCCAAGTACTATTGAAAGGCAAAATGTTACTCTAGCTGCAAATATTTTTGACATTAAAAACGTAGTTGCACTAGAAATGTTGAAAAATGAAGGATTATCTGTATCTGATGGTACCATACAGTTTCTGAAATTAATTTTTAGGTGGTGGACCATTTGCAATGTCCAGCAGCCTATGAAAGGGAAGTACATGAAAAATGATAATGCAGATCCAGTTACTGGCCTTGATGATCATAAACTTGTATTCCTAGAAAATTTAAAAACTTACATTGAAATCTGGCATACACACAGTGATGGGAAATTAACAAATGAAACTTATTTAGCCCTTGTGAACACACTCACCACAATAGAACAATTATGCAAATACATTTTTGCTAAATACAAATGGTCATATATACCCATAGCAGAACTACAGGCAGACAATTTGGAGGATAGATTTGGGGCCTATAGAAGGAAGTGGGAGTACATATAATGTTTGTAAGTTCTCGAGTCAGAAAGGAGACAAAGCTTTGAGTTTGCTAAAACTAAAATCTGCAACTTTAGGTGAATTTACTTTGAAGGATTTGGCAGTAACTTTCAACCAAGAAAAAGAAGTGGTTATAGAAAACTTAGATCCACTACAGAGTGCACTGGATGAAGTACCATATATCCCTGTCCCTTTAGAACCGCAGCGGATATTAGTATGCATAGCCAGCTATGCCAATGATGAAGCCCCATTGTTAAATTGCTTGGTGACGTCATCTGCTAATCTTAAGAGTTGGAGGTCTGTTGAGTGTCCTTTTCTAAAGCCAAATTGCGAGTTAGAAATGTAAATCGACGAAATTTGATTTTGAAGTCGAAAGAGAATTATTTTTTCGTGCAATTTACCAATAGTAGACAGGAGACTAATGGGGCGGTAAGTCTGAGGCTGCCTGGTGCTTTTTCCATGCTTCGGGAGCATTATTATCTTGGCTCGTTTCCTAGTGTACGGGAAATAATTATGCTGCAAACAGATATTGAAAATTTTTGTAAGTTGCACCAGGGCTTTTCTCGGGAGATGCTTGAGTTCCTCATTAGTCACCCTGTCCCGGCCGGCAGCTTTGCCATTAGGTAGCTTCCTAATGAGCTTGTAAACTTCCTGCGCTCTTGTGAAGGGCAAGTTTAGCCCATGCCTCTGCGCCACCCAGTTTTGTACCCATGTCTGGACTTCCCGTTTTAACTCGGGGTTCGTCGCATGATTCTCTGTGAATTTTTCTGCCAGACAGTCTGCAGAAACCTCGGCTTTCTCCTCGGAGGAGAAGTGCCGCCCGAGGCGAGTGTGCAGGGCCTCAGTGCCTGAGTTGGCGCTAGAGGAGACTTTAAATGCCCTTAATAATTTCCACAAGGAATGGTCCGAATGTGTGGTGTTTAACATTTTCTGCTCCCACTGTTCAATTTTGTTAATTTTAGTTTGTTGCCGAATGATGTTGCGTAGCCATTTTGCTTGCACTTTATACTCAGGCTGGCGGGTAAGCCGCCTAAGTCTCGTCAAGCGCCGCCTCCTGACAATGACCTGCTCCACCTCAGAGTACGCACAAAAACTGGGTGGGCTTTTGGTATAGCTGGTAGAATTTCTTTTAGCCGTGTGCAGCGAGGCGGTGTAGTTTTCAATTGCGACGTCGATGTCCGCCTCGGTGTAGTATGACAGCCCAGGCTGCGCCATACTATGCACTTCGAATTTAAATTTGTTCCAGTCAGTTTCTGAGCGCTTCATAGGTCTGGTCACACCGGCCGTGATGGCGCAACAGATATGGAAATGTACTGGAAGATGGTCGGAGTCTAGGCTGTGATACACAGTGAAGTTGTTGGGTAATGTCACATTTTTTGTAATTACGAAGTCCAAAATTTCAGGGTCGAAGTGCCCTGACTTGTGACAAAAGGTGGGTTCGTGGGGGAAATATACCTTGAGGTCGTCATTTTCTGTTATAAGGTCTACTAGAAGATTTCCAACTGAATTTGCTCGACGTGAAAACCACCAGGGGTGTCGAGCGTTGAAATCTCCTGCCATTATAACGTGTTCCTCCAAAGCGAGGATTTGTTCGAGGTCGCATCTACAGTCGGGGGAGTTGGGGGGCCGATAGAGGGCTACCAGCATCACCGTTTTGTTATTTACACGTGTTTTAACAGTCGTACACTCTAAAGCTTTCAATGGTGGCAGCGTAACAGAAGCACGAGCAACTTGGCTTTTTAATAAAATGGCTGTTCCCCCTCCCTGTCTGCCAATCCTATCCGTCCGAAAGATTTGGTAACCCCTGAGTTTAAAGTATACTCCTGCTTTAATTTTGTTTTGCAAATAAATGCGACGTCAATTTTGTTACGCCGCAGGTAGCTTTCAAGTTCATGCTGCTGCCTGTAGATGCCGTCGGCATTCCACAGGAGCGCGCGAGTTAAAGATGTGCCTCTCCTTGGTTGAGCCATTTACTCTAAGATGTCCGAGAGGAGCCATATGAGAGCTTCTAATTTCTCCCAAGTGTTAGTGCAGCCTTTAAACCTGCTGATGAGTGGTTGCACGTTTGGTATTATTTTTTGAAGGTTCAGCTCCTTAAAGAGTGTCAACAATTCTTTTAAGCCACCCAGATCACCTGAGGGAGCCTGGGAGGGGGGTGCTGTTGGAGGTGGGCCAGTTGATGGTGGCACGCGTGCGCTTTCCCCTCTCATGGCGCCTGCAAATGAGATGCCATCTCTGACCAGGACCGGGTTGGCAATGGGTCGTGGACCTGGTTGTGCACTTGGGGGTGCCCTGGCTGTGGCTGCCAGTGGGCAGCGGTGACGTTCATTGCGGAACGTCTCGCAACCCCTGTAGCTGGCATGATGCATCTCCCCACACTTCGCACAGTGGGGTACAACGTCCTGCGTTGCCTTCTTTGGGCAGTCAGCTAAGCCGTGGAGGCCACCGCAGAGGACACATCGGGAGGTCATGTGATACCTCTTAAATATGTGCCCCAGCTGCTGGCAGTTGAAGCATTGTGTAATATTGTTATTTGTCTTCAGGACCTCCACAGTGACAAGTATATGGCATACCACTCTTTCTTGCAGAAGTCGCTGGTTTTGAGTGGTCCTGTCAAGGCTAACTTGGAAGTTTGGCAGAGGCCTGCCGCGTGATTTCAGTTGACGAACTAGGACGCCGGTGTAGCCCTTAGCCTCTAAGTCCTCGCGGATAAGGTCCTCTTCAAGGTCCTCGGGAAGACGCTTCAGGATGTAGCGGAGAGGTTGAACACTCCGCGGGGTGAAGCTGAAGTTCTCCACTCTGGCGTCCTTCAGCTTGGTCATAGTTGGGATGGCGTCTTCTTTCCGGTTGAGGAACAGCTTGATGCAGTTGCGCGTATTCTGAAGCGTGTACGTGCTAGCTGGGAGGGAGCCCTGGAGTATCTGCAGCACTTTAGTCGCCTGCCTGCCGTCAGGAATGATGATGCGCGGCGGTTTCTGTGAGGTTTGCTTTGTGTTTGTAGCCGCGTCTGATGTGGGCCAATGTAGGGGTGGGGATGGGTGTAGGAGTGGGGGTTGTTATTGGCGGTTTTGCTGCAGTAGTGTTTGGCCGTGTTGGCCGTTGGTGCTTGGGTGCCTTTGGTTTTGTGGTCGAAAGGGCAGGGAAGGCAGTGGATCGTTTCAGATCTTCATCCTCCTCGGATGAGGACAGCGTCTCGTACTTGCTTCTGGTAGCGACCTGGAGGGGCAGATGTTGCGTTGTGTTTTTCTTGTGTTCAGCATCCGAGGGGTCGCTTTCTGGATGCTCCCTGCTAGCCTTCTCCCAGCTGCACCAGGTGTCGCTTTTTGATTGCGTGTTCCTGGTAGCAGCGTGCCAGGTCGCTAGCTATTTCCCATAGTTCCGGGACTCTGGGGCCATGTTTTCCAATATTTCCTGGAGGTAAGATATTTCTGTTTGGATGTCTTTTACCTCCTTTTCCAGTTGGGCGCACTTTCGCGTAACTGCCTCGTCCTCTATCGGTGCTGGGACAGTGGCTGCTCTGAAGTTGGCCAATGTTGGGTCCGAAGGCGCGTCGCAGTTGGAGTGCTCCAGCGGTCGGCCTGGAAAGGCAGCCGGCCGTTCGCCTCGGGGAATCAGTCCGCTGCCAGCTGGTGGTAGAGCTACTGCAATTGTCACTGCGGCCGCCGCCATCTTGTGGCGGGAGTCAATGTCTGTCAGCCGCAGTGGTTGCTGTGCGTCCCACGCTGTTTTGTGGCGGGTTTATGCTTAATACGCGTTACTATAGTCCGGCCGTTGTATCTCCGGCTCTGACGTTTTGCGATTGCAAGAGGTGGAGGGGGGAGGTTATAGTACCAACATACAGAAATGAGCAATTGAAAACATATCCTCAAAATTATCTTTAGAATGAAAATATAGGACTATATTAGCTTTAAAACACTGAAATACAACTTACAATTTCATTATCATGCAAGATATTTATTACAACACCACTCTATTCGAATATTTCGTTCACAACTTTCACACACACTAACAGCAACTGTGGGTAGTACTGGGAATATCTACATCCGGTGTTGTGGTCAGGAAGTTAGAACTGTCTGCTAGCGCCAATCAGCATTGTCGCTGCTATGCGTGACTCCCGAACCCAACACCATGTTGCCAGGTTGAATTTGTTTGAGCCACGTGGTTTTAGCTGCTTGCGCTGGTAAACTTTCTTTGCTTATATTTTGCGTGCGTGAATTCCGATTTCTAATGTTCGTAATCCTATTATTGTCGCTATTATAATAATATGGCTCCTGGTTCGTGTAATATGCAGGTACTGAAATATTTAAAATACGCATTACTCTTCTGCTTGAAATTCCCGCTAAAGAACTGGCAACAGCCTGCTTCCCCCTCTCGAGAAATGTCAGAGCAGGAGATAGAGTGGCCGAACAGTATGTACTCTATTGCACCAAACATTGTTCACTCACAAACTAGGCTCAACACGAACTCCACTATTTACTACTTCTATTCGCACTGTTTCACCTTGCACATGAATAGTTGATTTTTCAATATCCATTGTATCACCAATCAATAACAACCACGAATCACCATCTAATACCGCATACTCAATCGGATCATCCAACCTAATCTTGATAATAAATACCAACTTATGGATGAACCCCTTCACACTTCAACTTAACTACCAAAGCGTGGTCATATAGTTATTTCAGCTGTCATCCTTTCTTATACACAAATATAAGTATGTTCGGTATTTTCTTACCGTGCATCATATTTGTCGTTTATTTCTGCAAAGAAGAGACAAATTAAACCTACACTATGTCTATGTAGTATAATTGAAGTTTGTTATAAAATTGTTTCAAAGAATTACAATCCTATCCCTCAAATTAGAATATTGCATATAGAGCCCTCTATGGAGAAGAAAGGTCGGTACAGTAATTATTTTGCTTGTCAGCCAATTTGTCTACTGGCGGGCAATAAATATAACTACGTTTGGTATGTTATACTTGGAGAAGAAATGAATAAGAATTTGTAGAAGAGTTGGTTGAGAATGTATTGTGATTTTAATGTATTAAATTATAAATACGTGTAATGGATTGCCCGCCAGGAGACAAATTGACTGAGAAACAACAAAAATATCTTTACCGACTTTTCTTCTTCACAGAGGGCTCTAGCTGCAATATCATAATAGGATAGGGAAGATTGTAATTATTTGCAAAATTATTGTAGCCACATTCAATTACGTTGAATGGATATAGAGTAAATTTAAATTATCCCTATTTTGCATAAATTAACGATAACTATGGTGCATATTAAGAAAATATCGCACGAAACAATAATTGTGCATAAGAAAGAATAACACATGAAATAACTATATGTTTACGCTTTGGCAGTTAATTTTAATCAGAGAATACTAATAATGTATAGGAATTTAATAACTTTGCAATACATTATTGTAATTGACATTATTTGTGTATTTTAACGAGTTCTATAGCTGCTGTGCAGTAAATTTTCGTTTATCTCTTAAATAACTTCATGTTTGCCTGACAGTGAACAGAGACGTTAAGATGAGAATCTTAAATAAACTTTTTGGATTTATTTTAAACTAGGTCTTATTTCAGCTATTTATTAAAAATTTGAAATGATAATTCATTTGGGGTATCCGGACCCCTTGGACCCCCCCCTTAAATACGTCCCTGATGATGATGATTTGGAAATGCAAATTTCCGTTCCTTTCTGCTTGCCTCTGTGCTCCCATTTGTGTTTGTTTGACGTCTTCCAACGTTCACTCATCTTTTACTATAAGGGAAAACTCTGGTTTAAGAAAACTTTCGAGGTAGCTCACTTTTAATTAGATTCGTACCCAAGGCTTCATGAAGGTAAGGAAGACGCGCTATAGAGGCCGCCACTGAACTCTGAGAATTGTGTCATGATTTGTTGCCTCCATATTAGGACGAACTTGCTTCTTGCGATTTCCTTTTGTTCCCAAATAATTGAAAACTACATTAGGTTAACAATGTAGCGAGAGAGGCATGTTATGCAAATCTTGATAATTATTAATTTTGGAGGTGTGGCTTACTCTTAAAAGAGGACGGCGTTGAGAAATAAATAATTTCTGAAAAAGTAGGCTTTTTTTTCCTAACACGGGTAAGTAGATCTGAAGCACTCTCGTGTACCCACCCACTTGTATTTTTATAAAATTGTGGATATGTCGCTCTTTTTGGCTCTTATATCAACAGCGTTCTCTTAAAATAAGTTTATGGAAGGACTCTAAGTGGTGCCCTTAGCATGCAAGTGTTTGTGACAATACTTCAAGTTGTATACTCCCTTTATCGCTTTGGGCTTGTTTTCTCTGCCTTGTAAGGGCTAACTTAAGGGAGTAGTGCTCCTGACTTTATATAGGAATAGTTAGAACGTTTGTAAGCCTAATTTTTTTTTAGTAAGAATCAAGGCACAATTTATTATATAGATAAAAAGAGAAATATAAATAAACATTAAGATATCTATATTCCAAATGACGCATGGAGCATACATTTTAAAATCATAAAACTAGTGTCATTTGATAAGTCTGGAAGGGATGGAAATTTTTTATTCCAGCTTTGTGGATAGTAAGCTAGATTATTCAAAAGTTTGTACAGAAAATTTAGAGGTGCTACAATATAGGTGCAGTTGATTGTTGATAGCCGTGTGAATCGGTCAATGTGATAGCTGCGATTGAAAACAGTAAAAGAGTTTCGTGGTGTTATTCAACATGTTCACTTGAAGGGTTTGACTGCCGCACAAGTCAAAACTGAATTGAATAAAGTTCACGCGGATTTTGCACCAACATTGAAGACCGTTTACTTTTGGAATTAATTTAAACGTGCTGTTAGAAGTACCAACAATGATTGCGCTCTGATTGCAGAATTGAGCTCACCACACAGGACGCCAATGAAAAAAAAATCCATGTTCTGGTGCCGAATTGCCGAATCAAAATTCGAGAGTTTGCTGAAACTGTAGGCATGTCAACATGTCAACCGCTGAGTTGTGAGAAGGTGCGTTGTCTTGGTGAAACAGGATTTTTGTTTTCCTGCAAATGTGGCCGTTTTTCCGCAATTTCTGCCTTTAGTTTGCCAACTATGCTTCTTTAATGGTTTTTCCTTTGTGAAGATAATCGATTAAAATAAATTCAGGACTATCCCCCCAAAAATGTCCCCAAAACTTTTCCAAACGAAAAAACAGTTTTTGCTTTTCTCGAGCCGCTTCCCCCATTGCAGTCCACTGTTTGGACTGAATTTTTGTTTCGGGCATATAATGGTGTAGCTATCGAGGTTTCATCTACAATAATTAATCGGTGCCCAAACTCGGATTTATTGCGCCTAAACTGCGCCAACAGAGCGTTGGAAATGTTCATTCGAAAACGTTTTTGGTGTAACGTGAACAAACGCGGCATCCAACGCGCGGGCAGCTTTCTCATGTCCCAATGTTGATTTAATATGTGACAAACACATTTTTTTGACATGTCCATAGCCTCTACTATCTCTCTCTCTCTTTAATTCGGCGGTCGGCTAGTACCAGTTGGTGAACTTTGGCTATGTTTTCGTCAGTATTTGCAGTTTTTGGACGTCCCGAACATTCATAACCTCCCAAGTTCTTACGGCCACGTTTAAATTCAGCTGGCCAAAATTTCACTGTGGTAAATGATGGTGCAGAGTCCCCAGTCCAACTCATATTTGATTTGCGTATGCGTATTGTCTTTCAAAAACAAATGTTTAATGACAGCTCGATACTCGATTTTCTCCATTTTTATAAAAACATCACGTCAACTCACTCAAACAACTGTCACATAACAACTGAGCGTCCAAATTGGCTGAAACTTTGGTGAGTAACTGTCATCAAATGGATAAGGAAATGGACTAGCTTTTATTTACAAGTGCTGCCATCTTCATATTGAGGTCGGAAGCTTTTCAGACCGCCCTCGTATAATAACAGAACTAAAAACTTTGTATACTACAAAAGACCACATTCTTTTGTTAGCTACATATTAATAATATTAGAATTTGATATTACCATAAAAACCGAATTGTGATGTTAAACATGTTTTCTCTAAATATGAAGCGATGTTTCACTCCCATAGCTGGACATAGTAGTTAAATATGACAAAACCATTTCGTATGTCTGAAGCAAAATACAGCACAGCTCAGAGCGTTTCCCCCAAGTTCAGCCCCTTCCTTTTGTAAACACTATTTCCTCAAATCAGCAAAATTATTGAAATTAATACCGAAACTCACAAAAACGGTAGCATAAAGAAAGAGGGGACGAATCTTCTACGCGGTCCATCTCCTTCTCCGCCCCAGATTCTTTTTCATTTAATCACTTTCAGTCGTCTACTGAATGGAAAAGCTTTCCTGTTTATTACGAAATGGATCATTTTCCATGGAGTCAGACTTTGCTGAATCTTCAGAACTTGCTTCTCAAGCTTGTTAAGGACGTCTTTATTCGTATAGAGGTCCTTCAAATTATGATGAAAGAGCTGGTAAACTTATTTCTTCCTCAATAGACTTGTACTAAAATTTGCCTTAGTTTTCATCTCTCTCGCTGCAGGTGAAATCTTGAAATAGCTGGTTTATTGCGAAGATCAGCGGAAAAAAAAAAAAAAAATAGAATAACGCCACTATCAGAAGCCGTCTTGATAGTGTTTTGTTATTCTTTGATTACTAGTATTTAAATATGGAAAGTATTGTATTTTAACAAAAATTTGCCCTTTTCAGTGGCATAGATGGTAGCGTGTCTGTCTCACGTTTAAGAGGCCCGAGTTCTTATCTCGGTTAGTGTGAGTTAACTAGATAATGTTTCTTTGGGGGTTTACTTTATCCTGAAAGACGAATGTGCGGTAGAGTCTGTCTAGTTAACGTAAGTGCAGTTGCGTCACAAAGGAGCGTATGTCTCTAGTGTTCCGCCGCGTAGAGGGTCGTCGGTTCGAGTCACACCTTGGGCATGGGTGTTTATGTGTATACTGAATATTAGTGAAATTAGGAAAATAGATAAGAAAATAAACGGGTATAATGAAAGATCGGTTAAATAAAAAAAACATAAAAATATGTATCTGTATACATAGATATATATTTTTAAAAATAACAAAAAAATAAATAAATAAATAAAAAGGAAACGGACCCTAACGCCCACTAATGACCGTCATAAAACTCCACACTTCAGAAATGAAACACTGTCGTTGAGGACGAAAAGCAACCCTGATTTTCTCGAAGTGACAGTCGCATGTTTACTCTACGTGGAGTCTCAGTTACCAAAGTTCCAATTTCTAGTTCATCTGTTTCAGCAAATTCGTTAAAATTGAAAATAAAATAAAATAAGATCTGCATATCCAATAGCCCAGTTTCTGGAATCTATAGCAGGCCTTATTAGGCAAACTTCATTTTTAGCTTTATTAACTTCTGAATTTGATTTCACAAAACAATTTACAAATTTTGTAGATGTAATCTTCTTTCTACCGTAACGAACTAACTAAACCTAAAGATTACTGGATTCCAATAACCTTACAAATATAATCTAAGACAGTCTTTTTTTTTACTTCACTTCTACTTCAACAATATAAATCAAATCTACATTTCTACTACAGCTTTAATTCTTATAACAAGCTAGGAAAGACTGCTACAGTTTTAAAATTTCCTCTTCTGCAATTGGTATACAAAGCTTCCTCCTACTGGTATCCATCTCCTAAAGGAACTGGCATCAGTAGATGGAGCTAGTTCGCCAGTTCCAGACATCTCTCCGCTTCTGCATATCTGTCCGCTCTGATACTCTCCATACCTATATATCTTCTCTCTCCTGGTATTTTCTTTCTGCCTATGGTCTTTCTGTCTTCTTTATGATGTCCATAATTGGCGTCTTAAATCAGGTCTTCAAGACTGGTAATCTGTATCTTCAGTTTCTCTTGGTCCTATTTCCCTCCGACGATCTCTTAAGTTATATTATTTTCTCACAGATTGAAATGTTCTTACATTTCTTTCTTGAAATATTTTGTCGCGGGACATACGAGGCATGTTTTTTAAGTCAGTACCGTTTTGCAATTAAAAATATACGTGCATAGATATCGGAATAATTTTATTTTCACATGAAAGCCTGTACCTTAATCTACTTTTCTACATAATTTCGATGAATATTGAGGCACCTATCATAACGTAGCACCAGTTTTTGAATACCCTGCCCAGGAAATTCTGCCGCCTGATGTGTTTACCACTGTATCACAACTGTTTTGACTTCGTTATCGTCTTGAAGACGCTGACCGCCCAGATGTTTCTTCAAGTGCTTCTCTCACCTTTTCGTCCACTTTCTGTACCAAATCTTCAGTAACGACTGAAGGACTTCCACGCCATTCTTCATCAAGCACATTTGTGCGGCCATTTTTAAATGCTCTCACCCATTTCCTTACCATTCCATCACTCATAATGTTTTGTCCGTAAACTTCACAGATCTCACGATGAATATCGATCGGTTTTACGCCTTTAGCACTAAGAAATCGTATAGCAGCCCGTACTTCACAATCGGTGGGACTGACGATTGTCGGAGACATCTTAAACACTCAGTAACCAACGTATACAATGAAGAATCAGACTGTAATGGCGTCAGTGCGTAGACAAGAGATGTAGGTAACCAGCGCGCATGCGCGGAACGCCGACCGTAGCGCTGCGGCGGCGGAATCGCAAAACGGTACTGACTTAAAAAACATGCCTCGTATATTCCTCCAACGCCTTAACGGATATTATTTGAAATATATTTTCTAAATGCACATAATCTTCTGCATCTCTTAAGATGTTCCATAAACATTTACCTTGAAGTTTCCTTCGACATTCTTCTACTAGTTCGCTATATTTATTGCACCAAAAATAACACGTTCAGGTGAATCTAAACAGTTACATTGCTCACATAAATCTGAGTTCTTCTTCCCTATTCTTTTTAAATATACATTGTATGGGCCATGTCCTGTAACAACATGAAAAAATCCTTTTCTTGATTTTATATGTTCCAATTTTAGCCTCTCCTTAATGTCCGGAAATAAATCATGTACTTTTTTTCCTATGTGTGCATTATCCCACTCTTCTTGCCATTCTTGTAATACATGACTTTTCACTTCTTTCTTAGTATTGCATCTTTTTCCCATAATTTTAGAAACATTTTTATATTCTTCCTTCTTTAGCCAGTAAGTTGCACCCCTTAATCTAATGATATAGTCAATAGGCGAAATTCCCGCTACTTAATTAGGGCCAAAGTATCTGCGCTGCTGCGAAGTAGTATTTGGCTCTGAGTTTCATCGTAGGATTTGACCCTTGACCTATGTGCCCATGTACTTGCGCCATATCCTATTATACCTATTGCAAAACTCATATGATATATCCTTGTTGCTGTAAGAGGTATTCTGTAGCACTTTTGTACAACTGACGCTAATTTCATAATGACATTTACTGCGTTTTCTCTTACGTACTTCATATGAGCAAATTCGTTACTAGAGAACCCTCAAAAAACAAAGTAATAACGGGAACTGTTTCTAAGCAAATTCAAGCGCTTGTTTCGAACACATATAAATATGCGCAATGAACCTGATAAATTTGGGGTATTCACAGAAATACAGTAAGAAATATTGTGGCGAAAGGCACCAAAGGCGCCGATCAAGTGTGAAAACAAAAGAAAACGTTTCTATAACGTTTCTAATTTCACATGCGATTTAAGTTGCTGTGAAATTTATAGATTCTATGCAAAAGAGAGAGCGCCCACCTTAGACGAATTGGTTGCACATTTGTAAGAAATCTATGATTATCCTTATGGACACTGCACTTTGCGCGGTCTCCTAAAGGAGCTGGGTTTCAAATACCGCACTTTGAATAAGATAAGGGTTATTATGGGATCCAGTAGAATTGTAGCTTGGCTATGTCAAAACTAAGGAAGTTTCGCAGTAATGCACATAAGATAATTTATTTAGACGAAAGCTCCTACGATACCCATGACGTATCGAGAAAAGTGAGAGGACTGGGAGAAGGAGGGCCGGGGTTGTAAAGCGATTATAAGGGTTCGTCAAAAGAGGCGGCCAAACTGCACACGCGTTAACTACACAGACTTTAATTCTAAGCTTTATGGACTCTGGACTCATTTGAACATCATTTTACCCATTTCATTCGTCGTCCTATATGACTATATGACTTAACGTTGCATGACGTTAATTAGAAAAATAAACAAACAAAAATATGGCACCAAGATTTCAAAATACATATTATAAGAAATATGAATCCTATCTGAAAAGAAATTTAGAGTTATTAACAATTTGATTCAAGTACCACTAGGATATTTTCATAATAAATGAAATGTGCACTTTTTATTTTTTTTTGGGAATAATACATGAAATGCCTTTTATTCGGAAGGAATTTTATATCATTCTTAAATCATAAAAGACTGTTAAATCCGTAGAATTCTTCATAAAACAAAATATAGTTCAATTAACAGTATGAAACATTTGTATAATATTATTTACTATTGGCTTGAATTTCAATACTTTTTTGTTTTAAAAGTAATGTCGCTGTTCAGTTGTTTTTGAGATTCAAGCCCTGTATATTGCAAACGTTTTGAAACATCTTACTATCGCTAGATATATCTTTCCTTTGAACTGCAGGTAAGAGAATATGTCAAGTATTTATGCAAATATGTATATTAATACATTGAAGTATATGAATGAATTACTGTGCATATTCCAAAATGTTGCAATGTACAACTTTAGGCTATATTTATTTGTCTTTACCTTGCTGCTACCTTGGCTTACATGACACTCTAGTCTTCTGCTCTGCCAGGTAGCTCATAACCTCCATGTTACTTAATTAGCCCCTTTCCTCCCCCTCATCTTCCTTTCTTATATTCTTTCCATTTCTTGTCCATTTCTCTTTTACTTTCTGTAAGAACTCACCAATACTTCTTAACTTCTTTTCCTCCTTCCCCGTTAACATTTTTATAGCTTCTATCCTCTTTTCTACTTTCTCCCACTTTTCCTCCCAAACTTTTTTTCTCCACATTGCAACCTCCTCACATTCTGTTACATAGTGTGCTATGCTTTCTTTTCCCCCACACAATTCACAAATTCCCTTTTCCCTAACTCTTATCCCTCTTAGAAATGTTGTTCCTGTTCTCATCCAAACTAGCCTTTCTTTATCTTGCCTATTGCAGTAATCTACATATACTTCTCGTCCCCAGTTTCTTTCTATTTGTTTGTAAAATTGTAATGATTTCATATTGTTTAGACTTCCCCATATTTCCTGCCTGTCTATATCTTCTATCTGCATTTTACCAATTAACCCACATCGCTTGCATTCCTTTCCTCTAATCTCCATGTATCTCCCATTCCTATTTTTTTACACAATTTCTCCTATCTCTGTCCACCAATTACGAGGGCTGTTCAATAAAGAATGATCATAATTTTTTTACGGTCATAATTTTTCGCACTAAAATTCAAGCTTATTATATTTTGTTAGCTTAATGTGAAACAAACACGCCGTAGTAGTTTCACTGTTGGTACTCCTGGTTCCCGCCTGTGAGAACCAGGCAAGTTCAGACATGTTCAGTATCGCCTACTGCTGTAATGGAGGTAACATGCAGTTAATGTTGATGTTAGAGGAAGATCCGGAGTTTCTTTCAAACGTAATCACTGCTGATGAAACTTGGCTACACCATTTTGATCCTCAGAGCAAACAGCAAAGCTCAGTGTGGAAATCTCCTTTATCATCAACCCTCAAAAAGCAGAAGTGGTTGCTTCTGCTGGGAAAGTTATGGTCATCTCATTCTTTGATATTCATGGAATGGTTTATCAGCATGTTGTACCTGCACAAACATCAGTAACTGGACAATACTACAGGGATGTCTTGAAAACATTACAAGTTCATATCAGGCGCAAAAGACCACATTTCCGTGAAGCAGGCTGGATGCTGCACCACGATAATGCGCGACCGCATATTGCCAATGTTGCAAAAATCAGCGTGAAGTGCAACTCTCACCCTCCCTATAGTCCAGATTTAGCTCCACGTGACATTTTTCAGTTCCCTAACTTGAAGAAACGCCTTCGTTGGAGGCATTATCCATCATCAGAAGCAGTGGTGAAGGCTGCGGAGGCGATTTTGAAGGATCTGTCAAAAATGTTTTCCAGCATGTCTTTGAAGACTGGCAGAAACGCTGAGACAAGTGCATCACATTCAGGGGAGACTATTTTGAGAAGGGTCATCAAAATTATGAGGATGAGTAAAGGTACGTTGTCAAAAAATATGTAATCATTCTTTATTGAACAGCTCTAGTATTTGAGTTCTCTAATCTTTTTTGCTGTATCATGCACAATTTCCGCTTCTTTGGCCAAACACCTATACCAAAATTTTATTATTCTTTCCGTTAAAATAATAGTTTTATACTATAATGGTCAAATATAGTTATTTTTGTCCACTTTAAAAACAGTGGTGCGAATGTCATATGAAGATAAAGACATCTAATGCTTTATTGTTTCTTCTCTATAGTTCGGTTCAAGTCCTGTGTTAATGTCAGGGGCTTTGAGGTTATAAACAAGTGAATTTTAAGTTCTTCTATATAGGATTAAAATGTTCTATTTGTTTACTGTACTACAAACACTTCATTCATTATTTTGAAAGAAGTGGGTGTTAGAATTTAGAAAGTACAAGGAGGTGCAAAGTATTCTATGTTCTACGTAAAATATTTAAACTGAATTACCTAATTAGCAATAAAACTGGTTTGATTAACATCTAGACATCCTCCTTTTGATTATATTATCCCTCAGTGTAAGTAGAGTGCACGTAAAGTTATTTGTAGGTCCTGCACATCCACTTTTGCTCCTTGGATTGCAAATCAGAGCTTTTGCAGCTATCTTTCCTCTTGCATTCTTTCCAGAATACCACACAACAGTAACTGCTTAGTTCCTAAACTCCAAGTGCTTATAAAAGACAGTTCGGTTCTTTATTTAATTTTATTTACGTCATCCAACTTTAGGTTATATCGGACGATGAACGAAATGGGTGAAATGATAATCAAAATGAACTCATGTTGGTTAGACATACCAGACGTTCAGCTTTCAGAAAAGGGAAAACCCGGGAAAAAAGCCTAACCCAAACCGAGACTAACTCGGGTCCTCCTGAACGTGAGGTAGACTACCACCTACGCCACAGAAGCGGGCGCTTCTGGTTCCTCTTGGAATTTCATATTCTCATCAGGAAGTCCATTTGCAATTCTTGAGTTACTCCTTTGTCTTTCCTCGACAGTTATCCTTAGGTTTTTTCTCCCCGTCCTCCAACGTTAAGTCATAACGGACGATGAATGAAATGGGTGAAATGATGCTCAAATGAGCCCGGGGTCTATGGAGCTTAGAGTTACCTGACATTCGTATTTCAGGGTAAGGGAAAACCTCGGAAAAAACCTTATCCAAGTAACTCACCCTGAGCGAGATTTGAAAACTCGGGACCTCTTGAACGTCAGATAGACACGCTACCATCTACGCTACCGAGGCGGGCCATCCTTAGTTTGTTCGACTATAATAGTTCTTTAAAGATAAACAGCTATCTTCTCTTGTAGTACTTGATTATGGACGTCAATTGTTTCATTTGCCGATATAGTTCTTCAAAGATATCTGAAAGCATTGTGTTCCCAGGTGTTGCAAATATACAGTTCTAACCTCGTCGTCCTTCACCTGTTCTCAGCAGTCTCTCATTTTATTATGTTTATTTTGCAACCCTTCACGTTCTTCAGCACAATATTCTTCTTTCAGAATCCACATCATGAACTTCGTTAAATTGGAATCTTGCGAGCGAATCGTTAACCTGGGTAGCTCAGTTGATTAGGCTCTGCCCTGCTGATCTTGAAGTTATTGGTTAAAATCTGGGACAGGACAACAGTTTTTAAGCGTACTTCTATAGCCCCATGTTAATAGATCTGGTGGCATATAAGAAAATTCCCAGGATAAATTCCGAAATACCAGTGGCACAATATACTGACAATTCTTAGCGTCGCTAACAAACAAAATTATTAATTTTACTTTCATCTGAATTCCCATTCCTGAGTTTTCTGCTTACACTTCCAAACAACTAATATTGGTATTTTAAACGTCGATCTTCGAATGTTTCAAATTACATTTTCATGGTTTCCTGTATCGTCTTCTAAATCAATGAATACCAATTGAGTAGATTGACTCCTGATATTGCTGCAATTAAAAATTGGTGCTATCACATGGTCTTTTAGGACCGAATTTATTTTGTTTCTCCGTTTCTTTCAAAACCTCTTTAGTTCTCCTTTTAGTTTCTGGCCATATAACGTATCTTGTATAAATTATTATATTTATTTACGTATAATTTAGACATAGCCTCTTATTCGCTTTCTTACATAAATGTAGGCCAAATTCCAATCTACTGAGACCTTATCCAGCCCGCCTCGGTAGCATAGATGTCTGCCTCACGTTCAAGAAGTCCCGAGTTCGAATCTCGGCCAGGGTGAGTTACCTGGATAAGGTTTTTTCCGGGGTTTTCCCTTATCCTTACAGACGAATGTCGGGTAGCTCTAAGCTCCATGGACCCTGGACACATTTGAGCATCATTTCACCCATTTCATTCACCGTCCCATATGACTTAACGTTGGAGGACGTAAAATTACACAAAAAAGACGTTATCCCCTAAATTAAGCAATCTAAGGGCTTATTGCATAAACCGGACAAACCCAAAAATGCAATTTTACCGTCTCAGGTACCCAATCTATTTCATGGCAGAATTATTTCCGGGAAATCCTTCAAATAAATATCCATTTGCTTTCTTTTATTTTCTTCTTTATTTTCTTTTAACTGGTTATGTCATATTGGACGATCAATAAAATAGGTGAAATGATCAAATGAGTCCAGGGTCGGTAGAGCTTAGAGCTCTCACATACGGCACCGCAGGCGATCATACTGATGACAAATGAAGATGGAGCACCGGTGGAATGAGATGACGGGGGAAACCGGAGATCCCGGAGAAAACCCACTCCAGCGCCATGTCGTCCACCACAAATATCACTTTGCGGTCGCCTGGGATATAACCCGGGTCACTTTGGTGAGAGTCTGGAGGTCTCACCACTCAGCCATGGCGAGGCCAGAGGACGTGGAAGTTGATAACATTGATGGGTACGAGGATGAATATAAACTATTAATAATAGATAACAGCAGGAATAACTAAAACTCTTTAATAGGTACAGCATTTTGATAGTACAGAAATTACTCCAGAGAAAACATATTTAAATATTTTCATTTTCTGAATTTTCTTCAAATACCGGACAACTCCAAAGGAAAAATTATCCATTTTAATACTTCAGTATAAAAGGTGGAAGGTTACTCGAAACCAAAATTTCGGGCTTGTTCCAACTTTACTCACAACTCCTCAATAATTTATTGAAAGCTTCAGGTAACATTTCCGGTATTATGTCTGGTTCATACTTAAATATCTTAACCGAAATCGGAATTAATAGTTGAGGTTTAAGTTTGAAAGAAATAATAAACATATAAATCAAATCTACAGGAAAATCAGCAATGGCAGAAATTTGCTTACCATATAACAAACTGAAAAATTTTGACTAATCTTGAAGCTCCATTTTAAATGGTTTCAGGAACACAACTTCACAAAATAACCTACTTTCCCACTAATGTTTTATTTATTAGGCAATATTCCCTTTTATGCTATGTTTAACAGCAAAGAAACAATCTTAAGAAACATCTTGTTGTTAATTCTTATTTTTAAATACCTTTCAGGGCATTTTGTGTACAAAAATTAAGGTTGTTGGCAGTTAAAATTTCTAATTACGACAGCTATTATGAGCTTCTAATAATGTATAAGCTTTGTATTATACGTGAGGAGCATGCCAGAAAAATTTTCGGATATATTTTTAAAATTTAATTCTAAAACAATAATACATCAAGCTGTTGCCTAAAATCTTGGAATTAGACTAACACTCAGTGTTATGGAATTAGGATGACCTTTAGTAAAGCTTTAATTGTGCAGGTGCAACTAAAATTAATTTTCAAGTTATAATTATACACGTAGGCTCTCAAATAGAGCAAACCTTGGGTTAATCGATATTTCTACATCTTATGAAAAGTTTTGTAATGTTTAGTGAATGTAGATAACATAGGAGAGAAGTGAGTACCTAAAGATGAGAAGGAAAAAATGTGGATAATTATCTTATATGACTTAATTTACTAATTCTGATTCTCTTCTCTATATTTAAAAGGTGCAATGAAACTGTTTGAAGGTAGTTGATACAGATATTAATATGTCAAGTGCCAAAACGATGTGAAGTTTATTCATTTAGGATTCATATTGATACGTTTAAAATGATGAGAGTTTTGTTTTGAATTGATATGAGTTATAGGTGGCCATGACCGAATAAAGTAGGTCAGAAACAGTTGAAGATGAATGTTAATATCCAATCTAGGTAAATATGAAAAATTAAATAGAAAGAGAAAATTATAAAAGAAAATTGTTTTTAGGCCTTTATATTTGGAAAATCAGAAAATTATGTAATGAAAATTAATGTATTGGCCACAGGGAAAAGTGACGTAGACTAGAATATTTAGTTATCATGGTGATAAGGTAAAAGTCAATAAATGAAGAGGACAAGATAGCATCGTTTGCATCGTGATTTCATAGTGAACGGACGCGTGTGAAGAAGTACTGCATATCTGCAAAAGTCTGGTTTATAATCAGAGAAGTTAATTTGTATTAATCGTTAATGAAAGGGAGAAATATTGTTTTAAATTTGTGTAATAGTATAGATTTCAAATACATATCAAGTTAAATTCGGATTTAACTTAGAGAGAATTTTTTCAACTTCTTTATTCCCCTAACATTAAGTTTCAAAATACAAGTATCCGATACTACGACCGAGATAAAATTTCATGCAAACCGGAGCTACAATTAATGTTACAACTTGGTGCATCATAACATCTGCATCATCTCATCAGCACCAAATGGAATTTTGCTACAAGTGATCACCGCAACTCGGGACTTCGCGGTAGTCAACGTGCCGCATATCATCGTCGGCTTTGCAACCGTTACATCGCTACGATCTAAAAATTAAACAATTACGTAATAAACATTCCAGACTTTCCACCCACACTACAGAGCCATTGGAACAAATTAGTAATTGCTAACAGTCAGCTATGGACACTTGAATTGGGTGCAGTTGCCACATAATTCCGGAAATGTTAACCAGAAAGATTAATGAAACATTTTGTGTATCTTACCTGAAGGGAATTTAAAAGGAGGATTAGTCAGAGGATCTGCTAAGGACCGATGTGATACAGAGTTGGTTCAAGCAGGAAACTTCGAATGTGTTAGTCTCTCTGTCAGCATAGCACTGTTCTCAGGCAAAAGTATGTGATATCTAGACTAATACATGGCAAAATATATAAATTGTGTGTCAATAGCGAAATTATTACTTGGTTTTAGACAGGCAAGAAACCTTGGAGCCTCTTGAGACTAATGCAGCCAAATAAAACTTATCTGGGAGTGTCCAGATTTCCTCATGACATGGGGTGACCACAAATTGTGTGAAGTATATCGGATATTTAGGAATTCAATGCAATTAAATGGGATACGATTTAATTAAAAGGATCAGTTATTCCACTAACTGGACCAGAGCTTAATTTCCGATTATCCTATGGATATATTAGAGACTGGAGTCTATGAAGGTCTACTGGAATTCAATTACAGGAGGACCCTTTAAAATATGACAACCCCTGACTTAAGCAATGGCAAAATTCGTGAGCCTTGTACAGTTTGAATAACACGAAAAGATTATTTGAAGGTAATAAATAAATAAATAAAATCTGAATATTCTACCCCGGCACCTAGACAACTATACCGGGGCATGTATCCAAATTTTCTCTTTATTTTTCCATAAAATCCTTACAAATGTTATAATTATACAAATCTCTCAGAAAACTACTCTACAAAACTAAAATGAAATAAAATAACCGAAATAAACACAAAAAAAAGCAAAAAACAAAAGAAAGCAACTATAAAAATTACAAAATCCTTATTTCCTAAATCTATTATCTAAATCTACTAATACTGTAGTCCACCATGGCCTCCGCCATCACTCTCTCCCTCCGCCGCCCATGCAGTCAACTCCATTGTTTGATTATTCAATAATTCTTCCCGTCTTATCCTATTTTGTATTCTAGAACTCCTTCTTGGATCTTGTACTATTCTTCGCCTATTATCAACTCTTTCTCCTTTGAATATTTTTACCTCCCATGCTTTCTTACTTACAAAGTTAGTCAAAACTTGTAATTTATTTACTAATTGTTGATCTCGAATTATGTCATATACGATATATCCTGCTAGCGCATGCCTCTCTTCTTGTTGGTGAATTGCATATCTTCCACATTCAAATACTACATGTTCAGGATTATCTTGTTTGTTACATAATTCACATATATCATTTTCAGTTTTATTGATTTTCTTCCAATAGGTCTTGTAAGGTCCGTGTCCTGTTATATAATGTATAAATCCCTTTGTTGGTTGAATAAAATTCAATTTTAATCTCTCTTTGACGTTCTGAAAAATTTCAAACACTCTTCTACCTTCTAGACTTTCTGTCCATTCTTTTTGCCATTTATCTTTTAAACTATTTTTAATCACCCAAGATTTGTTTGTTCTGACTCCAGTTATATTATAAACTTTTTCTAAGTTTCCTTTTTTCGCCCAAAATTTTGCGCCCTTCAATCTTATTAATAAATCAATCGGCCAAATGGCCGTTGTTACTAGCAATGCCATAGTGGGTGTTGTTTTTACAGCTCCTGTCAGACGTAATAATACTTTTCTTTGCGTTCTTCTCAACAATCTTCTTATTTGCACATCATCCATCCTTTCTGCATTTGAAGGTAATATTAAGTAAGATGGTCAAGAACTTGTTACAACGTCTATGAAATACAAAAGGACAGATGAAACGACAGGCTATCTGTTGTAGGACTGCGAGTCACAGGTTTAAACAGTTTACTAAAGTTTAATGCAACTACTTGAACCTGGCAAGATGTCTGTAAGGAAGCAAAGGATACAGGGATTTGAAGAGATTAGAAAATAAACGTGTCCGCAATAGATCAGTACGAAATGGTCAACGTACTTAGATTCCTCAAGGTCTAACAGAACCTAAACCTAACCTAACCAAGTGCATAAAAATACTATTGTCCGAAAACAATATAACGGTCAACGTTATTTATAGAGAGCACAGTGTTGAAAGCAAGGAACTATCTTGTTTAATGTTAATCCACTATTTGAGTATGAGACAGAAAACGGCAGGGTTTTCGTCAGCAATCAGCAGGAAAAGAGATACATATATAAAGTAGGCCGAGGTAAAGTTCTGCTCCGTCTTTTGTTTCCATGGAGACTAAACAACTGTTGAGATTACGGAAACATCCCACACCGCTCCATCATCTCACACCTTTTCTTAATGAGACAGGGAATGGTGAATATTTGGAATTTCCCAGAGGACTGCACAACCCTCCTGCATCTTCGCGTAAATTAACAAAATGCATTTTTTAAAAAATGCGAAACATTTTTGTATATTATTGTAGAGAAAGGATTGACGCAAGGTCCGAGAAAAGCTTACAAGATCTGTTTTGATAAATCAACGTGTTATTACGGCAAAGAGATCCAAAAATATCCATGTTAGTCATAATCACAACAAACTTATTTATTTCCGTTCAAGTTCAAATATATTAAGTTAAAGCAAAAACGAACATGAAATGCATAATTCAAACTCTTTATCATTTTTCTGTGATGTTAGTTTGTGTATGGTTGTCACTTCCATGGCCAAATAAAATTATTTTGAGCTAATAGTCATTATTTTAGACTTTTTCCCTTCCTTAATTCATAGAATAAAGAAATTCCAAACAAGAATTAGACGTGGAAATAAAATAATCACACATTTGCACACTATAATTTTGATATGAATTGTTTTAACCCATTTATCACACAAAGTAGCAAAGAGGCATTGTCCAACATAGCAAATAAAACTATCCATGTATAAGAGTAGATAATAACATCAAAATAACTCTATAAGTGTCATTTTTGACATACATTTAATTAGGTAAAACATTAGCTTTTAGGCACTTGGACACAAGTTTGTTATAAGTGTGTGTGGACCATTCCTTAATAGATTTTGGCAGAGAATTTATCTATGTTCATAATCTTAGCTTATCTAAAGTTATTTCAACTTATGTTAAATTGCAGTAAAAAGGTAAAGTGAAGATATGGTATAAGTTTTAGCAACTTAAAACTTCCCCTAAACTATTTTTCCGAATACATTTAAAACATCTTTCTTTTGTTTTACATGTAAAGAAATTTTTTCTGGCTGGCCCCGTAGCTCAGTTGGTAGAGCATCCGCCTGCCCTGCCAGTTCGATTCCCGGCGGTGAAGGTGGGGATTTTTCTCCTGCCAGGATAATTCCTTATCTTCCCCGAAGTCTAGAAGTATGAATGAGAGAGTGAATGTGTGTGTGTGTGTGTGTGATCTAATGATTAAAACCCAACGAATAGGATTTAACACTTTCGATATGTTCCAAAGGAGAACGACCACCGATATGAACAATGGAGTTAAAGGCGGGGTATAAATGGAAAAAATGGGTGTGGGGGGAAAAGCTTTTCTTGTAGAGGAAAAACTACTCCGAAATCTGATTTCACGAGAAATAATGAACGCAATGGCATATAATATGCCATTATTATTTGTCCATCATCTTGGAGATTCCGACACTACAGCCCAGGGCTTATTCTTTGTCACACTTGATGAGAAAGGATGAGATGAAAGTAACCTACGGGTCATCAGAAACTACACCCATGGTGAGTGCCTGAAAGGTGTAGGCAGTTTCAGAGTGAAGCCGCAACTAGCAAGCCAGGCCCGGCTGATCAAACAGCACCCTTCATAGCGTCTTTCCTCAGCCGAAGACTATCTTCCAGAGTGCAAATACCACCGCAGCGGAGCAGCACCTGCGGCTTCGCTAACACTTGCTTCCTGGAAAGCCCGGATGGGGAGATCCAAAGGAATGAAAACAAGAGAAAGGCAAGTATCCCAATGATCCAGGAAAACTCCCGAAAAAAACCCAGTATCAGGAGGATAGCCCGCGGAATCGTAGCTGCGACCTCCCAATGAGGACCACTTCGCAGAATATCACAGATTATTAAAAAGCTGTTTTTAACTTTCTTAATAAATGTAAAACCCTTGCTAATACTTTACAAATAAATATTACATGATTAACGTAAGTGAAGCTGTTATCAACATAAAAATCTAATATTTTATGTTACGCTGCATTTTTTACAGTAAATTTAATTCTAAACTTTAGGCAAAAGATAACATTTTTTGTTTTACTTGTATAAATTATTAGTTTATTTGATAGCAACCAGTTCTGAGCTGATTTAGAACTTTCTTTACCTGCTTTTTACATATAGAGTGCGATCCACATAAACATACTACAATTTTAGAACCAATAATAGGACACACGTGCAACTTTGGAAGAATATAATAAACAATTGAGAGATTACACTATACTGTTACACTTCAGAGAAAATGTTGGAAGTGTCCTCCACCAGCATCTATACATGTTTGTACTCGTCTCACCATGTTCTCTGAAGTTTTACGGAGAGTATCCTCGCCAATGTCACTTATTTCGGTTCGAATGGATTCCTTGAGAACATCAATTATCCGTGGCCTATTCTTGTATACTCTATTATAGATACCCCTACAAGAAAATATCCGGTGAAGTTAGGTCAGGGGATCTGGGGTCCACAGACTTTTGAGATTATTCGATTATCAAAGAAACTGGTTACAAATTCCATGGTGTCTTTAGAAGTATAGCACGTTGCTCCATCTTGCTGCAAATAACTTTCTCTCAATTCAATATCATTTCCGTAAAACTGCAGAGAATATGGCGAGACGAGTACAAACATGTATAGATGCTGGTGGAGGACACTTCCAACATTTTCTCTGAGATGTAAATAGTGTAATGTAATTTCCCAATTGTTTATTGTATTCTCCCAAAGTTGCACATGTGTTCAGTTATTGGTTCAAAAGTTATGGCCTTTTGAAATGGTTCAGGTTTATATGGATCGACTGTATTGTATTTGTTCCTATACTAAACGGGAACTGATTTCTGCATCTAAATTATGTGTGCAATAATGTCAAGGGAACTGAAAATGTTATTAAAGTCGAAGATTATCTGGTGGTTAATTAATCATATTAATGAAAGCTGTAAACGCATTTTTACAAAATTACTTTTTGTCAACCAAATGGTCATCAATTTTAGCGTTAAAATGAGTACTATATATTAAACCAAAATAAGAAAAATGTACGTATCAAAAACATGCATCACCTAAAACGATATAATTTAACTATACTGTTAATTATGGGTTAAAATTGTTGTTCTTCCAACAATCTTGTGATCTTGTTGATTAGCTTTCATCGGGTAATAATTGTTGAAAATAGTATTTCAATGATTCTTCCATCCAAATAACTGTTAGCTAAAGATACTACGTGGCAGCGGTTGTGACTCAACGATATTGGAGTTCTAGGCCGGGCAATCCAAAACTGAGTGAAGTGACAGTTGAAAATCTAGACGAAGCCACATTAATTTATAACATAGAATAATGTAATGTAAAGCATTTATGCCAAAAACTAACATTTCCAAGACTTGCTTTACCTGAATTAACTTAAAGATAATGTGTTAATTATTAAAACGACAATTTTCTAGCCATTCATTTGGAATTGCTTTATCACACACGTAGATAACATGATTCATTTTTATTTATATTTGATGACTGATAGAGTTATATTAAATACTTCTCGGACTCTACGTTAGTTCCAGTTTAAAAAATGAACTTGGTAAAAACTCGTTGTGTAGGAATTTCTGAATTTTAATCAGTGTAAGAAAAACTATGTAACATGTTATAAAATTTAGCAATGTTCTGAAAATATTATGGGATATAAGTTATTTCAACTGAAGTGTTTAATATCAGTAGCTGCTGCACAGTGATTTTTAAATCCAAAATTCTTTAAGCATTCCCAAATATCACTGTACAACAAAGATCATTTTTATCATATAGAAATATGTGTTTACAAAGGATTTTGATGTGAGAAATTCAAATATGAAATCAGAAATTCCCTACTAGACACGGCGTTATAGTTATGAGAAAATAGATGTCTAATGTAACTGATAATTTAGAGGCGTGGTAAAATTGGTGACATTTGCTTTGCAGCAGTTGGCAACAATTAATTTTGTTTGTCAATTTACATTTTTAGCTCTTTTCTTTCCTGTTGCCAATAGAATTGCCTCAATATGCAAGTCATTGGCACACTACTGTTTAAAATTGAGTCAAACTGGCATTTTAACTAGTGGAAACGTTTTATATGTGAGTAATATTGTTATATATTTTAAATACGAGGCTGTTCAATAAAGAATTATCACAATTTTTTTGACAACGTACATTTAGTCATCCTCATAATTTTTGATGGTCCTTCTCAAAATAGTCTCCCCTGAATGCGATGCACTTGTCCCAGCAATTCTGCCAGTCTTCAAAGACATGCTGGAAACTATTTTTGCGATATCCTTAAAAATCGCCTCCGCAGCCTTCACAACTGCTTCTGATGATGGATAATGCCTCCCACGAAGGTGTTTCTTCAAGTTAGGGAATAGAAAAAAGTCACATGGAGCTAAATCCGGACTATAGGGAGGGTGAGAGAGGCGTTTCACGTTGATTTCTGCAAGATATTCAGCAACAACATTGGCAATATGTGACTGCGCATTATGGTGAGGCAGCATCCAGCCTGCTTCACGGAAATGTGGTCTTTTGCCCCTGATATAAACTTGCAATGTTTTCAGGACATCCCTGTAGTGTTGTCCAGTTACTGTTGTGTGTGCAGGTACAACTTGCTGATAAACCATTCCATGAATATCAAAGAATGTCATGACTATAACTTTCCCAGAAAAAGCAACCACTTTTGCTGTTTTGGGGGTTGGTGATGAAGGAGATTTCCACACTGAGCTTTGCTGTTTGCTCTCAGGATCAAAATGACGTAGCCAAGTTTCATGAACAGTGATTACGTTTTAAAGAAACTCCAGATCTTCCTCTAACATCAACTTTAACTGCATGTTACCTACATTGCAGCGGTAGGTGATACTGAACATATCTGAATTTGCCTGGTTCTCACAGGTGGAAACCAGGAGTACCAACAATGAAACTATTACGGCGTGTTTTGTTTCACATTAAGCTAACAGAATATAATAAGTTTGAATTTTAGTGCGAAAAATTATGACCGTAAAAAATTATGACCATTCTTTATTCAACAGCCATCATATATTACATATGTAACTGTAGTATACAAAAATGTAAAACTGTCCATATTTCTCTTTTAAAGGAAACCCTTTAACCATAGAAGTGTGCAATACAGTTTGTATCACGAAGAAGGCGTGAAATTGTGAGTTCTCCTTCACAATTGAAATACATTGTCTTAATGTCCCAGTTATGTATGCTACTGTGACTAAAGAATCTTATGGTGTTTTGAAAAATATGCTGCAATAGATCAAGTATGAAGTCCATAAATGGAAAATATGTGGCGACTTGAGAATAGTTGCTATGATATTGGGAATGCAACAAAGCTACACGGAATATGGATGTTTTTTGTGCAAGCGGGACAGGCGAGACAGAAATTCCCACTACAAAAGAAAACTTTGACTTCAAGTGAACTGGATAGTGGGAGAAAAAGATTTACAGAATGAGAAATTGGTATTATATCACCTCTTCACATCAAGCTAGGCCTTATTAAACAGTTTGTAAAATGAATCAATCAATGGTTTATACACCTCTCAAAAAGTTCCCTCGACTTTCTGTAGCAAAAATAAAGGTAGAGGTGTTTGTGGGCCCTCAAATTATAGAACTTCCAAAAGACTCACACTTGAAGAATGCATTTCACCCAAAGAAGAAAAAACAAAAACCACATTGGTCTCTTAAGAATGCAACGAAAAACTTTCTGGGAAGAAAAACAGTTGACAACTATGAACAGTTGAATCAAGAAATGATAAATGGATATAACGATTTAGGATGCAACATGTCATTAACAGTGAATTTCCTAGACTCAAATCTAAACTATTTTCCTGAAAGCTGTAGCGATGTTTCCGACAAACATGGTGAAAGATTCCATCAAGACATAATGTTTTTGGAAAAGCGTTTTGAAAGGAAATGGATGC
Source organism: Mantis religiosa (assembly GCA_030765055.1). Lineage (NCBI taxonomy): Eukaryota > Metazoa > Arthropoda > Insecta > Mantodea > Mantidae > Mantis > Mantis religiosa. Next base: position 32,491,859 of record CM060953.1, on the reverse strand, counting down.
CTGTAATGCTTGACGACTACTGCTGGAACATCATTTGAGAGTGCACCATTGTTCACAGGCGAAAAAGATGAAGCTGTAATACATCGCGTTTTTTATTCAAAGTATAGACATGCAAATAAATCATTGCCTAAAACTTGAAAACTATGCCTGACATGGAAAAACTAATTACGTATTTGAATTCAGGAGGTGTGTTACCATAACAATCACGTGTGAAACTCCCAGAGAAAAAAAAAACTTGTAGAACAGTGTATTTTAAGCTATTAAAATAGTTTCCTTGGTGTATTCTGAAAGTTAAAAATGATGAAAAAAGTTTATATTTCAGCATAATGTTTTACCTTAATGTCGAAGTTCAATTTAACACTCATATGTTACTTTAGAATCGTTGATGATAAAATCCTATTGTTGTACCATGAAACTGCAAGTTTTAGTGTAATGTGTCGAATATTTTCACATTTTCGTTTACATTTGATATATACTATATATAAATATTTATCTATCTTAAAGTTCATTTTGGAAAACTCCTGCTGTTTCAAGTTTCTAAGGTTAAAAAAGCAGTAAAACTTTGTATATAATGTGTAAGAATGCATTATAAATAAACACAGAATAATCTATTTGTTTATATTTTGGGAGGTAAGTTTTAATTTGGACATTACATTTTACACTCACAATTTTTATTGCAATTTAGAAATAGTTAAATATATCTTGTGCTACAAAGACGAACAACAGCAAAGCTGTGGGTAGAGGAATGATCCTATTAGCCATTGATTTGTGTTTGAAGCCGATATCACAATACCGAATGACTTGAGGAAAAGAGGAACTGCTTGATGTGAATGGGCTAAATTTGACCTACATCGGTATATTCGGGGAAATCTGTAAAACAACAGAAAACATCTGCCCATCACTAATCGCTAATATCCGGAAGGGCAGACAAGAAAATGAAGAAGCGACGAGTGTTTCCTCAAAGCTAGGGAGATTAACAACAATCGCTGAGTTCTTTGTATTGGTTGGATCGACAAGCCACTTCCTGGATCCTGTTATTCTTCTGGTCATGTCTCAAATTACTTCGCTTTAGAAACTCTCCGAAATTATGAACTCAATATACTCAACGAAAAGGGAAAAAAGCGTTTACAGACGTAATTTGAAATAAAATCTAGTGTGTTTAAATCATATGAACCTCTCCACTCACTCATCTATTCTTATATCAACCTAATACAGATAAATATCGTGAATTAAACCCACAGATATCTAGTAGAATGCTGACAAGAAAAAAAGTTGTCAGATTTTTAAATTTCATGTGGCTATGCAGTAGTTTTAAAAGCCACGATCCCTGCATGATCATGAGGAAGAAAAGGAGTAGTGACTTAAATTTGAGAAATATATATTTGAAAACTAAAACCAATAACAAAGAATATATGAGCACATTTGAAATAAGCTACATGAATTAACAAGATCTACAGAATTGTGTATTACCGTTTAGCAGTTATGTAAAGGTTTTCCAAAAGAAAGGGGATATTACAGGCCGTTCCAGAAAATATTAACACTACTTTTTACGAGGATAGGCTGAGAAGTCCCGGGCCTCACATAGAGATGGCGGCACTGGGATACTTTGACGGATAGTATCATATAGTTTAACTATAGACTAGCGTGTGTCCATAGTTACAGGTCAGTACTTTTTGAATGACAGCATTTTAAACAAGACAGTTGTAGAGGTTTCAAAAATGGAGGATTTGGAAAAACGAGTAATGATTAAATGCTTTCATTTCAAAGGCTTAGCGCTTAAAGAAATCAATGATGAAATGGACAAGACATTGAAAGACTCTGCCCCTTTATAGATTAAAAAAATATATATTATATATATAAAATTAATAAATAAAAAAAACATTTATAGTAATCCCTAGCAATACACATGACAAATTATCAACTTATGCAAATGTAAATAAACAAAGCAAAAAAAAAAAAAAAAAAGAGAGAGCCGGTCCCCCTAAACCCTTAAAAAAGTCACGGCTGAAATAAGCCCAGGGTGAGATAAACCCATGGGCGAAATAAGCCCTAGAACCCCAGTGTAGTAGTAGTAGTAGTAGTAGTAGTAGTAGTAGTAGTAGTAGTAGTAGTAGTAGTAGTAGTAATAGTAGTAGTAGTAGTAGTAGTAGTAGTAGTAGTAGTAGTAGTAGTAGTAGTAGTAGTAGCCCCTTTATATACAATAATAAGGGGTGGTGATATTTCGCAAATGCTATATAGCGCGATAAAGTGCAAAATTGATTCAATGCGATGTAAATGCGAAATCGAAGACTTTCCCAAATTATTATTTTTTCCTCATGCTATTTCTGCTTGAAACTTTAACTGAAGAGTCTGTAGAACCTTCACATGTTTAGAAAGTTATAAGGTAAGTGACTACTCTTCTGGAATGTTGTGAAAAGTAACCCTTCCCGCTAAATTAGCCTATTGTTACACCATTGCCCATATGAGGTATGTTTGGTACTGAAGCGGGTTCAGTTGTTTTACAAAAGAGACCGCTCTTGCCACACCTTGTCATAAGTCTATCTTCACAACCCAGTTAACGGAAAATTTCAATCATTTCAGTGCTTGTCTCTGAAAACCAATAGCAATCCTAATTTTAAGGAAGTGATAAACACATGTTAATTGCATTAAATTATGGAGTCCTCAGTTGCCCAAGTTCCGATTTCCATTGTTCTGTTCGGATGAACGCGCAACTTCCATTCACTCTATGCGTAGCTGACGTCAGTAAGGGCGAGGCTAATTTTGTGCATTTTATTTCTATTGTGATAATTTTACATTAGTTTGCATTTATCCTTTTTGTGTTATGCAGTATGCTTTAGTTCGTATCAACTTGTTTTATATTTCTGTGTATTGCTTTAACCTATAATAATGTAAAATAAATTGACACTTTATGCACTTTTAACTCACTGTCATTAATAACCCTCCATAAATGTGGTTTAAATCTCATATAAATAATGTTGATATTCATCATTTAAAAAAATTAACTCAAATTAAACTTTGTCTCCTCAAAATGCTATAAAATGCTAAATTGTAGAAGTATAAATGCTATAAGATGCTAAATGTAAAAATCAAAATGCTTAACTTCTTATTTCAAAATGCTAAATATCACTACCCTTAACAATAATTAAAAGGTGGGTTGCAGAGTTTAAAATGGGACGCACGAGCACTATTATTGAACCTCTCTCTGGACGCCCTGTGTAAGTCAGCTCCAGAGATCATGGAAAAAATTCATCGTTTAGTACTGGAAGACCGCAGATTAAAGTTGAGATAACAGAGGAGGTTAAGATAACAAAAGAATGTGCAAGTAATATTACAAGTAATGTTTTGGGCTTTCAGAAGGTGTATGCAAGATGGGTGCCGCGTTTGTGACACTTGATCAAAAATTGCAAAGAAAGTTGTTTTTATTAAGAATTTGGAGCTCTACCGAAAAGTCCCAGTGAATTTTTAAGACGAATTATTACCATTTATATATCACTACACTCTAGAAAGTAAATCACAGTCAAAACAGTAGGTAGAGCCAGGTCAACCAACTCCAAAGAAAGCAAAGTCAAATTTGTGAGCTAACAAAGTTATGGCGATGTTTTCGGGAATGCCCAGGGAATAATTTTTATTGATTACTTGGAAAAGGGTAAAATAATCAGTGGTAACTACCACGCAAATTTACTGTAATGTTTGTGTTATGAGATGAAAGGAAACAGACCTCTTTTGGTAAAGATAAATATCTTGTTTCTACGCGACGATGCTCCGGTACATCGTTTAGTCATTGCAATGGGAAAAATGTGAGAATTAAAGTTCAAATTGCTTGAATATACAACCTATTCGCCAGATCTAGCACCATCTTTGTTTACCACAGAGATGTTTTAATTAAATTAGAACATCGATTGAAAATTGTATTAGGCTATCTGCAGATTATGTTGAGAAATAAAGAAAAAAGAGCTTTTTTCTTTTTTTTCTTGTAGTCAGCATGCATATTAAAACATACGCTCTTTTAATAAATGTTATTAAGATTTAATTATTAAGATTAAAATATTATTAATATAAACGTTGCTGGCATTCATCATCTGATGTACAAGTTCACGTCTGCAAGAACGTGTTTCCTTCATTTGTCAACTCTTCCGATTGTTGTTATATCTTATGAGGTCTACCTGAGGTCAGATCTGACTTCAAAATCGGTCGATAATTCATTATTTTATTTTCTCTATTACTCTATGGACATCACTATCTCTTTTAATTTTATATTCTTCTATCTTACACAGTTTTAAAACTTCATTTTGTTTCTAATCAACTTAAGTACATCCGACTACATATCTCATGAACTTCATCTCTGCTGCCCGGATGTGGCAATTGTTTTCTGTTAATGTACATGATTCGCGAGCATTTACGTAGGCACATACATATCTTCACAGAATTTCATTTGCGTTTCTTTTCTAGGTTTACCCAAGGTTCATCCAATTTTCCACAAATAGTTTAAAATGGATTAATAACTTTTGAATGGCCTTATTGTATTTAAAACTACTATGGCATGGTATATAACAGAATTGGAATACTTACACTTACCGCTTTAAACTTATTAATATCATAGATATATCCGAAGTGTTCCCGTTGAAATTTATCTTTTCTTAATTTGTACTCATATTTAAATTAAAAATATTGAGTTTTGACTTAATGTTTTGTTCATTGCAAATTATCCCCCGTTCTTATTCCATATACCTATTTGGTGATCAGCATGTAGTAAAGGCCCTCCGATGTCAAGTCATATCGGACGATGAATGAAATAAGTAAAATTATGCTAAAATGATCCAGGGCTCATATAGCTTAGAGTTCCTAGGTATTCATCTTTGAAGATAAGACAAAAGTCCTTATCCAGATAATGACCTGAACGAGATTAAACTGGGAACCTTTCGAATGTGAGGCAGATAGGCTACCAGCATTCTGCAGAGACAGAGAACTTCATGGTTTACATACACGTTCTTACTGAAAAAAATACTTTCTTGTACTCTAATACTGTAAACCTTTAATTATGTAGAACAGATTCGACATTGCATTCCTGAATTCAAAATCTAAATCACATTTTGAGGCTTTTGAATTTAAAAAAAAATTAAAAAAAGCATTTCTGTTATCTGTGAACAGCACAACTTAACCGAATTCGGTGGAAATAACTATCCTTGCCATCATTTGTCTAACGACACGGGGAAACTCTCAGAACTCAGGAAGGTTGGCCACGGAAGTCGACTTCACGATCTCCGGAATAGGTGCCACAGACGCTTCCGTCCTGGGTAAGCATTGAAAACACTGATGTTCTCTCCTTCAACAGTTCGGCCACACTTTGAAGAAAGAAAATTACCCTATAAGCGTGGTAGTTATGTTCTAGTAACAGAGGAAGTCACGCTGACGGCCTGGAAGTTTATATAGTATATATAAATGTTGAATGCATAAAATAAATGCATATATATTGTAGCGACAATACAATACCGTAGTATTGAATGGTTCTTATTTTTACCAGTCCAGCTATCTACGTACATAGATATTTCTCTGCATTCTTCCCTCTAATTTCCCACTTTCAAACAATTGTGAGCAATTTGATTATTTCATTGTTTCCTGTGTGACCATCGGGTTGCCTTTAAATGTAGGATAGGGAAGAACACCAAAAACTGAGCGGATACCTGGTACTTCTCCCTCCAATTGGATATTTTGTGCGTACATCCCCGGGAAGAAAGGATGAGGTAAAGAAGACCTACTGGACCGACTGGGGCAACATATTCAAGGTTTGACCACCCGGTCGATCAGGGAAAAACGCAACAACAACAAAATCAAACCCGGGACCATTCGAATGCAAACCTCGTGCGTTAGCATGGAGCTATATGGTTTGCGTCTCAAAATGTGTCAAAATACATTCCTAGTTCTACTCCTGTAAACTGCTTAATGGTACATTGAGTACTTACGAGAATAATACAGTTCACTGACCCGATGGGGACTGTTCAAACCTTTCTATCATTCAACATTAACAACTGATTTTCCCTGGTCTTCCAAAAACATTTCTTAAGTTAAATATCTTTTACTGTGACTTTATTTGCAAAATTATTTTGCAAATTTCTCTTCTTTTTGGCCATTTCACATTTGAAGTGTCTGTCAATCTTAAAAAAAATGAAAACCCATTTCATTTGAGTTTGGAAACACTACAAAATAAATTTTCGTTTAACAGATATTAATGATTCTTGCAAATCCTATTTAGGTGTGTTATATTCTTCAGTTGGTAAATACTTCTTGACTCATATTGTATACCGGTATTGTCACTTTAAGAAATGTGTCACAAATCCGGCTTTTTTGTTGGGGAATCTCGGCCTCAGCCAGATAGTTCGGCAATTGTTAAACAAACCTAAAAAGAACAAACAAATGAATGAAAGCAAAGGAAATAAAGTTAAATACAATTACAAAAGATTGCTTTTTAGCGCTCTAAAGTTGCAAGTTCTCTCAGAAACAACTTTGCAGTATGCACGCCAAATCTTTGAACATTTTAACTTTGGTAGGAATAATCCATGATTGTTGCAGCCTACAGATATGTCACTTTTCCAGTTATTACAATCCTCCAGGTAGTTCTCTAAAAAGCTCTGGCTATTTCCTTGCCAAATACATCGGTTGTTATACAGATCATTTTGCAAACCACAAGTATAATTTGATCACCACTTGAATGAAACTGGTTTAAAATGTGCCCGGTGTGCAGAGACACAGGTTGTTTTGCATCCGTTGGGCTTTCAGATAGTAGGTCACAGTGCAGGTGCATGTTGTTAAACTGTGTTGACAATCTAGAGACCCACAGGAATGAAGGCACTTTGATTATCTATCTGTTGGTGGTCATAATTTCCCAGCATGTTTTGAGTCTCTTAATTTACATCTCCTACATGATGCGGGTCTTGTGTAACCTAAGCCTGCAGTACTTTGTTCAGTTTGATTTAAGTAGGTTCTTTATTAGGAAGTTTCTCAATATCTCAACAGGTCAGATAGGATCTCCCATATAGCTACTCCTGATCGTCTTCATTTCATAATTGGGGATGCTGTACTCCCTAACCTACGTAATGAAGCTATACTATTACATATATTTGTAGGTCGAACCAGTATCTCACTGGCGGTGACACGAATCGCTGTCTTAGCAGCAAATCGTTAGTGACACTTTGTTTTAGCTGCCACTACACTAATGCCTTTTTTTAGCTTTCACTAACACTTTCCTGTTCCGCACGACATAACTCGCAATAAAACATGAGCAAAACATCTTCCTGTCGCATCGCTTGCTGATAGTCGAACATAAGACTCCTCTAATTACTCGCAAAATAAAATATCACATCTGTTGTCACAACTGCATTCCTTTTCGCATTACAAATGCACTCATGCATGCCGGTATATGACTGAGAGTTAGATAGTGTTTGCGGAGGTTGAGAAACTTCCAGAGAAAATCCCATTATATCTCGATAATTTTTCTAGAATTTATGTTAGCAGTTAGCGCTCCTCCGTCTTCCTATCTCTTCAATTGGCCACCGTTTTGTGCTGAGGGAACGTGTCTTGGAAGGCGGTGTCTTAGTCATATTCCTATTTTCCAGTATAGAATATATCCACTAAAAATCTGGTGCCACAATCGTCTTTGGAGGCTTCTTAAAACTGTTTTAAAACAAATTTTGCGGAAGGTACCTTCCGAATTAAAATACCCTAACGTATTACAAATCCACATTTTGGAAACACTTGATGCTACTTGATGATTTAGTGGACCTGCTCATCTGACAAGCATGAAGAAAATACTCCTTTCTAAAGTTACACAGTGATGCTATCGTTGTTAGTACTATTTCAAAAGATTTAAGTAAAAAACAACAATCGCTCATTACAGTTATCCTAAAGGAATATGTGTTAAGGTAATGTAATATGGTATGAAGAAATGTTGATAAACGTAAGGTTTGTGCTCGATAAATTTAATGACTGATATGTAGTTAATTTTAGATGCAGTTTAATGATTGTAAAACTGAAAAAGAACTATCATCCAATTTATTGATCTAGGCAACAGCTGAATTTCTTCGGTTTCCCAATGTTCAGAAACAAATGAGTGTAAAAAAAATAGAATACAATTGCCAATCATTTCATAGCATAATATTGTTGCACGCTGACAGGCTAGATTTACTTACATTACATTGGAATTGGGAGAAAAGGATTGGCAAGGGTAACATTTTTAAAATTTTTACTTAAGGCAAGGCTACACCGAAAATTACAACTTCTATAATAATAAACCTGTCATTATGAAAATTTAGCCACATAATTAGAGTATCATTTTAAACTTGCATGCAAATTTTCACGTTGCTACAAAATAGTTCATTGATTATTAATTTTTTGTGAAAATATTATACAAATTTAAGATGCACTACTTGTCAAAAAATTTGAGATTCTAAGTTGAATTTTTGTTTTCGGCTAGTACAGAGCAATTTTAAAAGACCAACATTCTTATTTTTTGAAATATTCTTGTAGCATTTCTTCTAAAATACTTTCCATGTGTTAGCCCTCAAAATTTTGAAAATATTACCTCTTTTTATTCCTTAACACCATATAACTTTCAAAACATGAAGAGTAACAAAAAAGGGATAATGTGAAGTTTCTTATTTACATATTAAAACCCTATTCTGTAACTTTCACCAAGTTAAATGAATACTTCGACGCGTGAGGCATTTCGTATACTGAAAAGTGTTAGATTTTTTTTTTTAAATTTTAAATTATAGATTGTTACCTTTAACGATTGTTAAAGGTCTCTTTAAATTGTCATACGATTGCCTAAAATGGTGCAAATGGTAAAAATAGCATGCCATCTATTACTACAAACCCTAAGCTACCAAAACTGCCAAAAAAGAACATTCCATGATTTTCAACGTTTTCGGCGAATTTTAAGTGTAGCCTTGCCTATTGTCAACTTGAAAAATAATTAATATACTTTTAACGTCGCCAGCAATTGTCAGTGTGTTAGCAGCACCGCCAATTTGCTGTTCTTCTCCTCAGGCGTTCTACTGCATGCTAATGATTCCAGCGTCACTTTTAAGCAAATTTAAAAACAATAGAGTTTCGCCGAGTTTGAACCAGGGACCTTGGGATCAACAGGCCAGCTCCAAGCAACTGAGACACCCTGATGACAGACTCACATGTCAAATTGACACATTAAGTTAATCCTAAATAGGTCTACTGAAAAATAAAGTATTACATTTTATATTACGCTTGGTAATCGATTGTTAAACTAATTTTTACATGATCTCAAATGTAGCCTCGTTTATTAGGAGTCCAAAGCTCAGGTACAAGTCCCAATATACGTAGGCATGTAGACTTATACATGTTATTAACTAGGGAATGTCCGTAGCAACCCTAGTAATTTTATCCCATGCCCTGTTTCATGGAAGGAAAATAAATTGATAGCACATTTTACATTAGTCATTTTAATGGATATATGATAAGCCTTCAATGCCCTACGACCTGACCAATGTGTAAAATTTTTACTGTCCTTGATGAACTGACCTTTAGCGACTTTGATTCTGGAAAACGTACACTTTTATTTACACTAATAAGAAAGTAAAGCTATTATTAACGCCTGATTTTCCGGGCACTTGCTTTTTGTACTCGTTTATGGGCAATACACTGATAATAGTACCTACAATCTCTGCCATTGCTCATTTAATGAATGTTTTTTGATCTTACATATAACTTGATTATACCTGGCAAGCTTCACTTAATAATAAATATAATATAGATGCTGTTTCATAAGTAGTGTTGTTTTTTTTAAAAAAAAAAACAATTATTTAATGTGTTCTGACAAGCAATTAACTAATTTTCAAAGTATTGTGACTTTGTGGGTTCCTAGAATTAAAAGTCCAATTTGCATAAATTCCAAATGTTCTTATTTCCATAGAAATATACTCTGTTCAATCCTTACGTAACAGAAATACGTCACATACACAATCAAAGTCAAGCAAGTTCGATGACCACAACAAAGAGCTTACTCAACTTCCATTGTTTACAACATTCCTGTTACATCTGTTTTTTTTTTTTTTTTTTTTTTTTTTTTTTTTGACTGACTCTCGCCGAGTCGTACGCTTCCTTAAGTACCTCATTGATAATTCGAGACTGTTCTGTAACAATCAAGAAATCGAATGTTCTATTACCAGACGAAAGCCGAACCGTCCAAAAGTGTAACTTTATCTGTGACGGCCAGCCTTTTATCTCTGGCTATCTTTATCTGCAGCTCTTTGTGTACACATGCCGTGCTTATCTCTGTGCACCGAACCTTTTGTGCGGTCGCCGCGACAGTATAGACCATTAGATTCTATGCTCTTGAGCCTTCGTTCAGCGAGATTTATTAAACGAAGATGGTAAAGTCTGTTTAGTTAACTGGTGTGCACGTCGGCCGCTGCCTTTGACGACCGCCCACCCAGATCTTTCTGCAAGGTTGCCACCTCTCTCGATACGTCTTGGATATCGTTCGAGGTTTCGTCTAAATAAATTATCTTATGTCCATTACATTTCGCCAAGCTACAATTCTACTAGTTTCCATAATAACCCTTATCTTATTCAAAGTGCGGTATTTGAAACCCAGTTCCTTTAGAAGACCGCGCAAAGTGAAGAGCCCATAAGGAAACCACAAATTTCTTGAAAATGTGCAACCAATTCGTCTAAGGTGGGTGCTCTCCCTTTTGTATAGAATCTATAAATTTCTCGACGAATTAAATCGCATGTGAAATTATCTACTTTAGGGAAACGTTTCCTTTTGTTTTCACACTTGATTGACGTCTTTGGTATTTCTTTCGTCAAAATATTTCTTACTGTATTTCTGTGAATACCCAGAATTTATCATCAGGTTCATTGCATGACCCTTACCAAGATTATTTGTCAGCACATATTTATATATGTCAAAACAAGCGCTTCAATTTGCTTAGAAACAGTTCCCGTTATTACTTTGTTTTTTTGAGGCTTTTCCAGTAACATAACTCGGCCCAGTTATTCACACTATTGTCATCACTTTGATTATTTTCACTTGACTGAAAGTTATCTACTACTACATTTGCATTTACCACTGCATTTCCCTCCTACGATCTCCACATCGTGACACACAACGAATTGCTGCACGTAACGAAGCAGATCAACTGGAAGTTGGAACTTTGGCAACTGAGACTCCACGTGGAGTAGACATGCGACTGTCACTTCGAGAAAATCAGGCTTGTTATTGGTCCTCAAAGACAAGGTTAAATTTCTGAAGTGTGGAGATAGATTTATGATGGTCATTAGTGCGCGGGAGAGTAGTTTCCTTTGAGCGGCAAACTGCACTCCCGTTCACTAGACAGACTCGATTCCTCCCAATTCCTGAATTGGTTCATTGGTTTTTCGTGTAGTATGGGGTGTTGTATTGTCCTATTGCAATGGAACTACTCTGGGTATCTCAGTCTCAAAGTTTCATGAACTCGTTCCAGTTGTTGAGAATAAAGATCTGCATCAATCGTCCACCCGTTTGGAACAAACTCTAAGTGAGTCACAGCTTCAAAATTCCACCAGACACACAACATTACTTTGGGACCAAACTGATTTTTTTTAATGATGACTTTGGCAGGTTGGCAAGAATTAGGTCACTGTTTCGAAGCATCAGGGGTTCGGTAATATACCCATTTTTTCAGCACAAGTGACAATTCCGCTGACAAACCTAACATGCATGGGATTACTGATAAGCTAACGACAGATATCCACCCTACGTTCAGCCTGTTGAGGTGTCAGTTCACGAGATACAGTTATCATACATCGTACAGCTTCTGTATGATTTTCCAAGTATCTTAATATGGCGATGTATGGTATCTTTTGATGCAGCAAGTTCTTCTGAATACCTTCAGGTAAACTTTTGCGAATTTTCTCGCAAAACTTGGCGTGTATTCTCAATATTCCATCGTTAGGTCTTACTGAAGGTGGTAAATGTTTAGTGCTTTCGTCTCCATTGTTGAAACGTTGTAACCGTCGTGCCACACACTCACTAATAACACTTTCTCCTCCAACTTCACATATTCTTTGAACAGTGGCTTTATAATCCTATTTCCAGCAGTGTTTTAGAAGGACTCTATGTTCAAACATTGTTATCTCCTAAAATAAGACCTGAAGCTTTCCTGGTGACGAACACGCTCACTTTCTTCTCGGGCAGCCAGCCAGGTGAAGAGATAATTAGATATCAACATTATGGGAGTGTGCATCTCTCCCATCATCAGTATAATTATAAAATGTTATAACCACAAATGAAATACTGGATATAACACAACTATAAACAAAGACAAAACACTACCAAAATTCGCATTACTGAACAAAAGACTGTGTTCAGTAAGTTAAATGCCAGGACAGGAGATGGCGTGAGTATAGAAAATTGTGTCAAAGAGACGTAACTACTTAACTTGATTATCAAGCTGTATTGATCTTTGTTTCTTAATTCGATGGAGTTCCATTTTTAAAGCCGGTTTCCAAGAGGAGCTGAACTGAAATCCAGCATCACGATTAAGCGTGTTTCTTTCAGAGGAAATCGCCAAAGCCTCCTTAATTCTCCGCTCCCAGTAACTGTTGCATTTTGCCAAGATGGTCGTCTCCCGAGAATTGGCTCTATGGTCCTTATCGAAACAATGCTCTGCCATCTAGACTTCTCAGGTTGCATTAAACGAATGCTCTGTTCATGTACAATTACTCTAGTAGCGATGGTCCTTCCGGTTTGTCCTATATACGGTGTCCCACAGTCACAGGGAATGCGGTACACTCCCGGAACTTGGAAGTCTAGTTTGCCTTTCACTAGTCTCAACAGATGTTTAATCTTCGGTGGTGGCTTGTGGATGGTCCTGATGTTGTATTTGGCGAAAATTCTGCTGATTTTGCCGGATAGATTGCTGGTAAATGGGATGCAGGCTGTAGCGGTAGGCTTATCTGACGCTTGCTGTATTGCAGGTTTCCCTTTCCTAGCTTTGGTGATCAAGGCTTCAACGTCATATTCGGAGTAGCCATTTTGACGGAAAGTGTGTGTGCTGTAATTCTTGTTTTAAGTGGCTGGGATCAGAGATAGACAAAGCTCTGTGGGCCCGTGTATTGAGAGCTCCCAGTCGTTGAGACTTATGATAGAAACTATGAGCGTTCAGATAGATCGGTGTGTGTAGGCTTGCGGTGTACAGCATGCCCCAGTGTAGCTTTTATTTGAGAAGAAAGTGAGCTTATTGTTATCTCCTTTTTATGATTGTTTATTAACAACTGAAGACATGCTCGCAGTGTATATAACACTAGTCGTGGCCTCCTATAAATAGTATTGCCAATCCAAAGAAACACAATAACCTTCCAAATCATCAAAATTAAAAAAAGAACTAACATTACTTACGAGATGAACTAATATATTTTGAAAATATAAAACTTATCATTGCTTTCTGTGAAACTTCGCTTACCACTTTCGTTCACGTATAATGCCACCTTTTTGGCGTAAAAATTCTTATCGAAGTTCCTCCGAAAGGGAAGTAAATTTCGGTGGTCATGCGTTGTAGATTTACATCACATAAAAACCTACAGTTAAAGGCGGCCATAAATAAATAAACAGACAGACAAATAGATAATCTGGAAAGCATCTTGGGTGAAACAGCAATTCTTGCGTAACAAGCGGAGTGTACGACTGAGAAAGGAAACTGATCATTCGACAACCTCATGTTTAGTATCTCAACACAAACGTGTTTTAAGATACTGGCTTAAGTCAATTGCTTCCTCTTATATAATTTTTATTTATTTATATTTTCTCTGATAAGTATAACTGTATAACATTTACTGGGAATGTGTAGTGTTTAACACCCGCTTTTACTACATACGGCACCGCAGGCGGTGACACTGATGATACATGAGATGGAGCACCGGTAGAATGAGATGGTGGGCGAAACCGGAGGTCCCGGAGAAAACCCGCCCCAGCACCGTGTTGTCCACCACAAATCTCACTTTGTGGTCGCCTGGGATTGAACCCGGGCCGCCTTGGTGAGAGCCAAGCGGTCTAATCACTGAGCCACGGTGTGGCACAGTTACTGGGAGCGGAGAGTTAAGGATGCTTTGGCCATTTCCTCCGAGAGGAGCACGCTTAATCGTGATGCTGGATTTCAGTTCAGCTTCTCTTGGAAGCCGGCCTTAAAAATAGAAATCCGTCGACTAAATAAGCACAGATTTTTACAGCTTGATCATCAAGTTAAGTAGTTACGTTTCTTTGACCTAATTAATTTTCTATACTCACGCCAACTCCTCATCTGGCATTTAATTTACTGAAAACAGTCTTTTGTTCAGTAATGCGAATATTATCTTTGTTTATGTTTGTATTATATCCAGTGATTCATTTGTGGTTATAACATTTAATAAATATCCTGATGATGGGAAGGATGCACACTCGATTTGGAATCGTCTTTTCACCGGCCTTGCTTCCCGAGAAGAATTTGAACATATTCGTCGCCAGGAAAACATCAGGTCATATTTTTCAAGTGGATCGTTTGTTTATTCCACATCCTTGTTCAGTAATGTAACCTCAGACGATCTTTGCTTCCATTATAACTCTCCAATTTATTTTCATTATGTAGCATACACTGCAAAATCTTACTATACATGCGATTCACCAGTCAAATATCACTTTTAAATTTTTAATTTTTGTGTCATGAATTGGGATAATTTACATTTCGCTTTTTTTCTTTCTCTGTTATTTAAACTGTGGTAAGTGGAAAAACAATTGCACTTCATTATTAAAATAGGAAACGAAGTTTTACTGGAAATGAATAAGTAGAGTTTACCTGGATAGAAAATAAAAGCACTTGAAAAAGAGATTTGAATAGTTTTCAGTAAGCAATCCTAATATACTCAGCAACACAAACAGCAGATTCACAATTTACTTATTTCGCTGTAATTTACACAAAACAAAACGATAGTCAGATGTTCCAAGAACGATCACTCTGTGACGGTTTTGAAATATTATGTTCTTTGCTAATCACGAGAAAAGAAAAAAAGAGAATGACGATTTCTAGTTTGAAAAAGCACAGGTATTTGAAAGTTCAGCTAATAACAAGCAATATCATAGAAATATATAACATAAGTAAAAGTTTATTTTACACGAATTGTTTGCCTTTACGTCATTACAGTTCATTGTGAATAAAATTTCATATGTATTTAAGGTTTGCCAACTATTCCTAAATTACATGAAGAGAAGGTGTCTGTTCCCATAAAATTCAAGAAACCCTTAATTTAGACATAAAATCCCCAAATATCATATGTTAATATTATACTTAAATGTATTTAAATTTTTTCAGACAACTTTTTGAAAAAAATTACGGAACAGTTTTCATGTAAAGTGTAGTTTGGTGTGGAGGCATTTTCTTTATAACCTTTCTGATTATCCTTGGAATGTGCTGAATTTAAATAAAACATTAGCAGACTTTGTTTCAGTTACGCTGTCTATAAAGTACACAGTCACTCAGTGCAAATATTTCTAAAGTTAGATATATTAAATGCCTGTTCATATTTTTGTTGCATTTCAATATGTCCCGTAATTCGTAGTACAGAAGGTGAAAAATTGTGCTGAACACATCAAAATCTATTATCTTCACTGGACATTGTATCTTGGAGCACAATGGGACAGAAAAAAGGAGAGAGGGGGTGAGGAGAGGGAGAAATCTCTTGAAACGGGTTAACGCAAAGGTAATGTTAAGTTGTAGAAGCATTATGTTTTTTAAATTCTTGTCAGAATATCGATTATTTAATCTTTTACTATCCAGCATATGAATGAATGAATGTGTAGTGTTTAACGTCCGCTTTAACTATACGTGGCACCGCAGGCGATGACACTGATAATACATGACATGAAGATGGAGAACTGGTGTAATGAGATGGTGGGGGAAACCGGAGATCCCGAAGAAAAGCCGAAAAGCACCGTGTTTTCGATTTTGCGATCACCTGGGATCGAATCCTGGCCACCTTGGTGAGAGTCAAGCCGTCTAACCACTGCCACTCTGCTTATGATATAAGAAAGGATACCCTGCTTCGGTAACTTAGATGGTAGCGAGTCTGTCTCACGTTCAAGAGGTCCCAAGTTCGAATCTCGGTTAGGGTGGGTTAACTGCATAAGGCTTTTTCCAAGGTTTTCCGTTATCCTGATAGACCAATATCAGGTAACTCTAAGCTCTATGGACCCTGGACTCATTTGAGCATCACTTCACCCATTTCATTCATCGTTCGATATGACTTAACGTTGGAGGACGTAAATTCAAAAAAAAAAAATCTTAGAATATATTAACATCTGCAAAATATTCAGCTGATACTAATATTGATGACGACACAATAAGTGCGTCACTTTGACGCAACCTCCAGTCTCGTTCTCCGAAAGAATGATCACAATCTTTTTTTGATAACGTACCTTTACTCATCCCCATAATTTTGATGGTCTCTCTCAAAATAGTCTCCCCTGAATGCGATGCACTTGTCCCAGCGTTACTGCCAGTCTTCAAAGACATGCTGGAAACCATTTTTGAGACATCCTTCAAAATCGCCTCCGCAGCCTTCACTACTACTTCTGATGATGGATAATGCCTCCCACGAAGGCGTTTCTTCAAGTTAGGGAATAGAAACAAGTCACATGGGGATAAATCCGGACTATAGGGTGGGTGAGGGAGGCACTTCACGTTGATTTTTGCAAGATATTCAGCTACAACATTGGCAATATGCGGCCAAGCCGCGCATTATCGTGGTGCAGCATGCAGCCTGCTTCATGGAAATGTGGTCTTTTGTGCCTGATATGGACTTGTAATGTTTTCAGGACATCCCTGTAGTATTGTTCAGTTACTGATGTGTGTGCAGGTACAACATGCTGATAAACCATTCCATGAATATCAAAGAATGAGATGACTATAGCTTTCCCAGCAGAAACAACCACCTTTGCATTTTTGGGGGTTGGTGATGAAGCAGATTTCCACACTGAGCTTTGCTGTTTGCTCTCAGGATCAAAATGATGTAACCAAGTTTCATCAGCAGTGATTACGTTTGAAAGAAACTCCGGATCTTCCTCTAACATCAACTTTAACTGCGTGTTACCTCCATTGCAGCGGTAGGCGATACTGAACATGTCTGAAATTACCTGGTTCTCATAGGCGGGAACCAGGAGTACCAAAAATGAAACTACTACGGCGTGTTTGTTTCATATTAAACTAACAGAATATAATAAGATTGAATTTTAGTGCGAAAAATTATGACCGTAAAAAATTATGATCATTCTTTATTGAACAGCCCTTGTAAATATAATTACTCTAAATTTTAACCACTGAGTTAACTACTGACGTATCCAAACTTT
Source organism: Mantis religiosa (assembly GCA_030765055.1). Classification (NCBI taxonomy): domain Eukaryota; kingdom Metazoa; phylum Arthropoda; class Insecta; order Mantodea; family Mantidae; genus Mantis; species Mantis religiosa. The sequence goes on along the minus strand of CM060953.1, from coordinate 32,474,473 downwards.
ACACTTTGCGTAATAGCATTGAGAAGCGTACGTTGCCGTGAGCCGCAGGAATTCTCAGCTGGAAGTTCCCCGGCGATGGCCGCTAAATATACATAACCGTGGACCGCATCAGCCGATAATCGGTTAAAAAGGGAAAGCACACGGCATTTGCTCTTTTAGTAGGTCCCGCTTACTCTCTTCCACTCTTTTCCTTAACGTGGTCTCGTATAAAGCTGCTGATTCGAATATGAAATTATATTCTTTAATTTAAGTCAATCCTAATGATTTTATTTGACACTGCGATTGTTAGAATTTTCTCTACGGGCCTGAGAGTGCTAAACATAGCTGACTTGTAAGAATACCTTACATACATAGACAGAACTCACTAGAGTTCCATTACCTGACCTTCACCACTGATACTGTCCTTCCTCTACCCTCAAATTGCATTGCCATTGAACCTTTCTCGAAACAAAATCCTATACGAGTCATTTATTTTAATCATATATAATTAATTTAATATAAGAGACTATTTATCTATCACTCGTTTTTTTTTTTATTTTATAAAAAAGGCCAATACCGTGTCTCCTTATGAATGAAGTGAAAGCAGGAATGGAGTGCCATCAGAAGGGGAAGACATTCACCTGTTTCCCTGAGTATATAATTCGCGACGTCTGTACTTTCTTGTAAATTCCCCAAGACGCCATCTATCTATGACAGCCACGTCAATTTCCGCCGGACATGTCTGAGGAACAAAACCCATGTTCCAAGGCGTGTTGTACTTGATCCGTTGTGCCGATGTCGGCCCCCCGTCGTGTGTTGTCCCCCAGCTGTCAGCTGCAGAGAGACAGAAAGGAAAGAAGACAGATTCTAGCTTCAGCATGAAGCGTGTCAGGTTTCCTGCCATGTGAACATATGTACCCACCACTCAACTTCATCAACCCAAAATTAACTGTAACATCTTTACCGTTTGTTACAAAGGCATTATGCACCTCTACACCTGATATCCACGTGGATTTAACCGTAGTACTGCAGTAGCTAAAGCATATACGTGTAAAATGGATATTTGGAGGCGTATAGAATTAAGAGATAGACTTTTTTCTTTCCCCTTGTTGCATTTATACCCCGCCTTCAACTGCTATGGTCATATCGGCGGTCGTTCTCCTTTTGGAACATACTGAAGGTGTTAACTCGTTTTTTTTTTAAATCATTAGATCACGCACACATTTACACTCTCATTCATACTTCCAGACTCTGGGGAAGATGGGGAATTATCTCGGTCGGAAAAAGATCGCCACCCCCAACGCCGCGAATCGAACCCAGGACCCCTAGTACGGCAGGCAGGTGCTCTACCGACTGAGCTACGGGGCCAGCCAGATTATCTTGCATGGGTGTTTGTGTGACAATAAATGTCTCTGATGTATGATAAATTGAAAACCATGAGAAGAAAGAAGCGAGAAAGGAGGGAACACAGAAAAAAAGAAATAAAGAAAACAAAAACTGTAAAGCTTTGAGTACTACTACTATTACTACTATTAATTATTATTACTTATAATAATAATTAATAATAATAATAATAATAATAATAATAATAATAATAATAATAATAATAATAATAATAATAATAATAATAATAATAATAATAATAATAATAATAATAATAATAATAATAATAATAATAATAATAATAATAATAATAATAATAATAATAATAATAATAATAATAATAATAATAATAATAATAATAATAATAATAATAATAATAATAATAATAATAATAATAATAATAATAATAATAATAATAATAATAATAATAATAATAATAATAATAATAATAATAATAATAATAATAATAATAATAATAATAATAATAATAATAATAATAATAATAATAATAATAATAATAATAATAATAATAATAATAATAATAATAATAATAATAATAATAATAATAATAATAATAATAATAATAATAATAATAATAATAATAATAATAATAATAATAATAATAATAATAATAATAATAATAATAATAATAATAATAATAATAATAATAATAATAATAATAATAATAATAATAATAATAATAATAATAATAATAATAATAATAATAATAATAATAATAATAATAATAATAATAATAGAATAATAAAATTGAATGGTAAAAATATGATTCAAGTCATTAATACATGGGAAATTCGTAGTTTAACCTATCCATTTTGGATACTGAAATATTCAGATACAGAATTACATGAAAAAATGCAAGAAAACTCTTGTATAAATTTCGATATCAACATGTACATGCTGCAATAGAACGTCTCTGCTTCCCACGATCTAAAGGGGGAAGGGGCTTGATAAATATATTTGATTTGTGCAAAAAGCAGGCGGAAAACTCGAGAAAATGTTTTTCCCAATATCAGAATAAAATTTCGACAGCAAATTTACACCACTAGATCTGCAAAGATATGATACTTGCTTGCCTACAGAGTCTTCACTGGAAGACGAACAACAGTGGAAGATTAAAGTACTTCGTGGAAAATACCCAACAGTTTTAGATGAAGAAAATATTAACAAGGATCAATCCCTGGAATGGTTGAAAAAGAGTTCACTCTATCCAGAAACGGAAGGATTTGTCATGGCTATTCAAGACAAAGTAATAAGGACTAGAAATTATGAAAAACATATAATGAAAGTAAATACAGAACTGCAATTTACAGGGAGGAACCACAGAGACATAACATCTGCTTGTCAGCTCTGGCAGATAACTCATATCTAGTTAGACATAACCAGGTAGCTAAAATTCTCCACATAAAAATAGCTCTCCAATACATACTCATTCAAAAGCCACCACGTATTACAAATATACTTTAGAAGCAATTCTCGAATCTGAAGAATGCCTATGACATTGGGATAGAGTGATAAGAGATAAAAAGTTGAATTTAACCAACAGACCTACTACTGATTGATAAGAACAGCTCTAAGGCAACTATAATTGATGTCAGCATCCCATACACTCATAACTTAAGGAAAACAGAAATGCATAAAGTCTGTAAATACCGGAACCTAGCATTAGAGATCATAAATATCCGCAAATTACAAACAGTAAAAATTATAATAATAGTTATATCGGTGGAAGGTGTGGTCTCAAATTTCTTAGCACAGAACATTCAAGACATCGGAATTTCAGTGAAGATAATCAGCAATATACAACGAGCAACACCACTGCTAGCATGTCACAGTGTGAGACAGTTTTTGAGCTGCTTAATAAGATGCAATTCTTCTCAGCAGCATCAATACCAACAAAAGTTGTGAAATAGTGATAACGAAATAATAGTAAAAGCACATTTATTTGTGACATCTCCAAATGACAATATTTCAGTTGGATGCGTACGAAGGATGCGGACCCAAAACAAAGATTTTTCAGAACACCCACTGTAAAATTTCTGTGTGCAACAGAAGCTTCCAAATGTGTTTATTTTTTAAAAAAAATAGTAGTACATGTATGCCTAAATTTTGAAAATTTGGGAAAGGTTGAGATAATGATGTGCATTTGCAAAAGGATATGCCACTAAATGTTTTATCCAATTAAATATTAACGTCAGTTACAATATTTCTTTATTTTGTCTCATACTGTTAAAGGCTATTTAAAAACAACTGAATACTTACATATTTTAATAAGAAAGTGCTTAAATTCGATATTCAATAGTAACACGAAATGCATTAGTTTAAAAGTCAACCCAATTGGTGAACACAAATGTATTCAGTAGAGGGCACTGTTGTAATATAGAAACTCTTTGGACTGATTAGTGATGTCAGGAGGCAGTGTAAGATGCAGATAGTGAAAAATGAACAATTAAGAAAAGATTACGAAATATCTAGAAAACATATTTAATTATATATAATTAATAAATATGAATACAAGAGAGCAACAAAATGGTGACCCCGATGTGATACGCATGTGATTCTAGGTGAGTGAAATTTCGAATGATAAACTGATCTGTGAAACCAAAGTTAAGTGCGTAAGATGCATAACTGTAGTTACACAACCGTCGATATGTAGAAAGTTCTAAATTCGCATTACTGCATTAATCCTAAAGGTGTTAAAATTACTTTTTTCCATAGAAACAAAACAGCACAATAATATGAGGTTATGGCGGTATTTTTCTCCAGGGCCAATCAGGTCATCCTAACTCTACGTTTCTACATTTAAACATTTTACAATAATAAGTATTTATGTTCGTTTAGATGGTTAAGTAGGCCCATGGTCATGCTATATCAGTATAGTTTTCTTTCCCTAGGTAGTAGGGAAACTAGCTTAATTCAATAAATACGCCAATTTAATTCATCGTTTTATTTATACTTGTATGTGGTAAACATTTGTAATATCTAACTGGTTTCAAATGTTAAATTTTAATAAATAAACACCGTATATAATATGTATTATGTCAAGATATAATAATATGCATATACAAATACCTTGTTACTGAGTGTTAAAATTGCATACTTGATGTGTCGGGCTATAGTTCTGCTCCATTTCATAAGAAATTAAATTAAAAAGGTTCACAAAACTTTAAATAAATTTCTTTGTAAGTACAATATCCTGCTAATGGTTCCTGTTAGACGTAAGTGTATAATTTTCCTTTATCGAAAACTTTGTACCCTAGGTAATGAATCTGTAGATGGTTCCGAAATTTTACCATTTAATTCTGATTTAGTTTTGATATATAATCTTATTTTAAAAGTACATCGACTTTAGTTTTAGGTCATACATTAAAATGTTATTTTTCTATTATACGTAAATGGTACTAGTTATTCCCTCCGCGTGTTATCTTCAGGTTAAGAGGCGTCACTGTAATTTAATGAGTTACAAACAACAATATTGTCTTACTCTTTGATTTATTTTGTAGTATTCAGAACTAGATGCCACAATTTAAGTGTTGGTAGTCATGAAATGAATTTTTATTGCGGAAATTAAGGGAATCTCTGAACAAATACATTTTCCATAGTAGTCTCTGTTTAATATTTTCAAATAATTTATTATGAACTATAAAAGTCGTCGTTGGTGACATAGGGGTAACACGCTTGTTTCAGATTCCCGAGGTACGCGGTTCATATCGGGCTGAAGGCGATGGAGCCTTTTCGGGCGTAAAATCCATAGCATGACTTCCTACGGAAGTAAAGTGAAGTCGATGGTCCGGTTTCATAAATTTACGTCAAAAGGTTAATAAAGGAGGCACAGCGCAAAATTAAGTAGTCTTTGACGTCCGACATAGAATGAGAACCACAAAGGGTCCATAAATACACGAAAACTCAACTTCAGTTATACCAGAAAAGAATACATATGTGCGGGGATACTGATATCTTAGTTTTTGCTTTCTTATTCTTATTTTATTCTTAGTAAATGCACAATTAGTAGAGAATTTGGTCTCACAAATTCGGCGTTATTCCTCTGAAGGAGTGGTTTCAACTGTCACTTTTATTGTTGATTGCTTTTCACTTATAAGTCTGAGTCAGTCATTGTGTGTGTGTGTGTGTGTGTGTGTGTGTGTGTGTGTGTGTGTGTGTGTGTGTGTGTGTGTGTGTGTGTGTGTGCGTGCGTGCATGTGTGTGTATTCAACGCATCAGCAAGTTTGGAAAATTCAAGGAATTTAAGTAGGAATAATTGAAGCTGTTGGAAAACAATTCTCTATTTACTTCATCCTTGCAGATTAGACTTTAAAAAGATATTAAAGCTAAATCGAAGAGAATCTCATACTGAATAATCAATGTACTTGGCGTTATTTCATGTTAGGTATTAGGTTCTCAGTAAGTCACGTTTTTATTAGTTTATTTTTAAAGTAAAGAATCCAGCCATTTTTGCCATAATACCTAAGCGTGTACTGTTTCCTTCTGGTAGATATAATTTTCGTATTGTTTAATAATCTTTGCGTAAGAGCTATGCAGTAATTTAGTATTACAAACCTCTCCATTTACTCTTGCTAGTTCTCTTTTGTAATCAAATCATCACCAAAATACAAGTCGAAAGGTATCTTTCAAGAATACTAGACGAAATCTGAAAGAAATTATTTCACTCCAAGCTCTCTATCGTAACATTTATCAGTTATGTTCTCAAAACTGCCTCCAACAGTTTTTATTGAAGTGTCTACCATATGTAAAAACGTTTGCATAACAAATTAAATGTCTCGAATTCTCTGTAACTAGTCTGTTAAGTCCCCTTTATTCATACTGAATGTTGTACAATTGGCAAGCTGTTTATTTACACAAAAAATCACACATTACAGGTACTTTACTAAGTCATACTTTACAGCAATAGTTTCTACTTTGTTTCGAACCTTCTATAAAGCACTGCTTATGCACGTAGCCAATGTCTTAATTGTATAATAAATTTACGTTTAAAAGTTTCTTCTATATCTCTGGAAACTAAACTTTGTTGCTTTGCTGAAGTTTGCAAGCAAACAAATGAAAGATATATGTTAAACCGTAAATTACATCGAAAAGATATCATATGTACGAAATGAAATAGGAAATCGCAATGTCATTCTGGTATGTTCTAAAAATGTGAAATATATCTTACACCAAATTATTGCATAGCTATTGGTTCTAAAAAGTGTAAGCTTTATTTATGGAGCTTGAATCCACTACACTATTCTGCCATATCAGTAAAACGATCAGTCATTCTTTTTATTTAGAAACATTTGAAGGATTTTCTTTTGTTTTTATTGTAAACTGAGATGCAATATAGTGCCAAAGGAATATAATACTGTGTAAAATCTGAATTTTAAAAATAAAAGAGGATATAAGTCACATTTGTATACATGGGTTTTGAAACAAAGACTTGTGAACGTATCTGTTTAATTTTCTTATTTATATTTCCCATTGTCTACTTGATATGATGTCCAAAAATTATTTTTCGGTACAAACTTAGTGACGTTAATTGCATGCATACTCGTGTTTTAAGTATTTCGAAAATACTTTATTTTTATATTTCCATGAGTTTTACAAACGTGAAAACTAATTTTCCTTGTATTCAAAAGTACAAAAAATATCCTCATATTAAAAGAATTCGTTCTACATTTAAGACTTAACAAATAGACTACTTTATGAAAATAGCTACCAATATTTGGCACAAAGAAATCTGCATACTAATTTGAAGGAAATTGTTCCGGATAATCTTCTGAGTATGTTTTACCGAAGAATTTAGTTACAAAATTAAAAGAAATTTAAGCTTTGTTGAGATATTTTATAAAACACAAGATTAAAGGAAATTTGTTTGTTTTATGTTACAAATACAACATAAAATTTTGTTGGCAATATTGCCACGTATTATTATGTTGTAACGAAGAATTAAGTCTCGCTAAATCATATGAAGATAACCAACGAAACAGTATAATTTTCCCGCTAATACGGGAAGAGTTTCAAATGAATACTCATGTAGTGATGAAGAGATTCAACAAAATATGGAATGCAAATACTCTGGTAGATTATAAGAGGATCCAGAGAATCATAAAGAAAAGACAACAAAATAAATTTCTTGGATTGTTTATTGATAAAATGCTGTGAGCTAATAACATTTTTATGTCTTCTAAAGGGATGCATGGGTACTACACCATGTGTATGTATAAAAGCATAACTTACGTTCTTCAACACGTAACTATGAGGTAAATAACGTAGATATTGTGTTGCAGCTGAAAAACATAAAAATGTTACTAGAAATTTACATTTTAAGGCTCAGAAAATAAAAAATAATCACTTAAGATATATTACTTTGTGTAATAACCATAATTCTGAAAGAAAAAGTTATGAAACATCAAAGTTGTATTTACTTTTTCTCAAAAATGTTTACGATTATTATTAGAACCAGATATGTTCAGTGAGCTTTTATGACAAATGTGATACGCATAGACGATATGCCTCTGCAGTCCTTTTATTCTGTGTAAGTAAATATGTACTTACATCTCCTTAAAACACACATTTTATGTCATATACATTTTTGTAGCGATAAATATTTCCTATGAATATATAAATCACATTATTTTTTGCTTTTCCATCCCTCTTTCGGTTTCGTGGTTATGCAAAGCATTAAATTTCAAAGCCATCACGCCATGGCACGCTGTTGGAACTCTAACTATAGATTTATGCTTGTATCTAAAAGAAAAGTTGAAAGTGGTGTTGAAATTTTATGTGGATAAATAGAAACAGAAGAATAATGCCCTGTAAGAGAAGGGGGAAAAAAACACGTAATTGCAGGGAAACATATAACTTCGCAAAATGTTAACAATACTGATTTACTCTAATGTTTCTGATATATATTAACTCTGTTGTTGATTTGTTGAGTTGAATAAGGGCAAATGTTAGCATCTGTAGTCACCTTCCTGAACTTCGAATGATGTCCGGTGTATTGCAAACCGCAGTGCCATCCAGCGGGGTTTGCTCGAACTACGTTGTGCCGGCCTCTAATGGAGCTACATGCTTATACGGACTTGCATGCTTCATGTTATATCATTTTCAAACATAAGTTAATGGCACATATATAAACAAAAGATTGTAACGTCAACACAGTAAATTCATCTCAGTACTTTGGGAATAATTTTAATTTGAAATTTTACAAGCTTGTACATTAGATAGAATAAGAATTAAAATGAATAAACGTGTATTTAGTTTATTAAAATTCGTTTTTTCGCACTTATCTCTAATAAGTACAGAACTAGAGGAAGCATGGATACCAAAGAAAAATTCAGTGTAAAAATTTCACCAAAGATACATGTTCTGAAGCTTCAAACAAAATGTTATTTTTAGAATAACCTTTGTATCTGACTGAACCGCTACAATCTAAAAATAAAAAGTAAAATAAATATCAATATTGGTCTTTAAGGTCTTACAAGAACGTAGGACAAAAATGTTTATCGGAGCGAAATTTAGGTTTGGCACAATTTTGAAGCTAGAGATTCATTCATATATCGGAGATATAACAGAAATACTGTTTTTCTAAACGTAATTTCTGTAAGTCTAATACTTTTTCTAATCATTTTAATTTATCACAAAAGTTACGCTATGCACTTTCTAATAAAATAACTGAACTTTCTTTTACGATACCTTAGAAGACATAAAAACTTCAAGAATAGGATAATCAACGTAATTATTACAAACGGAGAAAAAAATTATATCTGCGATAAATTAAAAATTTATACAATTTTAACTACTTATTCCAATACTTTTATTTGTATTTTAAAAAGTGAAGGCATGTTTAAAAAGAAAAAGACCATGTTCGCTTTTATTAGGTGCTGTTTTGGGAAGACGCAGGTAGAATTTCAGCTTTCTAACAAGTGTTTTATGTGCTGCATTCAGATATTTTGTAAGAATTAAAGTCTGAAAAATTATTCCCACCAGGTAGGGCTGTTCAAATAACGTGGAATTTCATATGAAACAATTGAAGCAACAAGGAACCACGAAAGCCTACTTACTTGATCCCAACGTGACTCAAAATCCTTCAACTCAAACTTCCCTTTACATCTAACATCCTATTACTTTTTCGAAATGTACCTCTAACAATTTGGATTAAATAGCCATATACGAGGGTCAGCTGATAAGTCCCGGGTCTGACAATAACAAAAATACTTTTTTTCCTTTATTTGTCAAATAAATCTCCGGAATCTCGATGTTCTAATTTAACTAAACCATCTCTTTAGTGTGATTTATCATGCTCATCAAAATAGCTATTCACCGCATGAGTGACCTCCTCGTTGCTGTGAAATCTTCGTCCTCCCAAGAAATTGTTTGAAGTTTGGGAGCAGATGGTAGTCACTGGGTGCTAGACCTAGCCAATAGGATATATGTTCAAGCAATTATAACTTCCATTCGCACATGTTACCCATTGCAATGCCTGAACGATGGGCCGGGGCATCGTCGTTAAGAAACAAAGGTTTTTTCTTTGCCAAATACGGTCGTTTCTTTTTCACGTCATCACTCCAACATTACAGTAAGCTCGTGAAGTAATTACCAATGATACTTTTACCCTTTTCCAAGTAATAAAGAAAAATAATTTCCTGTGAGTCCCATAAAACACTCGCCAAAAACTTGTTGGCTGACAAAATTGACTTTGCTCTTTTGAGTTGGTACACCTGGCGCAATCTACTGTGTCGACTGTGATTTACTTTCTGGAATGAAGTGTTTAAGCCAAGGTGATAAGCCGTCTCAAAAATTCAGGGATTTTTTACGGCAGAGCTCCAAATACTTAACAGAAACAGTTTTTCTTTTGCAGCTTTTGGTCAGGTGTCTACTAACGCGGCACCTATCTTGCACAGACCCTGTGAAAGCCAAAAAATTACTTTAAATATTACCTTAAAGTTCTTTTGATATGTTTTCAACCTCTGCTATCTCAAACAACTTTAATCTCCGATCTTCCAGTACTAAACGATGAATTTTTTCAATGATCTCTGGAGTTGTAACTTCCACAGGTCGTCCAGAGCGAGGCTCATCACTAGAGCTCGTACGTCCCACTTTAAACTCTGAAACCCACTTTTAATCATTGTATATGAAGGGCTCGCTCGCCCGTGCTGGCTGGCTGTATACAGCCAGAAGGCTTTTGCTGCGTGCCCACCCGTTAAGGGTTTTACCGCAGGTAGGATTTAAAATTGAAATTTGTAGGATGAAGGTGGTGTAGGTCTTTTATTTGGGAGTTAATTTAGAGGTTACCGAAGTACCTTCGGATTGAAGGGGAGGATGCAGTACTTTGCACCCAAATCTTTATGTTTGTTTAATTTTTAGTTGGGGAAAAAATTATATGCCAAACAGCTTAGAAGAATTATGAGGAGCTCAGCTGTAGCTGCTGATAGAATTAGCTCCTGGGTTACCTGGGGTACTCGCATGCATACATCTGGGGACCCGGTGCAGTCTAGATCGGCGTCTATTGGGGTCATAATCTCCCAATGATCTAACAAGAGCGCTTCTGTGTGATGGTAATCTTGCGTATAATTTTGAAGCCCGGCGCCTAATTTCATCCTCCACGTATGGAAGACCCGATGCTTCGTGGAGCAACCTGGTAGGGAAATAACGTCCCACAGAATAGATAGACCGTAGCCCTCTATTCTGTGCACGTTGAAGCCATGGCAACCAGCCATCTGCAGCCATGCCCCAGATCTCGCAGGCATATAGCATCACCGGGATTACCAGCGCTCGGAAGAGATACAACTTCATGTCAACTGCATCGAGGTTGACCCCAGCATTGGGTACAGGGAAGAGATAGAGTCTTTCAATGTATTGTCCATTTCTTCCTTGATTTCTTTAGGTGTTAAGACTTTCAAATGCAATTATTTAATCACTGCTTGGTTTTCCAAATCCTACATTTTCATGGAGCTTTTACACTTGTCTCTTTTAAAATGCTGTCGGTCAAAAACTAAAGAAGCCATTGACCTGTAACTATGGATACAAGCTAGCTACATGTTGCTGGTCCGGTGCCGCCTTCTCTATGTGAGGCCCGAGAGTTATCAGCCGACCCTAGAATCTAAGTTGCACCACAAAAGAGTAGAGTTTTCACTCAGAAGTAATATTATTTGTTTAAATTATAATGAATATACAACAACATATTTGGGTTTTACGTTTAGCATCTGTTAGGAACGTGGCAACACGTCATACAAAACTAAGCTTTAGATACAAAATAATGAGTATTTTCAGTTTATCGAAATATTTCTAACGATTTTTGTAAAATTAACATACTCTTAAAATATTTTGATGGCAATTGAACTGAGGGGATTAGAACTATAAGGGGCTAAAGCACAACATCGTCGATTTTGAGAATTTAGCATGCTTCTGAGATTTGCCTACCTTGTAGTTAACCAGCTGTAGCTGTGCTTTAGACCTTCTTTGATTTAATGAAACATTCATAAGAAGCTGTGAGGTCAGTTTTTCCGATATTCAGTTACACAAGGCCCAAAGCATAAAGTATCATTTCGTTTGCTCTGTGCTGTTCAGATTTTATCTTGTTGCCAACATAATTTACTCTTTACATCACGTTCGCAAGTAGTAAGTACTTCCTGCATAGACATTTTGATTTTAACAAACATCTATTTCTTTTTAAAACTGCACTGCTATTTTTAAAAATTGGAACACCAAGAAGGAATTATCCGAATAACTCCAAACTTGGTGGAAGTGTAGCAGAGTGTGCAAGCAATGAGTGATAAAGTTTTCAGAGAGTTGGGGTAAACGCGCTTGTCAGTTCGATAAGGTCAGTGCAGAGCTGTCAAATAAGGTGGAAACAATAAAGTGAGTGCCAGTGTACATAGTCGTCGTCAAAAGGAGCCATATTGGTATGTGAACGAGTTCGATCGGGGCAGAATGACGGTCTCTGGGAAGTGGGTTTGTCATACAGTGATATTTCGGTTCGTACAGGGCATGCTGCTACGACAGTGGAAGTTGGAATAGATGCAGGTCATACGACGCGATGAGCGGGAACTGGACCACGAAAAATGACCACAGCACGGGATGACCGTCATCTTATCCGTATGGCCATAACGGACCGTAGGGCTTCATCTATAATGTCGGCTCAACGCTGGAGCACTACAACAATTGTACACTTGTCTCCATCATCAGTTCGTCACCGTCTGCTGCAGTTTGTTGCACGCATGACATTACGCCGGCTTCCATTGTACAGAAACCATAAGCTCCTCCGACACGTGGGCATGTGGAAATGTGTAGTGTTTAACGCCCGCTTTTACTATCTACGGCACCGCAGGTGGTGACACTGGTGATACATGAAATGAAGATGGAGCACCGGTGGAATGAGATGGCGGGGGAAACCGGAGGTCCCGGAGAAAACCCGCCCCAACGCCGTGTTGTCCACCACAAATCTCACTTTGCGGTCGCCTGGGATCGAACCCGGGCCGCCTTGGTGAGAGCCAAGAGGTCTAATCACTGAGCCACGGCGCGGCCTGGGCATGTGAACACCTCACTGGGGTGTTGAGTGAAAAAATGTTGTCTTTTCTGATAAATCCCGCTTTAACGTATCCTACAGTAAAGACTGTAGGATTACAGGATTTTATTGATTGAACCAAGTAATACTTCCAAAGTTCAGTGCGATCCATATAAACCTGAACCAATTCAATAGCCCATAACTGTTGAACTAATAATAGGACACACATGTAACTTTGGGAGAATATAATACACAATTGGGAGATTACATTACACTGTTTACATCTCAGAGAAAATTTTGGAAGTGTCCTCCACCAGCATCTATACCTGTTTGTACTCGTCCCACAATATTCTCTGGAATTTTACGGAGAGTATCCTCGCCAATGTTACTTAGCATACGTGTCCGACGGTACCGTGGTGTGCACAAATTGGAGGGCTACATTGTTGGCAAATACCAAGTGTGAAGGCTTGGAGTGCCATTGGTTGCAACAACCGATCTCACCTCCTACAAATTGAGGGCACTTTGAACAGCAACTGATACCTAACGGTGGTTGTAGAGCCTTAGATACTCCCACTGCTTCAGGCATCTGCTCAGGTCAATGTCCGGCCACATACTGCGAGGCATATACAAGCTTTCTTGGAAGAGCATCGGGTACCATTGCTTCCCTGGTATGCACTGGCATGTCGCCCGTCGAACTTGTCTGGGATATGGTTGTTCGGCAACTGGTGCGTAATAATCCTCCAATAACTAGTGTCACGGAGCTGTGGGTTCGAATACAAACTGCGTGGGGGAAAATCCCTCAGGAATGAGTCAACTTGAAAAATTCAATGACATGGCCGGTATTTGAACCACGAATCTCCTGGTTTCCGTCCAGTCGCTCAAACCTATTGAGCTATCATGGTCAACGTGCCGTCCTGACATTAAATTCTCCAATTGACTCATATATTTTCCCGGTAAACCATTAGGGGCTATCGTATTCGAGATACACCACTTGTGGCGACATACTATTGTAAGTACTTGAATCCCAGGCTTCACCATTAAACTCTTATTATTAAGTTAAATGATGGGGATTAATCATTTCTTTATACTAGCCGTATATAGGCTAAGGTTATGGATTGATAGGTATAGTCAAATTGAAAAATTTAATGCCATGGCCGGGATTTGAACCACAGATCTCAATGGAAATTAATTGTTCTTTCCCACTGGCTGTGTGTAGGCCTGGACCTGAAGTCGGGCTATTGGCAGGTAGCTCTAGACCCAAGAGATAAGGAGAAGACCGCATTCTCGACAGGCCAAGGGCTCTGGCAGTTCACGGTTATGCCCTTTGGCCTCTGCAACGCACCAGCTACCTTCCAACGCCTAATGGAGTCAGTGATGAGAGGGCTGACTTACGACGCCTGCCTGCTATACCTGGATGATATCATTATCGTCGGAAAGACTTTTGATGATCACCTCGAGAATCTGAGTAAGGTGCTAAAGAGACTGCAGGCGACCAACTTGAAGCTGAACGCGAAGAAGTGCCATCTCTTCCGCAAGGAAGTGAACTACTTGGGCCACATAGTCTCAGCATCCGGGGTTGTCACAGACCCGGAGCAGACACAGGCTGTGAGACATTGGCCTCGCCCAAAGGATAAGAAAGAGTTGCGCAGTTTCCTAGGGCTGTGCAGATATTACCGCCGCTTCATAAAGGGGTTCTCCAGCATCGCAAAACACCTCACCCGCCTGACAGAGGAACACCGGCCTTATGTGTGGACGGAGGACGCCGAAAACGCTTTCCCGCACCTAAAGGAGACCCTGTGCAATGCTCCAATTTTGGGTTTCCCACAACCGGGTGGCGCCTTCATTGTGGACACCGACGCTAGCGACCATTGCATTGGAGGTGTCCTATCGCAGATCCAGGACGGCCATGACGGGTCATAGCCTACTACAGCAAGACGCTATCCTAGGCAGAGAAGAACTACTGCGTCACCCGACGAGAGCTACTGGCGGTAGTAACGACCTTGGAGCACTTCCACAAGTACCTGTACGGTCAGCCATTTCACCTGAGGACTGGCCATTCCGCACTAACCTGGCTATTGAGCTTTAAGAACCTGGAAGGCCAGACAGCACGTTGGGTCCAGAGGCTGCAGGAGTACGACTTTACCTCGGAACATCGTAGAGGGAAGAGCCACCGTAACGCAGACGCCATGTCCCAAAGACCCTGTCCAGAAGAGTGCGGCCAGTGCACAAGAGTGGAAGAGAAGGGCGTGCCGCAGCAGTCCGAGTAGTGGCGGTGCCTGCGGACGGCTGGGATAGCGCAGGCCTGAGGAGGGAGCAGATGGCGGACGCAGACTTGGGGCCACTCTTGAGGCAAAAAATAATTAGAAAAAATGATTATTAAAAATTAATTATTAAAAATTAATTATTATTAAAATTGATTATTTGAAAAAATAATCACTTGCTACCTGCCATGTAGCTAACCTGTAGTATTAAATTCAATTAATTCATGCGTTTCCTTCTTGGTGTTGCAATTTTCAGATTTTGTGGAGTTTAACTTTTCTGAGATATTCCTTCGTAAGGCTTAAATTTTTAAATATTTCTGGTAGTTCAGTATTTCCTCCCCCAATTCTGGTTATGTAAAGCGAAGAAATTTCAAATTATCTCTTAAAATATTTGACTATTGCTTAAGCCGACTGCATTGCTCTACTCCCATTGTACCTACAAAGCTTATAAAGTAAAAATATATCTACAAATGCAAATCTGGATTAAAGTTATGTAGATGGATGTATAATCGTATAGGAGAACAATTTTCCCACTTACTTTCATTCACTAAGCTGCTCTGTATTAATTTTCTTTCTTATATTAATATAGGCTCTTTTCCCTGCCTCCTATGATTTTTCAAGGCTTAGCAGAATCAAAGAGCTGTTATTTTTCGATTTTCCTGAGACCGCTATTGTGCTCTAAATGAAGACATATCTTTAACGAAGGCAAGAGAAGGGAAATCAGGTTCGTAGCCCGAGGCTGCAGGCGGTCAGATGCATCACGAGGCACGTTTTACTCTTCAACTGGGAGTAATAATAACAAGAATATTAACAAAGCATTTTCTTTAAAAAGTTGGACTCTCTGCCACAAAAGAACATCACTCGGTGTTTTAGGAATTACGATGTGTTAAATAATCCACGATGAAGTTTTGGCTTGTCACTTTGAATAGCTCTCAAGGTTACAAAGCAGACACTAAAATATTATTATGGTTAATCCCAAGAAGCGCTGCGATTTTATCTATTGAACCAAGCAATACTTCCGAAGTTCAGTGCGATCCATATAAACCTGAACCATAACTTTTGAACCAATAATAGGACACACGTGCAACTTTGTAAGAATTTAATACACAATTGGAAGATTACATTACACTATTTACATCTCAGAGAAAATGTTGGAACTGTCCTCCACCAGCATCTATACATGTTTGTACTCGTCTCACCATATTCTCTGAAGTATTACGGAAAGCATCCTCGCCAATGTTACTTATTTCGGTTCAAAAGGATTCCTTCAGAACATCAATTGTTGGTGGCCTGTCCTTCTACACCCTATTTTTAGATACTCCCACAAAACATTCTGTGAGGTTAGGTCAGAGAATCTGGGGGGCCACAGACATTCTGAGATTATTCTATTATAATTATTGATAATTATCAAAGCAGCTGGTTACAAGTTCCATGGTGTCATGCTGTATGACACGTTGCGCCATCTTGCTGGAAATAACCTTCTCTCATTTAGATATCATCCAGCTGCTCCACAAATGTCTTGAAGATATTCATATAAACTTCAGTTTCTGTAGTCAAATGAAAGAAAATGGGACTAACAATCCTGGAATCTAACACCGCGCACCATACTCCAAACTTTTCATCATGTAGTGGGGTTTCGTGGATCACTTGCAGGTTTACAGTTACCCAATATCTGGCGTTTTATGTATTTATGTAGCCTGACAGATGAAACTATGTCTTATATGTAAACCACGTTATGGAGAGAATGTCTGGACGTGGAATAAGAGTACTCTGAAACCATCGACAGTAGCTAATTCGTTTATCATAATCTACTTCTTTCAGTTGTTGCACTATATGCAATCTGTAAGGTCGCAGCTCTTTGACATGTTCCATTAGAGTATCCTAATTCCTGACTCAATCGACGCAACGATTTGTTTGGAGAATTCAGTAGCCTTCTGCGAACATTTTTAACAGTCTCTGCATTCAATGGCGCTCTGTGTTTTCCACTCTCAGTAATGAGTATACCAGTTGTCTCCAGCTTTCCTACGAGCGATAAAATTGTCGCCTCTGTCGGAACATCACGTACATTAAATTCTCTTTGAAATTCCCGTTGTGTTGTTACCACGGAATTTGTCTTCCAATATGTTTTCAAAATGTAAACACGCTCTCGTAGTGAGTACTGCATGTTGCTGTTATGACTGCTCATTTAAGACTGTCAGCTGTCAGCAATTGTCAGTATTGTCAATTCTCCTAGAGCCACTGAGATCATTAAAATAAAGTTCTACATACTATGAGCTTTCAAAGGGAAATTATGGTCCATTGAAATGGTTCAGATTTATATGGATCGTACTGTACCTCACCCCTTTCAGACGCTACAGGGATAAATATGGCGGCCACAATCATATACAAGAGCTGTTCAATAAAGAATGATCATAATATTTTTACTGTCATAATTTTTCGCACTAAAATTCAATCTTATTATATTCTATTAGCTTAATGTGAAACAAACACGCCGTAGTAGTTTCATTGTTGGTACTCCTGATTCCCGCCTGTGAGAACCAGGCAAGTTCAGATATGTTCAGTATCGCCTACCGCTGCAATGGAGGTAAAACGCGAGAAACAATATGTGTCTTTGAAATTCTACTTTCGTCTCTACAAATCTTCAGTGGGGGCCCAAACAATGTTACAGGAGAGTCTGTTCTTCCCTACAGTGCAGGTGGCTTAAAAAGTTTAAAGAGGGGAGACAATCAATTTCAAAGGAAGGTGGACCAGATGCTTCAGTTACTGCTCTTACGGATGAAAACATCAACAATGCTGCTGTTATTGTGAGAGAGGATCGACGAATTATCTAAAGATCACTTTCTAATTACTGAACATTTCATTGGGTGCCACCCACACGTTGGTGACAGAAACATTACACATGAGACGTGTTTGTGTGCGATGGATTCCAAGACTGTTGGTTCCCGAACAAAAGGACATTCGCATGCAGGTCTGCATGTAGTTAAAGTTGATGTTAGAGGAAGATCCGGAGTTTCTTTCAAACGATGAATCTTGGCTATATCATTTTGATCCTGAGAGCAAATAGCAAAGCTCAGTGTGGAAATCTCCTTCATCACCAACCCCCAAAAAGCAAAAGTGGTTGCTTCTGCTGGGAAAGTTATGATCATCTCATTCTTTGATATTCCTGTAATGGTTTATCAGCATGTTGTACCTGCACACACATCAGTAACTGGACAATACTACAGGGATGTCCTGAAAACATTCCAAGTCCATATCAGGCGCAAAGGACCACATTACCGTGAAGCAGGCAGTATACTGCAGCACGATAATGCGCGGCCGCAATTTGCCAATGTTGTGGCTGAATATCTTGCAAAAATTAAGGTGAAGTGCATCCCACACCCTCCCTATAGTCAGGATTTAGCCCCATGTGACCTTTTTCTATTCCCTAACTTGAAGAAACGCCTTCGTGGGAGGCATTATCTATCATCAGAAGCAGTGGTGAAGGCTGCGGAGGCGATTTTGAAGGATCTCTCAAGAAATGGTTTCCAGCATGTCTTTGAATACTGACAGAAACGCTGGGACAAGTGTATCGCATTCAGGGGAGACTATTTTGAGAAGGACCATCAAAATTATGAGGATGAGTAAAGGAACGTTGTCAAAAAAATTGTTTTATCATTCATTATTGAACAGCCCTCGTATAAGGCTTATAGAAAGTACCTTGCACTATCGCCCACTTTCTTTTCTGTTGCAATATACGATAAATGGTCAGTGATACATTGCACTGCCATATATAGAACAATAGTAGATTACAAAATCATGGGAACTTATTGTCACTATTTCTGCTCAGTTTACAAATGTTTAGTTCACTGGTTTACAGAGACCGCAAATATAGCGCTGCTATAGGCCTGTGCGGTAAGAGCTACACTAACAACCATCAAGCACTCAGAGCAGACAAAGAACTGAAGAGAGGAAGAAGATATCCGACTATAGAGCACGTGGTTGCACAACCTTGCCACTGCTTACTGTAACTTCTGTCACACGGAGGCGAAAAGACAAATCAAAGTAGTGGCCGCTACTGTATGCCAGCCGATACTACACGACTCTCCCCTATAGAAGTTGCATTATGCTGTTGCAATATAACTAATGCTTGGCATCTCCGTCTCAAAATTTCATGAAGTCGTTCCAATTTTTGAGAATGACGATCCGCATCAATCGCCCACCCGTTCGGAAGAAACTCCCACTGAGTCATACCCTCAAAATTCCACCAGATATTAATTTGGGACCGAACTGATTTTCTTTTACGATGACTTTGGCAGGTTGGCGGGGATCAAGTCACTGTTTCGAGGCATCAGATTTTCGACAATATACCCATTTTTCAACACAAGTAACAATACTCCTGACAAATCTATCATCCATGGATAAGCTGACGACACATGTCCACTCTACGTTCAGCCTGTTGAGGTCTCAGTTCATGAGCTACAGATCTACAGCTTCTCTATGATTTTCCAAGTGGTTTAATGTAGGGATGTATGGAACCTCCTGGTATACAAATTTCTTTTGAAAGCCTACGGGTACTTTTCCATGTCGTAACGTGTCTAGCTGGGCGAATGCATTTCCTGGAGAAAGGGAAGACTTTCATGAAAAACGTGGAGCTGGCAGACCGCAATCGGCAAGTGAAGATTTGCATGTGAATGCTGTTAGAGCGGTGCTTGATCTGCAAAGGCGTATTGCCTTTCAGAAACAAATATTTAACAACAGTGATTTTGTCCATTTTCATAAACACACTCACATCAACTCACTCAAACGACTGCTGAGCGTCCAAAATGGCTGAAACTTTGGCGAGTGAATCTGAACAGATGAGCAACGAAATTCACTTTGTCTTTATTTACGAGTGCTGCATCATGTTGAGGTCTAAAACTTTTGAGACCACCCTCGTATGTAACAAACCGTATACCGTACTGCTTGGGATACATGATCATTGACACAGATAGCTTTGCTCTTCCATAAATAAGAAACACATTTCAGGAAAACAAGACAATAAATGGTCACAAACATGTGGCCACAGTTAGTCATTAATCCTAACCGGAAAGCGTAGGCTAATTATAGAAAATACATTTCATTTTTATTGTGTTATTAGCTTTAAAAACTACTGAAATATACGGTATATTACATTATTGCTGTTACTGAAAATAGAAAGCAATCACTTTAGGTCGGCAGCATTTGCATGCTTGCTCTATGAACAAGTTACGCGGAGTAATACAGAAGTGTCTCTCTTAGACCTGATCTAGTGTAGCAGGTCTTGAACTTCTAACCATTGTGTTGTGAATTAAACATTAAACACTTGTAAACCTTTGGGATCGAATGCAATTAAACTTAAAGGAAAATTTAACCTTTACTTCGATGTATCAATGGTATAATCTCAAACAAGAAAAAGAGAGGCTTTTGTTTTGTGCATCCAATTTATCTCGACAATTTGTTTCTCTTTTTCAATCAAGTTTTGTTTGTGTTGGTTTGTTAAGAAAGCATTCTCATCAACGTTTTGCTACGTATAAAACCACATTCAAGTTACATTAAAAGAGGTTACCTTCCGTAATATGTAGGCATACCCCAAATATTTATTATATTTGATGGTAACCTATTTTCAGTCTCTTTGTGTTTGTCAAGAATCCTTTGTACGAAGGTTCCTAGATGTGAATCACATTCCTATATATGCTAAAATATCCGAATCATCAGTCAGTTACCTGACAGAGCGTTTGTTTGGGTTTACCTGTTCTATAATTCATAACCTTTCGAAAAAATGTACCTTTAATTTAGAGAGAGACTAATCTGAAGCTAAACAAATTAATTTCGCCTGTTTTTAGGCATCTTCAGCAGTTTATTGTACAGTCCAATTGTACTCGTTTTTGTCACTTTATGAGCTGGTGCATTGTCAGCCAGAAGACGAACTACTTTGGAGAGCATACCGTGTAGTTTCTTAATCAGAGCTGCTCGTAACTTGTCCAGAAGATTTCAGTAGTATCTGTCAGTGATGGTTTCACCCTTGGTAAGATAATCTGTAAGGATTACTCCACGACAGTCCCAGAAAACTGAAAGCCTGACCTTTCCAGCTGACTTTTGCACCTTGGCCTTTCTGGGAGAGGGGAATCGGCATGTTTTCATTCCATGCTCATGGCTTTTGCCCTGGATCATACTGATAGATTCAGGATTCATCCATGGTTACCAGACGACCAAAATAATCATATTCATCCTGTGCCAACAGTATCAATATCTGTCTTGGAAGGTGACGACGTGTTTGCTTTTGGAAAGGGGTTAGCAGATGTGGAAGCTACCGTGCAGATACCTTAGACATGTACAGTTCGTCATGAATAATTCTCCACACACTACCAAAGCTAAGATGTGTCTCATTCATGAGCATTTGGATGGTTGCTCGTCTGTCTTCCAGTATTAAACACTCCGCTTTCTTCACTGTGACAGCTGACGGTCTACCAGCTCTTGGCTCATTTGTTAGGGATCTGTGACCAGTTTGAAAATTCCTTTTCTACCTCACAATAGTGTCATACGATGGGAAATTATTTCCATAAACAGCAGTCATCTCATCATGGATTTCCCCGGCAGTTAAACCGTCCAAATGCAGGTACTTGATCACAGTACAAGTCTCAATTTTCTCCATCTTACACCTCAGTCACCTCTGGCACTCACTGTAAAAAAAAAGACTAAAATAACTGAAACTACCAACATTATGTCCCGAGGGATCAATGATGACGCTGAAAGATTTTCATCACTCTAGCATAATAACTGGTACTTCACACATAACAGTTGAACTCTCCAATTGCTGCTCTGTTTCTTCATTGACTATATATTTTTGTTTGTAGACTAAATCTTGGCTGTCATCTCTTATACGATCTTCCAAAATCTGCTTTTTTAATAAATTTGTAATTATTAAAATTGAAAAGCGGTCTCTGTGTTATTTCTTTGAAAACGCTAATATGCTTATCATTACGTTCTTTAATTTTTAGAATTTAAATGATTATTTTCTTATACCTTAGTTTCTGTTATGGCATTCTTGTTTCCATTTTACCATGCCCATTAGAACTTCAATTCAATACTTCGAATTTTCTTTTGTTTTTCTCTGTCGTGTTCCATGCTTCACTTCCATCCAATAATTTCAGCACTCATATTTTTTTTTATAGAAGCTTAATTTCATGTGTTTTCTTGCTTGATTTTAAGATATACTTTTATAGTGACATTAAACTGCTTAAATAACACGTTTATGTTTTAATTTAACAGAATTTTAAATCATATGTTGCGTACTAAATGTTTAAATGTCCAAACTTTTCTATAATAATAACTTCTATCATTTGTTTTTTATTTTATAGATTATTCTTTGTTTGAATACCATCATTTTTGTTTTACTTAAGGACAATTTTATGTTATATTCTTTTGAGTGTCTGAACGGAAGGGTACACTATTAACTGAATGTTAGTTTATTGACAAAGTGTTTTATACTTCAATTAGACGAAATTGAAATCCAAGTTTAGTCTTACTTTTCCAAATGCATGTCATAATTTAACAGCAGCTGAAGTTAATGTGTCTGTTTATTTTGTACCTACCACCAAAGTTCTAACTTTTTGTACTGCCTTTGCTTTCATTTTCTCTATATTTTCTTTTTGATGTTAGGTTTACTTCTAGATACCTACTTAAAGGTATATGCAACATTGAAAGAATCAACATTCATTTGGAGTTTCTCTGGCTTACCTACCATACTAACATCTAGGTTTTAGAACATGTGAAGAATGATTCATTCATTCATTCATTCATTCATTCATTCATTCATTCATTCATTCATTCATTCATTCATTCATTCATTCATTCATTCTTCGATCACCATTTTCAGCAGCTGTGCTTGTAAATAGAATCTATATAAGTGAAGCAGTTCTTTTACTAATGCTTTTCAGGATTATAGGAAACAATATCGAGGAGTAGGTGACTATCAAGTGCTCAAAAGGATCAGAAAGTGAAATTGTTTGTCTCAATTTTGTCCTAGTTTCCTTCCACCAAATTATAAAATTTCAAAAGTATTATTTCGCGTGATACTGATATTTTCAAAATATCGTTTGAAGGGAGAGAAGGTTATCATAGGAGGTTTGGCAATTAAATATTATTTTGTCAGAAACGAGAGTACTGACATAAAATTATTCCTGACACACTATATATAAGGAAGTAAATATCAATGCTAAAATTATTGTAGAGTGTTTTTATGAACTGGTATATCCAGTAGTGGCTCAAATGCAAGTTTGAGCTATATCCTATGTCTTCCTTGCGCCTCATAATTGGCATATTCCTTGAACTTGGGCTTAGGATATTATCTTTTCAAATTTCGTTTTCCAATATCAGTTAATGTATTATTCGTCTCCGCTTCCTTTAGTGCCATATGAAGTAATAACGCGGCTAAGCAATAACGTTATTACTAAAGCCTGGTCCACTTTTTTATTGTCTCTTTCGAAATTTATCTTTCTTATCGTGCTGTTAAATTTCCATAGAAATACTGAGGAATGCTTCTTACCTGAAAGTGCTACATTTGTTGTAATTTATGAATACACATAGATTTTTGCCAAAATTTCCTGCTCAGTATAAAATTTATGGTAAAGCGCAATCAGCAATATTAACGCATTCCTTTCTCAATTTATTAAATAGCTCATTAGTACTGTAAGAAAATCTATATTTTGTGCTTTATTCGTAAGAAATCCTCTCATTATTTTTCCTCCAAAACCTGTTACCCACTGTCAAATTTTAGAAATTAGCCTCTCTGATTTTTATACTTGGGGGGGGGGGGTAACTATAGTGTGATCCATATAAACCTGAACCATCTCAATAGGCCATAACACTTGAACCAATAATAGGAAACACGTACAACTTTGGGAGAATATGATACACAACTAGGAGATTACATTACACTATTTACATCTCAGAGAAAATGTTGGTGATGAAGTTGACGAGGAATGGAGGAATATAAAAAACTGCATAGAAGAAGCTGCCAAAGAAGCACTAGGTAAAAATAAAAAAATAAGAAGAAAGGGACTAAGAATGTGAAATGAACAAATTGCAAAGGCAGTCGAGGAAAAAAGAAAGCTTATCATAGATACAATTAAATACTGAGGAAACTAAACAAGCATATAAGGCAAAACGAAATATTGCTAAGAGTTTGGTGAGGAAGTTAAACGGTGCATCTTGGAATAAATTTATAGGAGATGTGGAACACGACTTACATGAAGACAGCTCTTTGCATATAAACTGCTGAAACATTTAAACCAAAATGAGAAAGATACAGAATATATAAGTATAATACCCGAGTCTAAATGGTTAGAACATTACAAAGCTTTATGGTATGATGAAAATGCGGAGATAAATAACGAAAACGCAGAAGGCAACGTCACATATGAAGGAGATTTAATTTTAATTGAAGAATTAGAAGAAGTACTCATAAAAACTAAAAATAGGAAAGCAACGGGCCAAGATGGATTAAACGCAGAGTTATTTAAATATGGGGGGTTATTGCGAAAGCTCCGACTGCTACATGTCTATAATATGTGTTGGAAGAAGCAATGTATCCCAGAAGATTGGCTTATGGCCCAAACCATCTCTATCTTTAAGACAGGGAAACGAAAAGACTATAGCAATTACAGAGGAACATGTTTACTGAATACGGCCTATAAAATATTTGCTAAAATAATAAACAAAAGGTTGCAGAATATAGCTGAATGTCTTCTCTCCGAAGAACAAAGTGGATTTAGAAAAGGAAGATCCTGTGTAGATAACATTTTTATTCTTAAACAACTAATTGAAAAACAGAGGGAGTTTAATAAAGAAACACATATGGCGCTTGTTGACTTTGAAAAAGCCTTCGATAGGGTAAACCGATGCAAAATGTGGCAAATATTGGAAGAACGAGGATACCCACAACAATTAGTAAAAATGATACAATTCTTCTACTTCCAGACAAAAATAAATGTGAGGAACAATGGTAAAATTTCTAAAAAAAAAATCTTACTAATCAGGGTGTCAGACAAGGGTGTACTTCATCACCTACACTTTTTAGTATTTATATTGACGACCTAGTGTGCAAATGTAAGCAGATAGTGAATGTGGGTTTAAAATTTCAAATAAAAACGTTTTTAATATTTTATTGTTTGCTGACGACTTAGTTATTATACAAAATAGCGAGTCTGCTCTGCAAAAATCTATTTTTAAACTTAGTGAACTTTGTAAGCAATATAATATGAAAATTTATTTTATAAAATCAAAGGTAATGGCATTCATTGGGAAAATAGTTATAAATAATCGTTTCGTTGAACAGGTAAGCCATTTTAACTTCTTAGGCACTGATGTTAGTTATGACAAGGAATATGATGTCTACAATAAAATATGCAAATTTCAAAGAGTGTGTGGAACAATAAGTAGAACATTTAGAAACAAAATACGTAAAGAAACAAAATTAAAGTTCTACAAAGTTATGGCTGTACCTATACTGACATACGGAAGTGAGACTTGGACGTTAACTAAAAAGCAACAGAGTAAAATACAGGCTTCAGAACTGAAATTCTTGAGAAGTGTGAAAGGATGCACGCAGAGGGACTTGATAAGAAATGAAAATATAAGAGAAGAGCTGGACATTTTTAGTATGAATGATAGATTAAAAGATCTCAAACAAAAATGGAAGGAACATGTTGAAAGAATGCCAGATAATAGACTTACAAAACAAATATTACAGTATCATCCTAAAGGTAGGAGATTGGTGGACAGACCCAGGAAACGATGGCTGGAGGACTTCGAAGGCGGAAGAGGCACTTGATTGCCTATGCCATGAAGTGAAGAAGAAGAAGAAGAAGAAGAAGAAGAAGAAGAAGAAGAAGAAAATGTTGGAAGTGTCCTCCACCAGCATCTATTTGTACTCGTCTCACCATATTCTCTGAAGTTTTACGGAGATTATATCGAATTGAGAGAAGGTTATTTATAGCAAGATGGAGCAACGTGCCATACGTCTAATGACACCATGGAACTGGTAACTAGTTTCTTTGATAACACTGGGTAACAATGAAAATGTTTCGGGCTTAAAAGAAGTGAATTTACATGTATTTCCATCTGCTGAATTAAAAAATCACCATAAAATAATAGATTAGCTCTTGTTTTGAAGATAAAATTATATTTAATTTTTAGAGTGAAGATCTTAAATTTGGGGGATTTTTCTTTGGGAGTTTGGCACACTGTCAAAATACCGTAGATGACAACTACAAGCATTTGGTGACAGTGCTCCTGCAAAAATACCGTAACCTTGGATGCAACATGTCGCTTAAGATCCATTCTCTCCACTCCCACCTAGAGCCTTTTCCTCCTAGTTGTGGAGCTGTCAGTGATGAACATGGGGAGAGATTCCATCAGGACATTTCTGTTATGGAACAAAGATATCAGGGCCGTTGGAATGAAGTAATTCTTGCGGATTACTGTTGGTCTTTGTATAGGGATTCTGTGGAACTCCATCACAAGAGGCAAGCTAAAAGACGACGAAGTCAATAGGCCACCACATGATTCTCTTCAGACACAAATATTTGCTAAGTACTTTTCCAGCAATTTAGAAATCTTAGCATGTTATTGCCAGTTGAAAAAATCAAACGCACTTGCATTGTTGTTAGCATGTATATAATTAAAATGAATCATTTTCTCTCAATCCGTTAATATGTAATTCTTCCACCTTGTCACCTTGTGTGTATCATAGAAACTAGAGCTAATAAAAATATTTCATTGTTATATTTGTTTTTGTCAACCCAAAATTAGTAGGAATTGCTCATCATGAAGTGCTCCAAACATTCTAACTTTTTTGTTGTTGCCCAGTGAATCGAATAATCTCAAAAGGTTTGTGGCCCCCCAGATCCTCTGACCTAACCTCTCCAGATTTAGCCCGCCTTAGCGTAGATGGTAGCTTGTCTGCCTCGTGAGCAAGAGATCCCGAGTTCGAATCTCGGTCAGGGTGAGTTACCTGGATAGGGTATTTTACGGGTTTTTCCCTTATCTTTAAAGACGAATGTCGTGTAACTCTACGCTCTATAGACCCTGGGCTCATTTGAGCATAATATCACCTATTTCATTCATCTTCAGGTATGACTTGACGTTGCAGGCGTATATTAAAAAAATCATTGAGGTTTTTCTTGTGAGGGGTATCTAAATAGAGTGTACAAGAATAGGCCACGGACAATTGATGTTCTCAAGGAATCCATTCGAACCGAAATAAGTAACATTGGCGGGGATACTCTCCGTAAAACTTCAGAGGAATATGGTGAAACAAGTGAGACATGTATGTATAGATGCTGGTGGAGGACACTTCCAACATTTTCTCTGAGATGTAAATATTGTAATGTAATCTCCCAATTGTGTATTTTATTCTCCCAAAGTTGCACGTGTGTCCTATTTTTGGTTCAAAGGTTATGGCCTGTTGAAGTGGTTCAGGCTTATATGGATCGCATTGTATATTGTCTTTATAGCTATCCACACGTTATAAGTGGTTGAGGCATTTAGTGAGGCAGGTGTTCAATTTAACAACACGGAATATAAATTTTGAACACTCAAATATTTACCTCTTCTTAAATGAACAGTCTGTAATCTCTAATTTCTTGTATGCTAATTTGTATGGCAGATGCTGGAAGCTGCTGATGAGAAGTGAATACTGTTTCAAGTTTTATAGGTATCTTATGCTCTTCAGTACTTATGACTGAAATTGCAAATAATTACTAAAGTCTAAATTTCTTAGCGCTTGACGATTATAAACGCTTCGAATATAAAAACGTCACTACAGCGACGAACTTCTCAATTTCGTAAATTGATGAACTGTGGGCTTGCATATATTGGAGAAGGTGGAGTTTTTTTTTGTGCTTCTTTTTGTTCGCTAGAGAGGCGATGTTACAAATTGATGTGCTTCGGGGTATATGGCACGGAAAGGAAAATGATTTTAACAGTGGAAATAACGAGAGAGAGGCAAGAAGAGAAATTCAACTATGAACGTGATAAAATTGTGTGCAGGGGCGAGCAAAAAAGTTGGTTTAGCGGAATAAATGTGAAGGAATTCTACACAGCGGCAAGGGGATGAGATCTACTGAAAAATAAGGGGATGGAATTTCTGTGAATTATGCACCAAGTTAAGGGGTGGTCTATGACATTACGCTGAATCTCATTTCATACAAAATCATGTATTTAAGGCTCTTATTGTCTGTTTTTGAGCATCTTGAAGGCTGACTTCGTTACCTCTGATACATGGATACTCGATGGTATCTAAGTATGCGTAATAAATGATGGGTCGATACCACTTTCTCTCGATAATCGATTCTGGATACTATGCACGATATTTTACACGATACCCGATACTTCGACACTTGATACCATCTTTTCTTACTTCTACTTTCAGTACAACATAGAATATTAGGAGAGATGTGTGATGCAATAAAATTAAATGGGTGCAGGTATTTCATACAACAAAACTAAAAACCAACCGTGTTCTTATTTTTAAACTCTACATAAGACATTTAAGAGCAAAACAGTTCACTTTCGCAGCCCAGTTTCGCTCTTGACAAACGTGTAGAAATAAAATATTCAAACGAATAATAGGAATAGCTGAGAAAGGGTTCACACCACACACATACAGGACCTTAAATTACCTAAGCTGCTTCCTAAGGTCGAGAGAAAGTACCATCCCTGGCTGCGTGGAACGTCCCATGTAGATCTCGGCATGACGCGGTATGATAGAACTACGATGGATTCATTCAGTATCCGCAAGTTTTTATCAGGTTATAACAATCGATTCTTACTTTATACTGACGGGTCAAAAAACCACAGCCGGTGTTGGATGTGCTTACGTCTATGGGTCCGAACCCTATACATTCGGCTTCCATAGCAGCACATCCATTCTTAGAGCAGAACTTTGTGCAACATATCGAGCCGTTTTATACGTCCGCCAACGCCAGACGGGCAATTGGTTAATTTTAAGCGATTCGCTCAGTGCCCTTCAAAGCATCCGGCAGCTGTACAGTTACCATCCTATTGTACAGCGTGTCCAGGACGCCCTCCACGTTCTATTTGCCTCCGGCATTAGTGTGGAGTGTGCCTGGATTCCTGGACATGCCGGTTTGCGAGGAAATGAAATGGTGGGTATGGCTGCTAAGTCGGCAACGTCACAGCCCAGGGTTTCTGTAGCCACAGTGATGTCAAAAGACTTCAATCTTGTACTGCGGAGAGGTAAACTATCCTGCTGGCGGGAAGAGTGGTCCGCTCTCCGCAGAAATAAAGTTAGACCTGTCAAGGATCTTCCGATTCCCTGGGTAACCTCCTGCCGTTCTTCTCGTCGGGAGGAGGTCAGCCTGGCTCGTTTAAGGATTGGCCACTGTATTTCTACTCATAGTTTTATGTTAAAAAGGGACCCTGCTCCAGTGTGCCTGCACTGTGGTGGAGCTTTGTCGGTCCGCCATGTATTTTTAGAGAGTTTTAACCTAGCTGGCGTTCGCCAATCTCTCCAGCTGCCGGCCAGCTTGGCAGAGATTCTGGCGGACGACGAACAAGCGGTGGCCAAAGACTTTAAGCTGCTTTTAACTGTTGATTTTAGAATTTAGTTCCCAATTTTATCTTTGTAAACCTTATCGCGTCATGGTTTTAAGCATCTTTTAGTTTTTAATAATATGCGTGCTTGCGTGTGTGTATGTGTGTGTGCTTATGTTATTTTATTTTATTTAGGATGGAACTATTTTAGCTCTTTTACCTCCTATTTTAGCATGTTTTGTCTTTTCAAGGGCACTGATGACCGTGCCGTTGAGCGCCCATAAACGTCATTCATTCACACACATACACACACCTACACACTCACATTCACACATAGAAATATAATACATTGTGTGCTTTAAAGTGATTTACCAGAGGCTATTTTTAGAAAATTCTAATTAACAGTTCATTTGTCATGAAAACATTTGGTAACGTAATGTAAAACATTAGAAAATGAAAAAGTTTTTGGTGAAGTTCAGCACTTCTCTTATTGCTTATTGTAAGTACTATATGTGCAAGATTTCTTGAGCGTTTAGGTTCCAAGTTCTCATTCGGTAGGTTTCGCATATTTCCGTGAACACAGATGACAACTTTGAAACAGGAAATGCGCTACACACTATGACATCTAGTGGCTAATATGCTAAGCTTTCACACGTAAGCCATTTCATTTTGAGCAATTTTGAGGTTAATTATCAGCTAACCAGTTTATAAGAAATCTAAAAGCAAGGCTACGTTGTCAATGTTATGGCTCTCAAAAGGCGACACACTATTTTCGTCTACCTCCGTATAACTGTGATCTGAATGCAATTGAGCTGGCATGGGCAAAAATAAAGAATGTTTACAAAGTACGCAATGTTAACGAGAGCCACAAATCTGAGGAAACGTGCTATAGAAGCGACGGATCGGGAAGGATACGCTGGAAATGCAATATTGCAGAAATTGGAGAAACGATGGTGTAATAGAAAAATGCAATTAATGAAATTATTAACATATTAGAGGATCCAAGCGATGAAAGTGACGCAGTGGACTTGGAAATCGAAGTATCACAAAGCAAGTGAGTGTTTATAGCTGTCATAATATTTATTTAATACTTTTATGTGTTTATAACAGTAAATATATAAGCATACAGCATATCGGATGGAGTTCAATTGTTTGTTGATACATCTCGTACCTTTGGCGCATATCTACGCTTATCTTACCGCAATTTTGCTAAATTGTCTTTTTCTAGGTTGACCACACTGCAGAAACAAAAGCGTGTTAGCTCTCTTTTCTTCCCCTCTGGCCGCACTACACCGTAAATCAAGCGCTCAAGAAATCTTGCGCATATAGTACGTAGTATAGAAAGTAAGAAAATAGAAATGCGATAAAACAGTTGAAAGGGATTTCTAAGAGCTGTCTGGATATAGCAGAACGGATAAAACGAGAAATAAGTTAATAAATACTTAAATACTTTTACATTAAGGTATAGCTTGTACAAAGTAGAAGCACCTAGAAAGAATAGTTACAACTGAACATTGTCACACATCGGCGATCGCGTAGTCTGCCGTGAGAAAATAAGACGCGCTCAAGTACAGCTGCTTGCTGACGTCAGGAAGGAGGAAACAAGTTGCCGTGAGAAATAAACATGCCTCAAGAAAGCTGCAGTCAAGAAGGGAGCCCTATTACTACTACACAAAAGAGATTTTGCAACTGTAATTCGAGAGGCTTCGGGTTCTAGAAAGACCTATCGCGCCCGGCAGGTAGCTACAGATGTATTTTTTTATCTTGAAAAGTGCAGAGCGATGCGCAGTGGTATGTGCACGAGTCCACCTCAGAGCGGTTGCAACTAGAGGGGAGGGCAGGTCAGTTGCGTACCAGTTGCGAGCAACTAAACACGTACAGAGCTACTCGGTAACACTACAGCTTGTTTCAAAATGTTCTTGTCTCCTGGTTCCAAGAGAGCATTTATAAATGACGCCTCCTAGCAGCACATTAGGAAATAAAGTGCTACATTTAAAAACACGAGAAGTAATAAACCAACATCCATAGATTTATAAAAAAGAACAATGGTCTGGATCAGCTATAAAATTTGGGGAAGGATATCTGAGAAAACAGTTGTGTCTGAAAGCAGTTTAGGAGAGTTATTAAGGAAAGAAAAGCCATTGGTGCTAGTGCAACAACGTCCTTCTCTATGACCAGTAAACAAAGATTAAGAACATGCAGAATATCTAATTTGGATGTTTAAATCAGAAGTAGTTAGGCGAACTATGAATAACTTTTAAAGCACAGAAAAACAAAGACCAAATTTGAAGAAAGTGCTTATAAAGCTTAAAAATTCTACTGACTTCCAAGGCAGTGTCTGAACATTAAGAAGAGTTCTTTTGAAGCTAGGATTATTTGAAAAAAAAAAACACTAAGCGTGACAGACAAATTTTAATCGAACATCGCACCATACGTGCGAAAAGGATTAAATATTTACGAAATATTCGGAGATATCGAAGTGAAGTTTATATAGTTTATATGGATGAAACTAATATAAATACTGCACATACTGGACCATATGCCTGGAGTGAAATACGTTACAGGGACTCTGCAGCGATATTGAAAGGCCGACAGCTGTTTATCATGTCTGCTGGAGGAGAACAGGGTTTTGTTCCAAATGCCTATGTACTATTTAAGATGCAACAAAAGCGTGGAGATTACTACCATAGTAAGAATTATAAAACTGTTTCGAGAATGAAATTTGCCTTAGACACCTTATGCACCACCCTCCACTCTCGTAATCTTACGCGTGTGACGTAATGTAGCGATAGGTGCACTATCCCCACCACAGTTGCTACTCATCCCTACCGCGCATGATTCCTGTCAAGATAAAATAGTACATCTGTACATAACAGCTAATGCAAGACCGGAAGAATGAGAAGTAGTGAGAACAGTGTGTTTCGTCCTTTGAGTGCAGCTCCATGGAGTAAGAGTCGGTGCCGAGGAGCAAATAACGAATCGGTGGATCAGTGAACTTTACATAGAAGTGTGGTACCTTTCAAGTTCCGTGCTAAGCAATTGGTAGGCCGTGAAACGGTGCAGAAAGTATTTCATGATTAGCCAGATGATACACTTGATTTGTTGCTCTCTCTAAACTAATTAAATTCACGCAATAGGATAGGAAATTGAGTAAAATCCATTTTCCCCTAGTGTCTGAAGATGAGGTCCAAATGGTATATGTTAAATATGGACCACTATAGGCCATAAAATTGAGGATTTTACGAGGCGTGTCGGTAAAATAAGGTCTCCAATTTTATTTAATATAGAAAACATGAAAAAACAGAAAGGCATCTAGAGAAGATAGGATAAATGTAGAGCTTTTAAAGAACGGAGGAATGTTATAACATTTAAGATTATTACATATTGTGACCGTTCCCCTTGGTCAGGAACATAGGATAATTAATTATGTAGGATGTCAGACGTATAGTAAGAAGTGTGATTGTAATTGGGAGTAGTTTTATATTGCAATGATATAAACGTTTATCTGAAAGAACATATCGACAGAGTATAGCTAGATTTTGCAAGTTGGGAAACACATCTGGCTAAGGTATGCCGCCTCCTTTGTCTGGCAACAAAAGCGAACTGAGGCAAATGTGCCCTAAGGCTAGCATAGGTGCCGCTCTGCCGCGTCTAGGTTTCATTGAATCTTTAAAAGTACGTGTCTTGTACTGATTTCTGAGGGATTATATGCATTCCTGAGTGCTCCCTTCGGAACGTGCTTGTGCATAAATTAGACTGCAAGCCTGGGAAAGCTTGTAGCATTTCTCCGTCATGCGCACACCTAATATTTCAAAAATAGAGGGAAGCAAAATTATGAACAATCCAATCACTCACTAGTAATGCATCCACGCGACGTCCCCAAAATTGAAAACCTTGCGATAGTGGGGGTAGTTTTAGCTATGGCAGAACTTAGAAGTTCCTGGTCAGATCACTCAGTTACTAGACACCGATGTAGTAAACCACGCATCACTCACTCAGTTACTAGGCACCGATGGAGTAAACCGCGTATCACTCAGTTACTAGACACCGCTAGAGTAAACCACGTATCACTCAGTTACTAGACACCGATGGAGTAAACCACGTATCACTCAGTTACTAGACACCGATGGAGTAAACCACGTATCACTCAGTTACTAGACACCGATGGAGTAAACCACGTATCACTCAGTTACTAGACACCGATGGAATAAACCACGTATCACTCAGTTACTAGACACCGATGGAGTAAATCACGTAACACTCAGTTACTAGACACCGATGGAGTAAACCACGTATCACTCAGTTACTGGACACCGATGGAGTAAACCACGTATCACTCAGTTACTAGACACCGATGGAGTAAACCACGTATCACTCAGCTACTAGACACCGATGGAGTAAACCACGTATCACTCAGTTACTAGACACCGATGGAGTAAACCACGTATCACTCAGTTACTAGACACCGATGGAGTAAACCACGTATCACTCAGCTACTAGACACCGATGGAATAAACCACGTATCACTCAGTTACTAGACACCGATGGAGTAAACCACGTATCACTCAGTTACTGGACACCGGGGGAGAGACCCACGTATCACTCAGTTACTAGACACCGATGGAGTAAACCACGTATCACTCAGTTACTAGACACCGATGGAGTAAACCACGTATCACTCAGTTACTAGACACCGATGGAGTAAACCACGTATCACTCAGTTACTGGACACCGATGGAGTAAACCACGTATCACTCAGTTACTAGACACCGATGGAGTAAATCACGTATCACTCAGCTACTAAACACCGATGGAGTGAACCACGTATCACTCAGTTACTAGACACCGATGGAGTAAACCACGTATCACTCAGTTACTAGACACCGATGGAGTAAACCACGTATCACTCAGTTACTAGACACCGATGGAGTAAACCACGTATCACTCAGTTACTAGACATCGATGGAGTAAACCACGCATCACTCAGTTACTGGACACCGGGGGAGAGGCCCACGTAACACTCAGTTACTAGACACCGCAGAGTGACCCGCGGTTATTAAGTTGCAAGGCTCGAAGTAGTGAACCACGCGTATACTAAGTTATACGATACCGCGGATAAACCTCGTGCATTAAGTTACGAGACACCGCGAAGTGAACCAGTCAGCGAACCTGTAACCACACGTAGACGCGCGCAGTAAGAGAAACAACCAGATAGCGGCTTACAATTGGTGGCGAGTCGAGCTAGTCTTGCAGGTGATAAATTGAGAATGGACAAATGCGGATAGTTTTTCTCCAATACCACAACCACGCCAGGAAGTACCCACGCCCTGAACCCTGAACCCTGAGCACCTACAAGAGTCCTTTTGCCGAGCGCCCGGAGAAAAACCCTGCCTGTACCAAAAATCTCCCCACCCGTGACCCCTCTCCATCATAATATGAGGTGCTGAGATAAGGGAGATCTCAGTCGGCTTACATCAGAGCTTGAACCGCCTCGAAAACATGAACAAATGTTGGATAAAAGGAGAAATTCCAGAGAGATGGAAAGTAGCAGAAGTGATATCACTGTTTAAAAAAGGTGACAGAAGACAATGCAAGAATTACAGAGGTATTAGCCTTCTGAGTTCAATCCATAAGTTGTATGCTAGAATAATAAACAAAAGAGTGAAAATAACAGCTGAATTCCTGTTAGGTGAAGAACAAAGTGGTTTCAGGAAACGAAGATCGACAACAGATAATGTTTTCACATTGCAGCGGATGCTGGAGAAAGGAAGAGAACATAATCTGCAGACACATATAGTATTTATAGATTTAAGGAGGCTTTGGATAATGTAGTCATAGATCATAATGAAAGAACAAGGCTACCCAAGACATTTATTAAAGGTGGTGAAAAGTTTATACGAGGACACCAAAATAATTTTAAGATTCAAGACAGAGAAATCAGAAGAAATTGTAACTAATAAAGGAGTCAGACAAGGTTGCGCAATGTCACCGACACTTTTTAACATCTATGTTAATAAAATAATCCAAAATTGGAGACAAAAAATTGACGTTGGCATAAAAGTAGCCCAAGGAAATATTTTAAATATTTTTTATATGCAGATGACGCAGTAATTATACAAGAAACAGCAGATGAAGTACAACGTTCAATACACCACCTTAACCAAATATTCAAAAGTTTTAATATTGAAATATCAATAGAAAAGTAAAAAATAATGGCAAAATGGGGCAAAATACCAATAAGGTCGAAAATAGTTGTTAATGACAAAGTATTGGAACAAGTATCCTCCTTCAATTATGTAGGGTGTGAAATCAGCAATGAGAAACATAAAGATACGAACAAAAAATTAATGAGATTTCAAACAATTTGTGAAACAATTCACAAAACCCTAAAGAATAAAACAAGATGTGAAACAAGAATAACGTTTTATAACACCATGTGGTCTCAACGTTACTTTATGGATGTGAAAACTGGGTACTTACACAAAGAACCATCAGCAGAATACAAAGTTGCGAAATGAGATTCTTGAGAAGAACAAAAGAATGTACATGAGAAGATAGAGTCAGAAATGAAAATATAAGAAATGAATTACAAGTGGAAGCTATCACCTCAAGAAGAAGATGGTTTGAACATGTTGGAAGAATGGATGATACAAGACTGCCAAAAGTAGTTTTCCAATATAGTCCTAAAGGAAAGAGGGACGTAGGGAGGCCGAGGAAAGGATGGAAGGAGACGCTGTGAAGACGGAACAGGCGAGAGCCTAATCCATGAAGTGAAGAGGAAGATATGCTCGTTGATGGAACGGCGGAACTTACAGCTATTTTTCCAGCGTAATCACTATTGCGATCGATGCACTTTTGCATGCGCTGTGGCAGTTTTTGTATACCCTTGTCATAGCACTCTCCCGCCAAGTTGCGCAGGTAGCGCTCAACCTTGTTTTGCAGATCATCGTCGGTCTGGAAATGTGTTCCACTCAGGTGTGACTTCAACTCCGGAAACAGATGATAATCACTAGATGCTAAATCTGGACTTAGCTTCAACACGTTGCTGTTTATGGTCTTCAGTGAACATTTTGGGGACGCACCTCGCCAAACATCTTGCGATAATGCTCATGTTCGGTCAAAATCTTGTCAATCGTAGTCTTACTAACTTCAGCGATAAGTTCGCACAGCTCGCGAACTGTCACACGCCGATCTTTAAGCAGTTCTTGCTCCACTTTTGCAATTGTTTCGGCTGAAACCGAAGGCCGACCATAACGCTGTTCGTCATGGACGTCTTTACGTCCGTCTTTGGATTCTCTGACCCACTTTCGCACGTTTTTGACGTACATACACTGTGGCTCATATACTTCGCATAACTAAGAGTGAATTTCAGTGGGGGCAGCACCCTTGGCACTCAAAAAACGGATCATTATAAGCAACTCCCACTTGGTAGCGAAAGTGATAGGAAGCTCCATCGCAAAAGGTTGCCCAGCCAAGACTAATGGTTACAACAAGTTTTTTTGTAATGGGGATTTGAAGGGGTGAAACCAAGCTACATGCCAGTGTTGCCGGATCTCGCGTAATAGCGTTCCTCGCGGCTACAACGCCTTGAAAATCTTATTTTACGGACACGCCTTGTATTTCTCCGTTTTTGTCTTTTTTGATATTTTTGATTTGACCTTCCTTTTTAGAATTATTGTTTGTTACTTTTGCCTTTTTAGATATTAGATTTAAAGCTACTTTTAGCAATTTTGTTTGGTTTAATGAATTTTTGTGCAACTTTGATTTCTTTTGACTATACATTTCCTGTTCAACAGAGTCTAGCGTAAATTCTAATTTCTTTTAACTAATACTCACTCGTAAAACTGGCTAGAACACGTAAAAGATCAGAGGACCCTTTCTATTACATCCAAGTCATCAGCACCAACAGAAAACCTATTAAATCCTCTTTAAATATCCAGTTAGTTTTCTCCATAAGATTTCACTTGTTTTAAGTATGCACCAATTACATCCGTTGATGCGGAGAGAAGTTCTCCAATGTTTTCACAACGTATTGTTAGAAACAGACGTTCCTTTATTAAAATTTAGACATGACTGTTGTGATGCACTTCAATGTCAACTGAGGTAATCTTTTTGAAGTTGAATTTCTGTAACCCAAAGTTGGTTAAGCCAAACAATTTAATTATATCTATTTCAATTTCTTTAGCCAGAATGTCCATTGCTTGTTACTAAATCAGAACACTAACTTTGGGATATTTTTAGGCTTTCTTCAAGGGCCTTTTCAGACAGTTTATGGATCCTCAACTTCCTATCTGTAGTCCTTACATCTTTAAGGAAGATATAAAACAATATAATACCAAGGAACTCTTCTTCTTCTTCTTCTTCTTCTTCTTCTTCTTCTTCTTCTTCTTCTTCTTCTTCTTCTTCTTCTTCTTCTTCTTCTTCTTCTTCTTCTTCTTCTTCTTCTTCTTCTTTCTCTAATTCCTTTATGCTGTTAAGCGTGGAGTACAAGCCTCTTCTACCCATTTCCTCCGCTTTTCTCGGTCCATCATCATTCTCTTCATTTCTGTCATGGTTTTCCCTCTATCCTTCCCCAACTTCTCAATGTATTCCTGATACAACATGCGTGGCCTTCCTCTAATTCTTTTACCTTCTGGTCTTGTTTCTAAAAATTGTTTGAGTTTTCTTTCTTCTGACATGCGGAGCACATGTCCATACCAATTAAGTTTTTTTCCAATATTTATTTAACGGAGTGTGTACTCAGCTCTTCCCTTATTGTTACATTTCTAATCATATCTCTTCTTGTCTTCCCCACAGCTCGTCTTAAATATCTCATTTCCATAGCTGTTATTTTGCTTTCTTGTTTCTGTAGGAGAGTCCTGCTCTCTGCTCCATATAATAGAATTGGTAGTATTATTGTTTTAAATACTATAATTTTTGTATCTTTTGTTATTTCCTTTTTTCCCACAATAGCATTATTAAACTGATAGTAGACCGAATTGGCCTTTCTTATTCTGTTTAAAATTTCCTGTTCTATTTTTCCATCCTTATTTATAATTGTACCCAGGTATTCATAAGTGTCTACCTGTTCTAAGATTTCATCATTACATTTAATTTTAACTCCTTCTTTCCTTCCTATATACATGGTATTACTTTTGGGTATGTTTAATTCTAAATCTTTTCTAGTTAATTCTTCTTTCCATTCATTTAGCGCTAATTGTAAATTATTATTACTATTTGCTGTTAATATGATGTCATCAGCATATATCAACGATTGTGCCCAAACTGGTCTTAAATTTCTATATCCTATCATAGTTCTTGCTGTTCTTCTTTTGCAAATTTTACCATGGAACTCGAAGGCTCAAAACCTTACGGTTGACATAACGCCTTTCAGTTCTCCACACCATTACAGAATAAGTATTCTAAAGTATTATTTTCTACTTTTGGTATTTGAACTACATAGACATATGAGCTACAACGTTCACTAAACACAGATCACATTTGGGTATTAGACTACCTTTTTCCTTTGCTTGTTCATTTTTCACCCCCATTTTTGCGGAAATTGTAAACACGTACCTCAGATTGGGTGACTGCAGGTTCCAGATACGCATCACCTGGTATAGCTAACGACGTTGAAGGCCTCATCGTTATAACTAACAACTGCTCAGGCCACTTGGCTTTTTGTGGGTACATAAAAGAAGTCTGTAAGATGGAAATTTGATAACTGTCTTCATACCTCGTAAAGAAAAAGAGTCGGGTTTCTTAAACATCGCCTCTGAAAGAAAGAATATAGCTTTAATGAAGTCGTCGTCTAACGATATCTGGAGGGTGTTAAGGGGATATATAAATGGGGAAACTCACGCAAATTGTTTACGTGTTTAAAATAACAGAGAAGGGACGGAGAACACGATACTTTGGATGTCTTTATAGACTGACTAACAATTTCCTTTTATGTCAATGATAAAACAAGGTGAAATTTATCTAAGCTTTAAACCTAGTTTGTATTATTAATGCTTTCTTTTCTTCCTTTGTTGAGAAAAACTTGTTATAATGCTGGATTTAACACTGCTTGATAAACTCTGTCTTTTTAAATCTTACAGCTTTAAATGCATAGGGAATAATAGAAAAAGAGACGAGTCTGTTTGTAGCTTTATCTCCACCTGGCCATTCGTATATAAGAATGAGCTATCACGTATTACAGTGTTCTGCATTTTAAAACTTATCTGATGTGTTTTTGTTTCTAAATATGAAAGGTGATGAATTCGACATCGATCTCCACTTTCTCCCATCATTATATTTTTCATAAATAACGGAGGTAAAATTAAAGCTTTGTGAAGCGTAATAAAAATTACTTTCAACAAGAACTTTATAAGAAAAACTAGACCATAATTGAAGACATGCCCGGAAAAACGGGCTAACCCTCAAAATAAATTTTTTTTGCGATAAGTGCTGCCCTCTGTTGCTGCAACAGGGAGCTACCTTTTCTTGTGTTGGTCTATACTCCAGCAATCATATAACGCTAAAAAGAGAGAGCTGAAGTTCTTGCGTTTCGTGATATCTTTTTCATAAAATGTCAAAAAACGGGTTAACCTGTTCATGAACTGTGCCTGTCATCTAGTGGAACTCATGGTAACTAAAATATAAACAGGATAACCAACAGAGCTACAAAAGTTTTAAATGATTGTATCCTTTCAGTTTAACTATCATTATACATTATGAGACCAGCATAGTTTTAGTTATAAAAATAAAGTGATACATGGAAAATAGACAAGTATTTAGCCCACTTCATAAGTAATAACTACCACAAACTGTAGTTCTTCAACAGTGCGTTATGTTGGTAAACTCTACTGTGAATGTAAACAATGGCGGAACTAGTACCCGGTCATACATTTTTGCCTTGTGATTGTGACTTCGGCCTTATAGAGAAAAAGAAGAGGCAAGCAGCTTACATTTATGTTCCAGATCAGTGGATGGAGCTAGTGAGGAAAACCATTGTAAAGAATCCTTTTCATGTTTCCAAAATGACAACTAACATGTTCATCTCTGCAAAGCCTCTTCTCGACAAAGTACAGAAAAGAACAGCTTCAGAATCTGGGCAAAAGGTATTCTTGAGCAAGGTGACATGCATGAATGTATTTAAAGACCACCCCTTTAAGTTATATTTTAAATGCACTTACGGTGGTATTGAGGTTTAGGACACTTTGGACATTCGAAGGAAAATAATATCTGGCAAACCATCCCTTAATTATGTGACATTTCCTCCAAAATACAATGGTCCAAGACCTATAAATCCTGGAAAATTAAAGGACTTACAGGATCTGATGAATCATATCCCACCAATTTATCATGAGTACTATAAAACTCTTAAATCTGAGAATATTACTGATTATGCATTTTTTTATCAGCCTGACCACAGCTAAAAAGCTTGTACCTAGTTTCCAAAATGATATACTTATTGAAAAGTGGAATAATCCAAAGTTTACCATGTATAAGTATGCCAAAAGACACACCTATTAGTTTCACCTAAAATTGTAAA
The DNA here is from genome assembly GCA_030765055.1 of Mantis religiosa. Lineage (NCBI taxonomy): Eukaryota > Metazoa > Arthropoda > Insecta > Mantodea > Mantidae > Mantis > Mantis religiosa. The sequence continues at coordinate 32,433,264 of CM060953.1, read as the reverse complement.
ATGTATATAGAATAAAACTTAAGTAAAAGCTGACAAAGTTTTTCACTTTATTTTCATTATTTTAATTTTATTGTTATTAGATCAGTAATGTTTTGGGTTCTCTTAAGGATAACCCTGATCATATATATTCTTGAGACTCATATTCTCAGAAATGAAATAAAATAATGTTAACAATTTCTTTCAGCCTCATTCACAAAACACTTGTTTTCCCTATTTTTAAAAAATGTGGGTTAACCCGTTTTACCAGGCATGTCTTCAATTATAATTCGTTATTTGCTACTAATTAATCATTAATTGATGATCATCATAAGCATACATAACCTAATTCAAAATTGTACTTTAAATTTTCCTCACTTTAACCTTCTCGCATGTTTTCCAGAGCAGTCCCTTTTTTCTAACATCCAACAATACCGAGCGAGGTGGCTCAGGCAGTTTCGTATGTGGCCCGCATTTGGGAGACACGGGATCGATTCTCGCGGCCGACCTACCTGACCAATGTTTTTTCTGGGGTTTTCCCGGGTCGCTAGGCGTTTGGTGGGTAAGTGAATTACATTACCTGAATTTCTTGTCTCTCCATTTCATATCCATTAATATTTCATATCATCTCTCGTCTGGTGGTCTCCTTCAGGGTAGAAGTGTCGGCGGGAGTCTCGGCGGTGCTGGCAGAATGATATGCTCTGAGTGAACCACTTTCTCCTCCGGTAGGTCGGTTGCCGGTTTCCGAATTGACTGTTGGGACCGTCTCCGAACCATAGTACGGTGTTATGTCCGTTGTCCTGAGCTGCCGGGGGAGGTATCCATCTAAGTAAAATGTAGGGACCCTGCCCTTTGCACTGTTTTGTCTCTATGGGACGGCCGCCTTCTGTCTCCTCTCGCTTCATCCTTCCTACCGGGGATATCCCACTTGGGAACATAAGGTACACTAGACCAAGGCTGGTCGCAGTGTCACATTGCCCCCCCCCCCCCAAAGAAAAAAATCCAACGTAGCCATCATGTAGCTACGCCATCATGTCAACATTCTACTTTCCTTGATTCCTAATTTTCATATTTTTTATATCCTAATGAAACATTTCTCCCTGTTCCTCACTAAAATCTCCTAAATTTTCAGGGAAATAATTTAGTTGCGAATTACAAGAATGTACTTTAACACTCATTTTGCCACCAATTTGTTTGAAACTTTGTAGCATCACTTTCACTGTGTTAACAGAATTTGGCTGTTTTTTATTCCCAAGGAAATGCTTTGAAAGCATTCTGAGCATCCTTCACTCCTGTAATAATAGTACCCTGGAACTATCAACTTCGAATTTGATAGAATAATGAAGAAAATGTAACAATTTCACTTTATTTATGTAGAGTTTTGACAAATGTTTCATTAAACTTTATTTTATATGATAATTTTTGAGGTAACAATAAGAGGTTCATTTTTACATTTTTTCACCCGTTGTTAAATTAGTTTTAGAAGGCCCCCATTTCACAGTGTTCTGACCTAGGCCTTCTATCCTGTTCACAAATGAAACAAGAATATTTGTGAAATGAGCCTGTTGACAAAGTAATAGTCCAATAATCTTGAAATCTCCACACACTAGTCGTACATTGTTTTCGTGCTGTATTTTATGTAACAAGTGTCTCCTTTAAAACAAAAGAGTGGGCTATAGGAATAGAAGGTTTAATGTTTCCATTATGAAACAAAACACCTTTAACTCTTTCTGAGAAGAATCTATGAAGAACCTGCACTCTTTGGAAGTATTAATTTTAATTATTTATTATTTACACGTTTCTACATCCCTTAGGGCAAATATATTTAATATATTTTAATAAATATAAGAAAAGTAAATATAGAAATACAAACATAATAATTATGGCCCGGAAGTTGTTGCCTTAAAAGTTCTCTAAAAATGAGCTATAAAATGCCCTTAAAATATAAAAATGCACATAAAATGTAAAAAATTACATAATAAAAATTAACAATTTCTTTCATAATCATAAATTACTAACTGTCACAAACAAATAATGTATATATTGTAACCTTGTGAGTTTGTGAAATTTAAAGTCCAATTGCACAAATTTAAAATGTTCTTTATTTCCACCGAATTACAGTTGGAACACTTGCCGATTACATAAAATTACCTAGCGCACACAATTACAATTCACCAGTTCGTCCGTTACACTTCCACTTGCACTCGCAATTACGTACACTCCTCCGATGCACGTACGCAGTCCGTCCCCTCACTGGGCGCTCCTCACGGCTGCTCGCCAAGAACTGAACTGAACTCGCCAACTGCAGCCCTCTTCTTATAGGGATATCGCTGTTTCTCGAAGTCTCGCGTTTCAGTGAATCACCGCGAAGGTTCTAGACGACAGGGGGAGGGGAAAGAGACGGCCAGTGATGTTTTTACAACCATCCCTTCGTTAGCGCTATAAGACAAATGGGTAGGCGTGGGCGAATGCCACCCGTCTGACCCTACTGCCGGCCGGTTTTATAGGGAGTTCCGACATTCGGGTGACAATATGGTTCGAATAAACACATTTTAAAATTAACTTTCTTTGTAAATAATGCAATTATTGCTACTAAATAATAAATTAATTAAAAAATCATCATGTCATTTTAAATTTTACAAAATATGAAATAGGTTACTGTACCCATTAGCCAAAACATACCTTACTTAGCGTTGGTCATCTTCAAGTTATCAAAAGTAAAGTAGTGGCGGTTGTCAGCTAAAACTGCTTTAAACTTTTAGAAATTTCTCTCCACTTCCACAGATGTTATAGGTGCATATTTGAAAAAACACTATGTCACTGCCTGTTAAATATTGTTAAAAAATATCAGTTCTGAAGTTTTCTCTTGACAAGATATCGGCAGTCTGACAAACTGTTTGGTATTCTTTATTTTTGTCCAAAACAAGTTATAGTTTCTGTCTAATTTTGTCCCCAATCTCACCTTTAACATTTTGTATCCTCTCTTCCGCAATTCTCAAACACAATCGACTTATCCAATATCATTCAACTTTCTTCAAGGCGGGTTATGATATCCGCCAAAAATGTAAAATTTGATTTAATGAAAGCTAATTTACCTTAGATATGAGTATCAGAAAACAGATCCTGTGCGCTCTCAATTGTCTTAGAATCTGCCCTATCTAAGCTATTCACCACTTCTCTCACTATATGAAAATTGTCACAGTGCAGTTAACCACTTACCCCAGCGTGTTAAAATTGGTGCCGGGGGAAAAGCTTTATCTTTGAAACACATAGTTCGGGTTGGCGCTTTCAAAAATATTTTCTTTACTGCAAAATTAGTGTATCTACTTCAGGACATGTTGATGTGACCTGTTCCGCCATGATGTTGATGAAAGAATTCACAGGAAGACAGGTCATTTGACATGAGGAACTGTTATAAATATTTTTATTATTTAATAAAATTTTCCTAAGATTATAAATAAATAAAAGAATCATTCAGTATATTTTCATTAAGAAATAAATTTCTGGAAATTAATTGTTCTTTCACACTAGCCGTGTGTAGGACGCACTATGAAAGGGTAGAGCCAGAATGAAAAATGGAATACCATAGCCGGCATCTGAACCACGGATCTGGTCTCCGTCCAGCCGCTCTAAACCATTGAGCTGCTATGACCAACGTGCCGACATGACATTAAATACTCCAACTGACTCGTGTTTTTGTCGGTAAACCACTAGGAGTTCTCATAAACACATGAAACAACTACCTTAATGGCGACTTACTATGCTGTAAGTACCTTAAGGCCCGGGCTTTATAGTTCGGACCACTATTAGGTGCAATTAATGGAAATTAATTATTCTTTCACACTAGCCGTGTGTAGGACGCACTATGAAAGGGTAGAGCCAGACTGAAAATTTCAATGCCGGGAAAAACACGAGCCAGTTGGAGAATTTAGTGTTATCGGTACGTTGGCCATAGCAGCTCAATGGTTTAGAGCGGCTGGACGGAGACCAGATCCATGGTTATAATACCGGCTATGGAATTGCATTTTTCAAATAAATATCCAATTTGAGTTTTCTGGGAATAGCCTGAACAATCTATTTTTTTGTTAACGAGTCCAGCATAACTGAAAAAATCGCACTAACTAGACAAAATTAGATCTTGTAACCTAATTTATACAAAATGCATTTTTATGGAGTGCATCGTTTTCGAGATGTGTATTCGTTTGATTTTCCAATATATTTCGTTTTCTCAAATAGGAAGTTGTTATTAACTTTATTATCTCTTGGTTATGAAAAGAGAATATAATTTCAAAGCCATCACAAAGGACAAACCCTTGAAACATTTGACTATCACTGAGGCTTACTATATTCACGTATTACCCTTTTATCTAAATGTATAATACAATCAGGTTTTTATTAATTAAGACAAATAACCTTTGGTAGCATAGTTTGTATATGAATGAGTGATTGGAATGCACAGGATTTATCTTTCTTATTGTGTTGTTTTTATTTTTTTTCACTCGTCTTTAAAAGCCTGTATTGTTAGTTTGATATAGTAGGCGAGTATGTGTGCTTTCTTAGAATTTTGGAGGTATTACTCGTAATAAAACTTCACTAGGAATTGTAATTTTCAGGTTTTAAACTACAGTTATTTCCTTAACTACCATATTGTGCAGTTTTCCATCATTCACCCTCTCCCTTTAATTGTTTTTGTGTACTAATCTAAATGACCATCCTTTTATATAGGTTAATAAACAATTAAAATAAATAGTTTGTGTGTCTAGGAGTGAAACAAGTGTGGAAAATCCCTCTGATTACAAAAGTAACTGCATGTAAGAATTCTATGTACAATGCTTAAGAATTTACAGGATTCTTTCTATATTAGCTGTTGTCAAAATACTCATAAGCAAAGGTTCCATTTATAAGTACAACATTATTGAACTATTTCCCTTTACTGTTGTATGAGAGAAGGATATCATAAATCAATACGGTGCACGAAAGGGGAGCCAGTAAACAATTTATTGTAGTTAGCAAAGATAAGTGATAACATTTTAAGACTAAATTATATTTTAATAATGTCGGTGTGGTTAAAGCAGACAAAAATGATTCACGCAGCAGCATCTCCGATTAAGCTCTCCAACTCATTAACAAGAATAAATAAATTTTAGTTATGTAAATATAGTTTAAACTGTTCCACCTTTGATGAAGTGTAGATAAGGAGTTCTCAATTAATATTCCGTTTTATCCTCTACCTCACACGCACAAAGTGTCACAGACCCTCGAACCTCTAACCTAAATATTTTCCTAGCTTTCCCCATGTGGTTACGCCAACGAAAGTATCAGTTACAAACGAAATATAGCCTTTGACGAAAAACCGTTCATTTGTTTTGTTAAATACAATATACGGGCTTGATAACATGTTAAATTTCAAAGGAAATTGGAAAAGGGAAACATTCCTGGCCTAAGGTTAAATTAACTGCCCCTCTGCTTCAGTCAGGGACGCTACCAGCATGAGGTTTGAACCGGGATCTTCGCACCCATGAGTCTATGCCTTAGAGACTCGGGCTATCTGGGCAGTATACCTCGAATTGTTGCATAAAATGAAATGTGTAGTGTTTAACGCCCGCTTTTACTACATACAGCACCGCAGGCGGTGACACTGATGTTACATGAGATGAAGATGGAGCACCGATGGAATGAGATGGCGGGGGAAACCGGAGGTCCCGGAGAAACCCCGCCTCAGCGCCGTGTTGTCCACCACAAATCTCATTTTGCGGTCTCCTGGGATCGAACCCGGGCCTACTTAGTGAGAGCCAAGCGATCTAACCATTGAACCACGGCACGTCGAATTGTTGCAAGTTTTACTACTTTCCAGTTGATATGGATCAAATTTTGCAGCATTACACAGTGAGCCAACAATAAATGTCGTATAGTAAATCATTACTGTATTTTTCTGTCCTCTCTCGTAGCACAGTGGGCTCGAACAGGGAGCTCTGCTCTCCTGCCACGGAATATCACCTGGATGGATCCGAACTATAGGGAAGTGGAATTTAAGTACCAGATAAAAAGCTGCATACAGCCTTCCTTGACCAAGGAAAGGAACCCAGATGCGGATGCTGAATATATCTTCAAACATCAGTTGGATGATCGCACATTTCTGTCGCGGTATATGGGCGTGAGATCGGTAGTCGAGTTGGCAGTCCAATGCCCACAAAGGTAGAACTATTATACTGTTCTTGTAATTGTCAACACTCTTCTGTAGCAGAAGCACTGTGATAGACAAAGATATAAAATTTATCAGTGCTTTGTTTAGAATGAGCAACCATAACGAATTAATAACTTTCTCGAGAAACTAGGTAAACTTTATTCAGGTAAAATGATGTCTTTTTTTACGACAAACATCAGTCAGGGTAATCCTTTTGGATAATGCTTCTTGTTTTGGGTCAAAAAGATTAAACTTAAAAAAATATAAAAAGAAAAACAATTGAACACTTTGCAGAATCTGTAACAGATTGTGAGAGCCATGTGTATTCGTTTTTTTCCTTCTTTCATTTGTCTATGCCAGATGTAATTGCACTTTCACGAATTTCTATTGTAATTGTTGAGGAGGGGGCAATTTTGCCAGGAATGACTTTGCACTCATATCCACTTTTCTAGCTGACAGTGCTGTATGGAACGAGATAGAACAGATTTGGCTCTAAGAACTTCGTTTTGTGTCACCTATCCGTTTTGTCTGAAGAATCTGAAGATCACGCTGCGAACTGTTGCTTTGACTTGGGGCGGCCTCTTTCTATCGGAGATGGAACTACAGAAACTGCTCACTGAACTCTATAACAAGGAGGTGGTTGTTGACGTGGGAAGATTTTTGGCAATGCACGCATTATACGATTTGATTGCTAAACGATCGAAAGGTTTTTATTTAATTAATTTTCTAAGGTGCTCTGTGTGCAAATGGGTCCAGTAATTTATTTATTGGATGCAGTACAAGAATGCAACACATGAACATTTTATTTATAATTTTTCTATTTCTTTCTATAGTATGTTGGGAGGTTATTTGGAACATTGCACTTTACCTTAGATTAATACACAAATCTAAAAAATCTGAACTTACTTATATTCAACTATACTTTCATCCTAGTGTAAAAATACAAAATGTGTAAAATTACTGAATACGAAATTAATATACAAAAACATAAAAACAGTAATTATGTTTTTATTTAATTTATTTAGGGTCATTTTACAAAAACTAGGTTATCAGCAACCACAGTACAGTTAATTAATTATTAAGATAACAATGGAATATAAAGCAAACAGTACAAACAAGATACAACAATAAACAAAACAACGAAATTCGCACATTACAGTGAACAATAGTGATGTAAGTAGAAATACAGATATATAATAGAATAAAGAGGGTTGAACTTAATAGTAAAATACAAAAAGTGTGTATTAAAATAAACTGTAATAAAATCTGAGTAACACAAGATATATGACTTATGGCCATGGTAGCTCAAGCGGTTAGAGCGACTGGACGGAAATCAGGAGATCCGTGGTTCAAAACCCAGCCGCGGCATTGAATTTTTCAGTTGGCTCTAATTAATTATAACATCCATGTACAGGAGTAATGTATTTAAAAGGATTAATTCTGAAAGGATTAATTTCTCAATATAAATTTAGCATTAAAAGTTCAGAAACAAAAATCCTGGTATTTAAGTACTTACAATAGTAAGTCGCCACAAATGTGGTTTACCGGGAAAATATAATGAGTCAATTGCATAGTTTCATATCGCGTCGGCATGTTGACCATGGTAACTCAAGGGATTAGAGTGACTGGACGGAAACAAGGAGATCCGTGGTTCAAATTCCGGCCATGGCATTGAATTTTTCAGTTGTCTCTAATTAATTAACAAAAAATATAGTTGAATAAATTTTATATAATCAATGACAGTTGTGATAAATCCATCAATTTTATATTTTTTCTACCTTCTTCAACTGAATTAAAAATTGCAGATAAATCCCTATTGAGGTTCAAGTCACTTCTGGAGTAATTATGTTTATGTATCTCCAATCCAACAATAATCGCTGGTATAAACATTGAATATGACTTTAATGTAACAATCTCACCGAAATTCTGCAGCCAGGTTCAATATTCTGATGTTCCCTGATTAAAAAACAAAGGTGTATAGGATATGTCACACTAACAGTTGACACATTTTAAACCCAAATAAAATACCACGTGCTGAATATCTTTCAATTCTCGGCAAATGTCTCTTGATTCATGGAAATACCTACAGAGGGTTCACTGTTGCTTCATCCCAATACATTTGTCTCCCAGTCATGCTGGATAATGATGGGGCAAAATGTCAGAGGCAACCCAAATTTCCACGAAAGAAGCAGATACGGACCAAAAGTAAATATCTTCATATCACTGTCATGCCAGGAGTTAATTTGGAGACTACAGTTTGATGTAAGCGTATCTTGGACACGTTCTTTACCTTATCTTCTTATCACTTATCTTCCATTTCTGATGCAGTGGTTTATACAGTTCACAAGTGCACACACTACTGGATTTTCTGCAAGAACATTTCGAAGGTCATGTAATATATCGTCCTTACCCAAGCACCATCTCATGGAATGTTTCTGGTTCCATATAAGGCCCGACGTGTACCTTTATGATTTCCCTTTATGGGATTACTTAAAATAGAAACGCTACTGTTTGAGCCACAACGTGCCCGGATTATGGAGCTACACCGGGAAGACTTGCGTGGGAAAAATATAAAGAATATGTTCAATAGTAGTGGAGGTCATATTAGTGGAGGTCATATTAGTGCATTTTCAGGAACCAAAGTATTTGTGAGTAAAATTAACTTATACGGTAAGTCTATAATCTCAAAATAAATTGTGTGAGAAATCTGTACGCCATCCTTTTTGGTGTATGTGTAACTCAACAATTAAACTTTTTGATACTATTGGTTTTCTAAAAACGGCTTCTTCAGAAGTTAACACTTCATTTCAAAATTGCATAGTGAAATGAGAATAACAATAAAAATGCAGTAAGAAAGTTGCAAGTAACCTTTCCTTTAACAACCAGAATTCAACAGAGTGCTACTACAGCACAAAAAGCTACACGGTAGGTTTATGATCTGTTATGAAAGTTTTAAAATGGATAACAGTATAATTGACAGGATATAAGTAATATGCAGACCTATGCTATATTTCCTAATAATGACAGAAGTTTTCTGCATATCATGGCTATTCAAAAATGAAACCTACACCGTAGTTCTTAAAAGCTTCAGTAGATTCCATCAAAATAGGGGATAGGTGATTTCTCCAAATAACAATGGCTTATCTGAAGGCAAAAGTTGCATCTGACCTTTGTATCAAACAAAATAAGCTTTTCTTGGTGTACCTCTCATTACATATGGGTTAGTTAATTTGTGAAATACTATGAACTTATAAATGATGCAAGACAAAAGAGAAATTCAGAAATATTTCATAAAATCTCTGGAAAAATGGACGATTTTCTTGTTTGTGTAGAAAGAGAAAATATTAACAAAAATAATAAAATATCCTTAAGATTTATATCACTCCATTATTGTGTGCATATAGGCAATATTCCCTATATGCGTTTTAGTGTGTAGAGAACTGCGTGCAGTTTCGAATAGTTTATATTCTCTCTTTAATAGTTTAAATAGATTTACGCTATTGTCATCTGTGTTTTAGTTTGAAAGCAAATACAGCAAGAAAGCATAATAGTATTATAGTATCAAAGAGCACAGATTTTGGCTTAATGATAGTTATTTGATTTGGAAACTTATTTTTAACCACTCATACCACAAATAAAGGATGGTAAAACAAAGTGGAGTAATGTTTTTACAATATTCCACTGTTAGCATCTTGTTTTTTGGGATGTAAATTATACTGCTTGTGTAGATTAATGTAATGGGGAATTGTATGAATCACAAATGAATTTCGAGAGAATCATAATAAGTTTTGTAAATATGAAAAGGTTTGATTTGGTACCATGAATGTTCCAGGAAATAGTACAATACTACATAGAGTGATTTTCCAATATTACAAAGTAAAAGAAAAACAGGAGGAGCACCAGAACTTTTAGGCAGGAGACTACAGTCTCTATATACTGAAGACAGTGTGAGAGATCTCTATGTGAACGCTGGTAATGCAGTGCGATCTGAACCACTTCAATAGGCCATTACTTTAAACCAATAATGGGACACATGTACAACATTGGGAGAATATAATACACAATTGGAAGATTACATTACACTATTTACATCTCAGAGAAAATTTTGGAAGTGTCCTCCACCAGCATCTATACATGTTTCCACTCGTCTCACCATATTCTCTGAAGTTTTACGGAGAGTATCCTCGCCAATGTTACTTATTTAGGTTCAAATGGATTACTTGAGGACATCAATTGTCCATGTCATATTCTTGTACATTATTTTTAGATACTCCTACAAGAAATTATCCGGTTCAGGGGATCTGGGAAGCCACAGACCTTTTGAGATTATTCAATTATCAAAGAGACTGGTTACAAGTTCCATGGTGTCGTTAGATGTATGGCACGTTGCTCATTCTTGCTGGAAATTGCCTTCTCTCAATTCGATATCATCCAGCTGCTCCAGAAATGTCTTGAAGATACCCATATAAACTTCAGTGTCTACAGACGTATCAAAGAAAATGGGACCAACGATCCTGGAAGCTGACACCGCGCACCATACTCCAACATATTCATCATGCAGTGGGGTTTCGTGGATCATTTGGAGGTTTACAGCAGCCTAATATCTGATGTTTTGTGTGTTTATGTAGCCTGACAGATGAAACCATGCCTCATCTGTAAACCTCGTTATGGAGAGAATGTCTGGACGTGGAATAAGAGTACCCTGAAACCATCAACAGTAACTCCTTCATGTATCACAATCTGCTTCTTTCAGTTGTTGCACCATATGCACTCTGTAAGGTGCTAATCCCGATTTCTTCGCAGATCTTTGACATGTTCTATATGAATACCCTGATTCCTGGCTCAATCGACGCTACGATTTATTTGGAGAATTCAATAGCCTTCTGCGAACACCTCAAACAGACTCTGCATTCAATGACGGTCTATGTTTTCCACTCTCACCAGTTGTCCCCAGCTTTCTTACGAGCGACAAAATTGTTACCTTTGTCGGAACTTCACGTACATTAAATTCTCTTCAAAATTCCCGTTGTGTTGTTACCAGGGAATTTGTCTTCAAATATGTTTTCAAAATGTAAACACGCTCTCGTAGGGAGCACTGCATATTGCTGTTATGACTGCATATTTAAGACTGTCAACTGTCAGCAACTGTCAGTGTTGTCAATTCTTCCAGAGCCACTGAGATCATTAAAAGAAATTTCTACATTCTACGAGCTTTCAAAGGGAAATTATGACCTCTTGAAATGGTTCAGGTTTATATGGATCACACTGTATAAAGGTCAAACAACAACGAAGACCAAATAACAAACTAGGGGTCACAATTGGATATTGAGCATGATATTTCGACAAACGTTATAAAGTAGACATCAGCTAATATTAATGTAGTATATAGTATGTCTAAAAATGCATTTAAAATGATTTTAGTTCACTGTTACGACTATTACATTCGACTTTCAGCCTCATTCCTACTGCCAACATAACAAATTTTGTGTAACAGGTGATAACTATAATTATAAATAATATTTAGGATAAACACCATGTATATAGTTTTGTAGTATGAGATAATCCCTGTCCAGAGTCAGTATATTAGTTATATCAGGGTTAGAGGTCCTTTCCGGTTGTAGAGTTCAGTGAGAAGACAAGAGACAACGCCGAGCAGCGAGGCAGATTAGTTTAGTTAGCAGAATGACAGCTAGGGGTAACCTCCCCCGTTGTAATAATAATTGTTATAAACCGTTGTCACAGCTCGTTTCGTCTTGCCCACCAGAAAACACGCGCTCAGCCTCACCCCCTGCCCCCAATTAGAGCACCCTCGGGCGGCAGATACAGAGAGGGGTTAATTCCCTCTCCTGTCTTCTTGATGCTACCGTCACGTATCGCCACGAGTGGCCTGTTTCGGGACCATATCCAACACGAAAATTAATTTTCCTAAAATGTTACATGCAAAAATAAGGAGGAAGTAACCAAATGGAGAAGACAACATAGCGTTGTGACAGAACCTTTGTAAAAAAATAGTTCTTTATGTCATACCGTTTGTTGTCCTCTGGCGTAGAGTCATAAAAATACAGCAGCTGGAAAGGAGTTCCATGTCTGCAGTCATAGAGAAATGGGTTACTAAACCACTCGATCATTGGACGTTAGTAAAAGTCACCATTTTTAAATTTTAACACAAACTGTAACAGAGGTACACCTGTTTGATCGGCGAGTCTGTCTCACTCCAATCATGAAAATCCTACATTTAAATATTATCTTTTATTTGACACTTTTTCAAACTGTAGTTCTGACATTTTTCGGTTTTCTTGCCTCGAAAGGTATTTACTTATTTTACTCACTTGAGTGCACGTACTCATTATAAATTACAAGGGAATATAACTATTTATTTTTATTCACTTCACTAAAATTGTTCCCTGTATTTACGAATATTCCCTTTTTAAAATAAATACCTTGTCTCATGTGTTAATGAGAACTCCTAGTGGTTTATCGGGAAAAAACATGAGTCAGTTGGAGAATATAATGTCTTGTCGGCACGCTGGCCATGGCAGCTCAAGGGTTAGAGCGGCTGGACGCATTGAATTTTTCAGTCTGACTCTATCTTTCCATACTTTAGGCTACACACGGCCAGTGTGAAAGAACAATTAATTCACAATACTTTTATCACTCTGTTCTCGGATAAACATTGATGTATAAGCTCGCCTCGGTGGCGTAGATGACAGCGAGTCTGCCTCAAGTTCAAGAGGTCCCGAGTTCGAATATCGGTTAGGGTGAGTATCCTGGATAAAGTTTTATCCGGTGTTTTCCCTTATCCTGAAAGACGAATGCCGGTTAACTCTAAGCTCCATGGACCCCGGACTCATTTGAGCATCATGTTGCCCACTTAATTCATAGTCCGATACGAATTAACGTTGGAGGATGTAAATTAAAAAAAAATGGTATGAAGGCAGAAGGAGTGTGCGTTCGCATTCGATACGGGATAGCTGGACTCTAGAGTATGAATGACGTCACGTGCACAGCACGACTATGAAATGCGCAAACAGCTGCCACTAGACTGTTGCAACTCCTAACTGCAAAGACTTTAATATCCCAAACACTATCTGAAAATCTTCAGTTCATATCAAACAATTTTTCAGTCTTCTTCTTCTTCTTCTTCTTCTTCTTCTTCTTCTTCTTCTTCTTCTTCTTCTTCTTCTTCTTCTTCTTCTTCTTCTTCTTCTTCTTCTTCTTCTTCTTCTTCTTCTTCTTCTTCTTCTTCTTCTTCTTCTTCTTCTTCTTCTTCTTCTTCTTCTTCTTCTTCTTCTTCTTCTTCTTCTTCTTCTTCTTCTTCTTCTTCTTCTTCTTCTTCTTCTTCTTCTTCTTCTTCTTCTTCTTCTTCTTCTTCTTCTTCTTCTTCTTCTTCTTCTTCTTCTTCTTCTTCTTCTTCTTCTTCTTCTTCTTCTTCTTCTTCTTCTTCTTCTTCTTCTTCTTCTTCTTCTTCTTCTTCTTCTTCTTCTTCTTCTTCTTCTTCTTCTTCTTCTTCTTCTTCTTCTTCTTCTTCTTCTTCTTCTTCTTCTTCTTCTTCTTCTTCTTCTTCTTCTTCTTCTTCTTCTTCTTCTTCTTCTTCTTCTTCTTCTTCTTCTTCTTCTTCTTCTTCTTCTTCTTCTTCTTCTTCTTCTTCTTCTTCTTCTTCTTCTTCTTCTTCTTCTTCTTCTTCTTCTTCTTCTTCTTCTTCTTCTTCTTCTTCTTCTTCTTCTTCTTCTTCTTCTTCTTCTTCTTCTTCTTCTTCTTCTTCTTCTTCATCATCATCTTCTTCTTCTTCTTCACTCCATGGTTTGGCCATATCGCCCGTTCCGGCTTCATAGATCTCTCCAGCGTTTCCTGGGTCGTCCTCTGTCTCTTCTTCCTTTTGGATTATAGTTTAATACTGCATTTGGATATCTTCCATCCTCCATTCTCAGTATATGTTCATGCCATTGCTGCCTTCGTTCTGATATTTTGTTATGGATTGGTTGGATTTCTAATTCCTTTCTAATATCCTCATTTCTTATTTTGTCCAATATTGTACAACCTTTAACACTTCTTAAAAATTTCATTTCTGCAGTCTGTATTTTATTTAAATCCTTTTGTGTTGGCACCCAGGTTTCGCTTCCATATAGTAAAGTTGGAATAGCCATTACCTTATACATTTTCATTGCTGTACCCCTTCTCACTCTGTTTTTAAAAGTTATTTGGATTGTCCCAAATATTGTTTGGAATTTGTTTAATTTTTCAGTATTGTAAAAACTATCAAACAGAAAAATCGGGTTTGAAAATGTCTAAGAGCATAGTAGAAGAATTATCTAATTCAATTAATAGGTTTTTTGTTTTGTTTTGAATTTACGTCCTCCAACGTTTAGTCATTTCGGACAATGAATGAAATGGGTGAAATGATGCTCAAAAGAGTCCGGGTCTATGGAGCTTAGAATTACCCGACATTCGTGTTTCGGGATAATGGAAAACCCCGGAAAAACCTCATCCAGGTAACTTACCCTAATCGAGATTTGAACTCGGGATCTCATGAACGTGAGGCAGACACGCTACCATCTACGCTACCGTGGTGGGCGGATATCTTGAGCCAGATATTGAAAACGTGAAAACTAAATTACAGAACGTTTTAAACAAAAATAGTAGCTATCACGCTATGTGTGAAAGCTAGAAAATTAGTAAAAGAAAACACGCCAGACGATAAAGCATTTGCACTTCTGACATCGTATTGACATCGAAAGAAGCCTCTCACTATTTAAAAGGTATTTTACTGATAGGCGTCAAAATTTCACATTTAATAATCTAAGATTGTACATTGTAACCCAGCGTAATGCATTCTTTGACGATATTATAGTGTATAAGCATTGGCAATTCCGGAATTCCATTGTTTATGATGGTTGTAAGTTATGGTGCAGTAAAGCGGTTGTCATCGTCGTCGTTTACTTACGCGAGCAATGACAGTACAGTCTTTGTACAGTATACTTATGGAAACACATACACGCCTCCGGCATTTATTGATGTAAGATCTTTTAAACTGCCCATCAAGGAAATAAAACGTGCAGTGCTCCAAAACTTTATGGAGCATTGCTCGACTAGCATTGTCGATTATGGAACAAGACTCCGCGACTGACAAATGAATTTCTGGTTGTAATGCACTCTCACTTGTTTCTTGATCGAAAGAATCTGAGTTAATGGCTTAGGTAATGTAAAGGTTTTATTTCATCATGCCAAAGTAAATTGATTTTATAGTGGCGACCGTTTTAAACATGTAAATTACAGCAAGAAGTTGTATGCAAGTCGTGCCGTCGTGTGAACATTCACCATCAACTCACCGCGGAAGGTTATCCAGAATATGGAAATTCGGAAAAAAGTTAATATTCTATCTTCTTCTAAATGTCTATTCACTTCTTCAAAAGCGTGGATCATTACTGCTTAATCTATACACTCCCCCTATTTTTCTTTCTCTGTCCCGTACATATTAGGCAGAGAAAGTCCAATCGGATTAGTATTCTGAAACTCTTTTACAAGTGTCATATTTGTCACGTAAATATGAACACTTTTATCTTATAGAAAAGCCTTGACATACTAGATTATCCTAAGTACTAAGTTTTTCAACGAAGAATTTTCGATATACTTTATTTTTCATTTTTATTCCGAGCGGAAACTAATTCTAAACGCCCGCAATTGGAGGATGAATAGAATTGCCATAGCGGACGAATCGGAATGGAAAGAAAAACGGCGGGACATTCAGTTTCAACATATAATGTAATTATGAGAAAAAATAAACACATTTCTACACTTGGATATTCATATATTTATGGATCTCGCACACATTTTCCAGGAATTTTCAGGCATTGCTTCTTTCCCACAGCGCCCTTACCGGTTTTGTGGTACTATTCTCCATTTTTTGGACTCATTAGAGTATCATTTCATCGATTCATTCATCATCCGATATAACTTAATGTTAGTTAGTTACTAACGCTCCCCACATGGCAACCTTGGCCTTCGGGGTAACCTCACCCCACCAAGCGATGACCGGACCCATTTCTCAGGTGGAGGCACCCAGAGGGCGGTGTCCATTACCTCCGATGATAGGGTGATAGTGAAGATGGCGGTGAGGTGAGAGGACCTACAGTTTTTACCGTGGACTCCGAACCACGTTGGGCATAGGGGATACTTCACATGTGCTAGACAGAGGTGAAGGCGTGGATAGGGCCGACTTAAAATCGCCAACCCCAGAGCCGGGAATCGAACTCGGGACCCTTAGAACGGGAGCCGCGAACGAAACCACCGCGCTACCCCGGCGCCCATATAACTTAATGTTGCAGGACATAAATTAAAAAAAGTATCAAATCCACCGCCTTAGTTAATCCACTTTGCCCGCTGTTGTAGCGGTATTTATTTGTGCCCGTTGGCAGCACTGATTAAGTCACAATCATAACAATATGAAGGGTTATGGATGTAAAAAGGTCTGCATTTTCTTACTGTACAGGTTTCTGGAGCAATTTCAATGTACATTCGTTATAAATCTATCATAACAAACTTAAAAAGTAACAAAATGCCAAACATGGAGCAGTTACATATCTCGTTTCCAGAAATGTAGCTTGATTTCTCACTTAGACTGAAGAAACAAAATCGTATTACACACTCAACTGTCTCAGGTATTTAACCTCTTCGTTCCAACAAAACAATACGGTACCGTCACCTAGGTAGCAGATTATCTGTGTAGATAATCGTTTTCAAAATATTGACTGTTCTTTCTTTAAATTTTCAAATTCCTACACTTTCCTCAGAGAGAAAATCGTTATTCGTATTTTTATCTCTTAGCCATGCAAAGAGAATGAAATTTGAAAAGCATCACATGGCGACCAGCCCTAAAGTTATTCTATGCATTAGTTGTTTAGGATACTGATAAGTCTGTTTCTAAAATAGTTATCTTTTGTTCTGGTGTTATGTTTGTGGATGTTACTATTTTTGTCTTATCATAACTTTTCAATGTGAGTTTGATATATTCATATATATATATATATATATATATATATATATATATATATATAGTGTTGTGTTACCCTGTTCCCATTCGACCTCCATAGATGTAAAAAGAGAATTTCTGTATGGGATATATAGAAAAATAAGCACTTTTAAGAGCATTTTGAACATTTTGTACAGAAGTAAATAGTGAAGCTCATATGAGTGTAACATATCAATTTATTTTTCTTTAGTAGCAAACTTACACTTCATCCATTACAAAAATAAGCGACTTTATTCTCAACAAACTCTCAATTCAAAATATTTCGTTATTCTGTGAAATAATAACAACGGGCATCAATCGGTCAGACAAAATATTCTAGTTTGGAAAACGAAATGCATATATTAATATTATAACACAATAAATACCTACAAGAGTGACAGAGGTGGTGTAAGCACGTTTTTAGGTCAGTTTAGTTCCATTTCAGAGGTTGAGGACACCCCGATCTTACAGTACAGATGGGGATGCAGAAGAACGAGTGTAACTAAGATTACTGGAGTGAGAGAACGTAGTAAGATCTGCTCCTAGCTGGAGGTCTGGATGTAGCGGCCCTTATACACCACTGGTAAATGAATATTCCGAAAGAATATTTAATTTGGAGAGTTATTAACAAAAAGTTGTATTTCTTCTAGCATCTGTTACTGAAATAAACTCCACGGGGGACCAAGGTTTACCGTTCGGCCAACGCCCAGTTCTCAGCACAACGTGCGTAATGAGTAGGGTGCATTAATGAGGATGGGACGAGGTTAGGATCCCGAGTACCTTATGTTGGTGTGTGAATGCGGTCTTGCAACGTGGAACCAGACTGCTAAGCAGAAAACTATAAACAGGGATTAATCTGTCGTCTAGTGTAAGAGGATAAGTAATGAAGGTAAAAGGAATGAAACGAAAGGAGCTGATGGAGAAGTTGATTGAATGAATGGTGCGGAAACCGAAGAAAACCTGTACAAGTGCCCCTTTGCACAGCACAATCCCACATCCTGATTTCTGAGCGGCCCTTCGAGGACTGTAAAATACTGGAGTATAATTTACAGATCCCATCCCCAAACTTGGGCAGCTTTTTCGAGACCATACCCCTTCATTTTTCCATGTTGTCGATTACGTCTGTTTGACAGACTTCGTGAGATATAGCAGAAAAAATTGGCGGGAAGTTGGTACCGGAATTACTGTACTGTAAATTTGATACCTTCATGATTTCAGCAATGCCACTAGAATAAGGAGGTATTGGCCAGAAAGTTATGCAGAATTTAAGTCCAAGATTAGCAGTTGTGTTTGAGATGCAAATAAAAAGCTTAAGATTTCGTAAGGTATAGCTCATTAAGATTGCTTAGGTAGTGAGGATACTAAAATTTATAAACTAAAGTATATTTATAAAATTAATGTAATACGGTCTCTTACATTTTACAAAAGTGTTTTAGTATGATCAGTATTCGACAGTCGTAGCACCAAAGACGCTCTCAGTCTATCACATAGTTGGAGGTAGCCGCAAGAGGATACACCGTTTACCGTTTCATCGATTCACGGCAACTTATTCTTCTCATGGTTATTAGAGAAGCAGTTATAATCCGTAAAGTTATTGATTCATTAAACGTTATAAGCAGTTATAATACTTCCACGGCTATAGTTTAATTCTTCATAACTATATTCATCACTATTGCAGCTGGCCGCAGATTCCTCAACGACAGAGATTGAGGACGGTATTGTGTCACATATCATGGGATCTTCTCCTCCAAGGTTTACTATGTATTGTTATGCCCTAATTACGCATGCTGTATTATGATAATTTCGGAAATCAAAATAAAAAGCCTTTTATCTGAGAAATATACTCAATTAGCTCATTTGAGAAATTATAAGATGTAATCTGTGACTTTTACTCACATCATTATACAGAGTGTCTCTAAAGTCACTATCCATTTCAATGAAAACGCAATATTTTGTTTCTTTTCTTTTGAGATACTGGTATCTTAGTGCAAGATCTTTAGCACAGAAGAACGAGTTGCCATTGTTTGTGCATGGGTACGCGGATTGTCATATGAAGACGCCAGAGTGGAATGTACCCGTAAATTCCATAAACCAGCCCCATCAAGGGCACACATTCGTCTGCTTGTGAGCAAATTTAAGCGTACCGGCAGTGTGTGTGTGTGTGTGTGTGTGTGTGTGTGTGTGTGTGTGTATGTGTGTGTGTGTGTGTGTGTGTGTGTGTGTGTGTGTGTGTGTGTGTGTGTGTGTGTGTGTGTGTGTGTGATGAGATACGTCCTAGACGACCACATGTTTTGGCAGAAACAGTGCAGCAGGTTCAAATTGCCAGTGATGGAGTCCGAAGGCATCAATTCGACGCCTCGGTATGGGAATTGAACGTCCCTCGCAACATAGTGTGGAAAATTCTATGTTTCACTCTACGAAAACGTCCGTATCCATTCAAGTTCTGCAGTATCTTGAGGACAAGGATTTCGCATGTCGTCGGGCAATGTGTTATGACCTCCTGGAATGTGTAAAGAATGAGAATTTAATGGACAACATTTTATTCTCCGATGAAGCCACTTTCTATGTTTGGGGGAAAGTGCACAGACACAACAACAGAATATGGTCATATGAAGAATCACACGAGGTATCGTAGTGGGAACGTGATACACTGAAAATAAATGTTTGGTTGGGTATGACAAACGCAAAACTGTATGACCTATTTTTCTTTGCCGGATGGTCAATAACGGGTAACATCTACCTCAACATGTTAGAACTGTTACTTGAACCGCAGCTTCAAGAGGATGGCATACTGGATACAGTTGTGTTTCAGCAAGATGGTGCGCCTCCACATTTTGCAAACATCGTCCGTGATTACCTGAACAGAACTACTCCAGGGATATGGATAGGCAGAGGTTCACCTTGGCTGTGGGCTTCGCGTTCACGGGATCTTACTCCTTTAGAATTTTTGCATGGGGGTACATCAAATCTAAAGTGTACACTAGCAAAGTGAATGGTCTTCCTGAGTTACGGTATCGTAACAGGGAAGCAGCAGGTCGAATTACGTTTAACAAGTTACATTCTACATTTCGTAACGACTACTGAAAGATAGCGTATGTGTTTTCAGCTAGATGGAGGTCATGTAGAAGGGCACTAGAATATGTGTAACACTTCAAAATAATATTTATTTTTTAATCACTTTCCTCCTTCATTGAAATGGATAGTGACTTTAGAGGCACTCTACTATTATTTGTGTGTTTGCTGAAAAAATATACATCGCTTGACAGTTTTCTCGTCATTGCTTGCAATCGTATTCTATGTGACTGAGTTAGAATGCATAAATACTAATGATCAGACATTGGATCCCCTACACCTTAGCAATCAATGTACGCGCACAAGGTCAGGCGCGACATAATTAAACGTCCGTGTCAACAAATATACCGAAGCGCTGTGTTTGTACAGTCCGGTACGGATACAGACTGTAACCTACGTTACAATATGCCATCCTCCTTATTGATTTCGATGCGGGAATTACAGTGAACAATCATGTTCATTCATAAATTGTCGAATATGAATTTTCTGCGACTCTCACTGAAACTATATAAAATATTGGTAGAAAGTTAGTTCAATGTCACATGAGTTAATGGTGCATATGAGTAGTACAAATAATTTTCACGAGTTTGTCCGAGACTTAGTTTATTTCTTATATTACGTAGCATTGAAAATCCAATATTTTTGTGTTGAATACTGGACAGTTCATTTTTTGTTCGTTTGGAGGGTGGTGCATTCTGTATATTGTTAATTTTTGCAGACGCCCCCTTGAATGCTTTTAGACAGCTCGAAAGTACATTCTTCAAGATGTTTAATGGCTGTTGACAATATCCAAACGTTTTTATTTATAAAATGGAGATTGTCCAGTAATTGTTGTAAAAGTAATGCTATTAACACAATATGTCAAACATCTTGCACTCCCTGGAACGCAGATTTACCTGCGTGGCTAGCAGTAGTTGTAATGAAACAAAAGCTACGCTTTGCGTACCGGACTATTCCGCGTGTTGTCTTCGGGACTGACGCCAGCAGTTATATAATGCGAGACTGGTAAACCTCATATCCCTTTAAAGGTGCATGGGATCCGATGTCTGCTAATGATAATTCATCTTCATTAAGTACTTGGATATTCGGAATAGTATCAGACAAGACCATGTTCGAGTTACTTTGATAAAAAAAGTATTTGTATACTTAAAGTTTGTACGATAGCTATATGCATTGATTTTCTTTTCGGTCATTGGATGTATTGAGAGCAACGCAAGAATCCAGGTTATTATTACAGGTATAGAACTGTGGTGACTATAGGGGAGCTTCTAAATATATAGTTAAACCTATCTAAAACGGAACGCCATCGCTCCGGCATTTATTTTCTGTTTATGGAAGTTTCCGTCTTACAGACGGTTGTTTTTAAATACAAAGAAATTACAAAATAGAGGCACAACTTTACAATGAAGGAATAATATAGAATGAAGTCTAAATAATAATCACCTGAAGTGTATTACGTACTATATTTTCAACTTACAATAATTGTAGTTTATCGCCAAGTTTCTCTGTCTGTTTTCAATTTTCCCTTTCAATTTTTCCTTTATGCTGCCTGCATATCAACATCATTTGTTTCACCACATACAACATTCATAACAAGTTATGGCAATGTCTGAAATTCTCGAGTCATCGATTGGAAGCTCTGATATTTTCTTTGCCTAATTTTATTGTTGTCTCTAAAGCTTTTGTCTGAAGCAATGGTCTAGAAATAGGAATTCCTTTACAGCGCGTACTAATAAACTATTCAAACACAGCACAATTTAGCTTTTGTCATACTCTAGTTCACATCAGTTACTTTTTTGAGCTACAAATTCTCGTGTATCCAATGAACATAATCTAGTAATTTAGACCATAAAACTTCTCTAAATCATTGTACTAAAATTTCCTATACAAGGGAAAAAGATAAAGAACATAATTTGTAAAATAAGACCTGAAGCTTTCATGGCGACAAATACGCTGTATTTATTCTCGGGCAACAAGCCAGGTGAAAAGACGATTAGATATCACCGTTTCGAAGTGTACATCTCTCCCATCATCAGGATATTTATTAAATGTTATAACCACAAATGATACACTGGATATAACAATACAGCTTGACAATCAAGTTAAGTAGTTACGTTTCTTTGACCTAATTAATTTTCTATACGCACGCCGTCTCCTTACCTGACATTTAATTTACTGAAAACAGTCTTTTGTTCAGTAATTCGAATTTTGATAGTGTTTTATCTTTGTTTACGGTTGTGTTATATCCAGTGTTTTATTTGTGGTTATAACATTTTATAAATATCCTGATGATGGGAGAGATGTACACTCCGAAACGTCGATATCTAATCGTCTTTTCAAATGGCTGGTTGCCCGAGAGTAAATTGAGAATATAATTTGTATTTCCAGTTGAAAAAATCTAACCATTTTACTCCAGTAAGACAGCTAATACAAGTGCAGTAATAAACGTGGCAAAAAAATCAAATATAAATAAATAATCTTCCATTCTGTCATATTATGATTAATTGATAACATTTCCCTCTCCACACTTTCACATAGCACGATTATGTTTATTTGTTACGGTTCATCAGTTGCGCAAAGTTCTTTGAGAATTTTACCACCTGAAAATTTAAGACATTCATTTCATTTTTTATTAAATATCTCCAACTTATGATAATTTTGTCAAAATAGTAGGAAATATTTTTAAGAAAATAAAAATTTTCGAAAACGTTTACTTGTAATTAAAGATAGTCTGGTATGGAGTACCTTTAATCTCTTACGTGCTCATGATCACGATGATGACGAAGTTGATGATGATGATGATGGCGACGATGATGATAAATATTCACGTCAGATGAGCTTTAACTGGGCTGGGCGATTAATCTCACTAACCACCTTTTTTATAATTTACGTCCTCTAACGTTAAGTCATATCGGACGATGATTGGAATGGGTGAAATGATGCTCAATTGAGCCCGGGGTCCATAGAGCTTAGAGTAACCCGACATTCCTCTTTTTGGATAAGAGAAAACCGCGGAAAAACCTTATCCAGGTAACTCACCCTAACCTAGATTGGAAGTCGAGACCTCTTGAACGTGAGGCAGACACGCTACCACCACGCTACCGAGGCGGGCATGCCCACCTCTAACTCCAAAGTTTATTTCATATATGAACGCAGATGAACTTTTCTCATAGTGATGTACAGATTGTTTAGTTAAAGTGCTAAATTTATTAAAAATAAAATGTATTGTGTCATTAATTATTGTCGAAATGTTCCATAATATTTGTTTGAATTTTCAAATATACGTTACGTTTTTAATCGTTAAGTATACATTACTCTGTTTCTAATCGTTATTCTCAAAGCAGCGTTTTGAAGCTGTCATGTTAGTGACCGTTGTATAAGGAGTTAACTATTGAAATGTTAACTCATTAGTCTATTTCATGCAAAGCATAACATTTCAAAACCAGCATAGTAAGTGTGGAATCTTAAGATACATTTTTATATATTTTTACATACTTTATTCCCTTCCAATTATAAGTGTGTGGAACTTTTTTAAAACTTGAGTTATTAAACATAAGCAAACAGGAAAAAATAAAACCTGGTGTGCTACACTCTCATGACTTTATCGTAGCGGTCACCACCACGAGGCTCCCAAGCCGCATGTGCCTCTTCATGCCAAGCTTAAACTACGATAAATTAATATATCTAATGCGAGATAACATCTCGAGGTCGGGATTTAGTGATCCCCAGTGGTTATTTGATTTGCAATTTTTAAGATGTGGTCCAGTGTTTATATACATTAAACATATGTTTACAAGGGAGAGAAAAACTTATTTCTGATTCAGCCCAGACTCTAATTAACTTTCATAGCAAGTTAAAGCTTGAGAATAAAGCATTTCCTCACCTCAAATGTTTAAAGAAAATTACTGAAAGCCTTCCTGATATTCAGGTAGACGCTGAAGATTATTTCAGTAATATGGAGAAATAAATGATAGATTTAATGATTAAAGATCATTTAAACCTTCATTTCCATTCCTGAAAAATCCTTTTTCTATTAATTTTGTGGGCAATGGCTGGCCTATTTCTTCAATTAGGATACAGCAGCTGTCTAGTTGGAGCTATTAGAACTGCAAGAAGACCAAGGACTAAAACGATTCAAACGAGGCGTACCATAAACTTTGGGAAGAATGTTCCAAAATAAAAATACTGACTAAAAGTGTGATAAGAGACTTATTTCAATCTTTGAGACTACTTACGTGTTTAAATTCATTAAATCTAATTTTGTTTTGAAGTAACTAGTGAATATTAGTTGAACTTCTGCTAACTGTGTTTAACAATAATCAGTCAGATATCATTCAGTACCTGAAGAAGACCGTGCGGTTTAGAATGGACGAAAGCTGGAGTACAATTATTTTGCCTTGGCTGTTTACCTGTGAAACGTTCACCGTGAATGTTTTAAGTCTTACAGATTTCTAACAACTAACAGCAAAAATGAACAAGAATCTCATAAATATAATATCATTGTTTCATGTGCACCTGAACAGCATTGTTCTGTGTAATGCAAAAAGTAAATGTTCCCTCATTTTCTATAAAATGAAAAATGTAACTTCACTTTACAAATCATTTTATAAACATCTTGGCTCGCTTAAAATTAGCTTCATAAATTTGCGACTCCCAAAACTAAGGTTAGTGTAAAACTGTTCTTATGTGCACTTATTGCTCTATTTACTTAATGTTAATCTAGGAAATACTTTCTGAAATGCACTTTATTGCTAATTTTATTACAGATGCAAGGGAAATGAATACAGTAGGATTCCGTGATAGTCAAATGTTTTAAGAACTGATCTTTGAAATTCCATTCACTTTGTACGCGCAAAAGATAAAAAGTAGAATAACGATACTGCCTCATTGAGAAAAGCAAAAACATTGGAAAACTTAGAGAAAGAGCTGGGAATATCCTCTAAATATTTCACTCCACATGCAACATATTTCATATAAATGGTGCTTTGAGATCCACTTTTTGTGTGTAGTAATTAGGGTTTACTAGCTGTCCAGAATGTAGATTAAAATTCCAGAAAATGTAATATATACATTTAACTGATCACTGAAGCATCTTAAATGCATGATATTTTAATCAAGATCTTTGTATCAGTTTCAATAAAATAAAAATTTGAGTGAAATGTTCCAAGTAAAGAATATTCTAGAGTTGAGAGATTTGTTCATTTATGCTTTTCATATATGGGAGCACTCACACGAATATTTTTTTAAAATTATTTTAGGATTCAATGAACTCAAAATATATTTCCAATAAAATCTTGGTTATTGAAGAGAGAAATTTCGCGTGAATGCAACATATTAGGTTTTCAGCCGAAGTTTTACTAAAGTGTATAAGTGAATTTTTCTTTTTGTACCATATTAAATGATATCGGCGAAAATTTGAGCCACTTAATTTGCACTTACCCTTATCTACTGCCTCCTGGTATTTCTACATAATTCATTTGAAACTGAATGGGATTATAATTTTTTCTTGTAGCTCTGTGGGTGCTAAGCTTGATTATTGAAAGGATTGTGCAGAAAATTTGAATGTGCTACTCTATACAGTTCATTGAGATAGCTGCGATTAAAATGAAAAAATCAAGAGTTTGTACTGTTATTAAACATTTACATTTGAAGGGTTGGATTGCTGCACAAGTAAAAACTGATTTGGATTAAGTTCACGGGGGCTCTGTACCAACATTGAAGACAATTTAGTTTTGAATCAATTAATTTAAACATGGCTATAGAAGCACAGAAAATGAATCGCGCTCTGGTCGCAGAATTGAGGTCACTACACAGGACACAATTGAAAAAATCCACGATCTGCTTATGCAAGACCACCGAATCAGAATTCTTACGATTGCTGAGGCTGTAAGCATCTTAACTCGCGAGTACACAACATTCTGCTTGAAAAATTGGCAATGAAAAAGCTGTGTGCAAGATGGGTGCCGCGATTGCTTAAAGTCGACCAAAAGCACAACCGGAAGAACACTTTTGCCGAGTGTCTAGCTATGTTTAATAGCAATTCGCAAGACTTCTTGCGCCGATTTGTGACCGCAGATGAAACTTGGATCCATCATTACACACCAGAATCAAAACAGCAGTCAAAACACTGGACACAGGCTGGAGAAAGTTCACCAAAGAAAGCAAGGGTAATTATTTCAGTCGGTAAAGTGATGGCCAGTGCTTTTATGGAATTCTCAAGAAATAATCTGCTTAGACTACTTGAAAAAGTGAATAAGCTATTACACTGGTCGACAGTGTTTCTTTCACAAGAGATCTGAATAGTGAATCTAGTGGCATTTTCCATCCTGAATTCAGATATGTAGTCAGAATTTTCCCATCAGGCATAGTTTTTCTGTAAAAGCTACTTTTCAAAATATGATTTTAGCGTTTTCTTTGACCTGTCATAGGAACCGTTACCTCATATGTAGCTATTTTACTCAAGCTGTATTAATGCAATTATTTGCAATGTCATGCTGAAGCGCAATAAAACATGACTGTGCAGGTTCATTGTTGTTCATTGTTGTTGTTTAGACATGTTCAGACCTGTTTGGCATTGTGATGTGTCAGTATTGAGCTGACTGTGAGATTGTTGAGTAGTGAAATATTTCCTTCCTTTCTGTTTAGAAGTGTGTTGTGTATGTTACGCATGTTGTATTTCTGTGCTTTATTTTTTCATCATGCCAAGAAATTGTGTAAATCATGCAGATAATTTCTGCTTTATTTGTGGTGAGCTGACCTTCAAGTCTCAGAGGCGAAATTTGAACCCACTTGTAAAGAAGTGTTATAAACTTTACTTTGGCTGTTAAGTTGGTGATATTGATAAGAGCTGGGCCCCAAATACATGCTGTGTTTCGTGTGTTAGACTGCTGACTAGGTGGAAAAATGGTACACATCATATGCCATTTGTAATTCCCATGATTTGGAGGGAACCGAAGGATCATTTAACTGACTTATTTTTGTTTGACAAATATTAAAGGAATCACATCTAAAACAAAATATACAGTTAAGTATCCGAATTTTCAATCTGCAATGAGACCTGTCTTACACAGTGAAGAGTTCCCCGTACCAGTATATGCAGATACGACCTTAAGTGATAACTCTGGTTCTGACCTGACTGAAACTCCAAATGATTCAGATGAAAATAAAAATGATCTTACATATGAAGCCAGTAGCTGTTCCTAAGAACCATACTTTCCCAATCAGCAAGACCTTAGTGACCTGATTCACGATTTAAATCTGTCTAAACAGCAAGCGAAAGTTTTAGCTTCCAGACTCAAAGGGTGGAATCGACTCCAAAAAGATGTAAGAATTAGTAGATATCGTAGCCGCCATAGTGTTTTCAAAGTATATTTCTCTGAAGAAAATGGTATTGTGTTTTGTAATTATTACAAAAAAATATTATAATTTTGAGTTAGATAGTTACGGATTTTTGGAATATTATAAAAAATTCAAATGAATATCACACAAAACTCCTGCCCGATGGGGAAAAACTGTAATTATATTTGAATTCAGCACGAAAAATACTTTTAGAATCTGTTATTTTAATTTTTGTGAAAGAAAAAAAGTTAAATTTTGTCGACCAGTGTTATGCTTCATTGTTGGATCGTTTGGAACATGAGGTGACTAATAAGAGACCGAGATTGAAACACAAAAGAGTACTCTTTCACCAGGATAACGCACCATCGCACATATCAGCAACCGCAATGGCGAAAGTACATGAGTTGGGCTTTGAATGGCTCCTCATCCATCTTATTCCCCAGACTTACACTCAAGTGACTTCTTACTGTTTCCAAACTTCAAAATTTGGTTTGGTGGTAAGAAATTGTTATTTAATGAAGAAGTGATTGTCACAGTCAAGGTGTATTTTGTAGAACTTGATGGAACCTATTTTTCCGGCGTGATTAGTAAGAAGCTGGAACATAGCTGCAGCAAGTGTACAGACACCGAGAAAAGAGGTGAGATGGTCACAAAAAGAAAATATATTGTTAACTTTTTACCAGACTTATCACACCTTGTTTATCCAGTGATCAAATCCAATCGGTATATTGCATTTATCTTTCGTGCACTACCTGTAGATATTCACATCTCTGTGTAATAAATCCATATATCAGGGGCGGTTCCTCCATAAGGTTGCAGGTTTGCGTTACACCCACTGATTTTGAATGTACAACAGGTGCATTTGGCACATTAAAGCTGTACTTGTTTGCATTGTTTTATATATAAACATATTTCAATTACGCTTATTGTCTGTAGCTGCCCATGACTGCAGAAGTAAAAATAAACAGAGGTTAGCTGTAGGAGCCGCCAGGTTTGCAGCGATGTGTGAACCTAAGATTTCGCCCAAATGTGGGTTCTCTGAGGGGTTTGCGGGAAGGTGAAGAGATGGGAGTGGCTTCTTATACATTGCTTAAATGGAGGTTTATAAACCTAGCTCCTCCTACTCTTAGCAACGGCTATAGCGTGACCTTCAGGCTTAGCTTCTGTGTGCTCTGCTTTTCGAACACAGGGAGAATTTAATTAAATGCATGGAGGTTATTCAGAAGAGAACTCTGTTAAACAACAACGCCACACTTGTTCAGGCTTCTGGGTTTATGGCCACTTTGAAATATTATAATTTTGTATTCTGGCTGTCTTTCTTCTACAAGATCATGCCACATGTGGACATTTTGTACAATCAGCTGCAGAAACGAGACTGCAATGCAACATTTGCCATCGCCCTGGTAAACGCATTTAAAAGGGAAGTGCAAAAGTTAAGAAATAGCGTGGATATTGAGGAACTCGAAGAAACTACAATTAAGAGGAGAAGAATAGAAGATCATGATGTGAAAAGAAGAGAAGCTCTTGAAGTATGTGACATTCTTAGAGAAGCAAAGGACAGATTTAGCTTCACGGAACATCTGGTAGCCTCGACTTTGTTTCATAAAGAAAATTTCTAAGACATTTCCAGAGGATTCCCTTAGAGAAACAATAAGGTTCTATCCCTTTATCATTGGTACAAAAATTCGTAGAGAACTGACTGTAATTTACAGTCGAGAGGAATTTCGTGGAATGTCGGACGCTTTGTGCTTGATGGACTTCATTAAGGAAAACAATTTATGTGCTACATTCAGCGAATATGTCAAACTCCTCCGAGTACTGTTAACTATGAAAATGTCTACCGCAGAAGCAGAATGCTGTTTCTCAACTTTAGAAGAATAAAAGCTTTCCTTAGGAACACAATGTCACAGGACCGATTGTCAGCATTAGCAATGCTTTCAATTGAGAGAGAGTTTGTTATGAAGATCAGCGACTTCAAAGCAAAAGTTATCGATAGATTCGCCAGGTCTAAGGAGAGTAGAGCAGAGAATCTGTATAAATAGGTGAGTCATTACTACTCTGTATTTTATTTTTCATTTGTGCACCACCATTAATTTAACCCACCAGCCGCCACTGCCATCTATAACAATTGCTTCTTCTTGTTTCAGCTTTTTATGGTATTGAGTTGTATGCCTTTTACGTTTAAAGTAGAACTGTGAAATGACCCCTTCCACAAAGAATATCACAAAATGAATATAAGCATATAAGTGATTCCTAAGAAGTACAGAGACAGATCATTGCTACCAAAAATGACCAGAGTAATATTACATTCTGTCGGTTTATTTTAATTTAGAAGCGCTATTTCTTCAGTTCCTAAGATACTTCTAACACTATTTCCCCTTTGAGTTGGTATGTTGGCTTCTATATAAAGTTACTGCATCTATATATCGCCTAAGAAAATTAAAGTGTTTGGCAACTCATTAATTATTTAGGTGTTCATCAAGGGTTAAGTATTTCTCAAATATCCATGTTCATGTGTAGATTCATATATGTTTTTTTACCAAACTGGTGCTATGGTGAAGAAATTAGTATAGGTAAGCTAAGGCAATTAAGGTTCTACTATTTTGAAATGAGGACATTCATAATTGACACGTATTGCAAATACTCGCGGAGGCCAGTTCTGAAAATACAAAAGAAAATGAATTATTAGAAATTAGCAAGTTGTGTTCCATAGAAAAATGAAAGACTTCGAATTTTTAGGGGGAACCTTTAAGGTTATCTGTGACAGCTGACAATCTTACTGCTCGAGACGCCGAGGTCTCCTGTTATTGACATCCCTAATTCTGCGGATGGCTGTCTCCATAGATTAATGTTTATTCTAATTGTTATTACACACACCGATGTAAAATATGATCCTGACCAATCTGTGTAGTATGCAATTTATACCGACTTCGTATTTTATTAATTTTATTTATACCGACTTCGTATTTTATGAATTTGATATATGAGTATTCTTAAAATTATATATCAAGGTGCTGTAGTTGCCCCTAATTTTCTATGGTGTATCTGCATTCCAGGATGTTCTTAATAAAAAATGGGCAGTTAAAAATCTTGAACAAATTCAAAAGGGATTCCTCCTTCGCATAATTCGAGTATATCATACAATCTCCACTGATGCAGCTCAGATTATGGCTAACATCGAACCTTTGGCTCTCACTTTTATCAGCAGCAACTATTACGAATTTAAGACATGAACGTGAATGTGCGTCTTATCTGTCTCACTTAAAACTACAAATCCCGGAGCATCCTACCACAGCAGGACACTCATCAAGTTTTGTAACCAGTTTAAAGGAAATATGTGATTTTCATGATTATTACATATATACAGAAGGGTCGCGTTACCAATTTGAAGACAATATATCTGCAGTAGGATGTGCTTTTGTTGTTTTCGAAAAACAAACGTAACTAACTCACTCCATGTTTAAATTGTCACCTGAATGTTCTGTATTCCAGTAGGAGCTCTTAGCAATTAATGAAGCTATAAAGTGGTGCACTGTTAATGGGAACAGTGCCCGTATTCTTAGTGATTCACAATCAGCTCTACTCGCTATTAATGATAAATAAAATTTAAATTCATTAGCACATGAAATCAGAACCTTGTTTCAAAACCATCCAGGACATATTTGCATGGGATGGCTTAAACGACACAGTGGAATTTTAAGTAAGGAGAGAGCTGATTGCTTGGCTAAGAAGGCTGCAGAATCCAATCTTCCTGTGACATACTCTTTATGTCCTAATTCTACTGTAAGGAGAATAATACTTCAACATATTCTTGAAGAAGGGAACCAACAATGGCTAACAACTCGAAATGGAAGTTTAACAAAAACATTATTTTTCCCTAGTGTATATGGCAGAGGAAAATGTGATACTCTTGTACCAAATTTTCTTTTGACACAATTTTTAAGTGGAAATGGTAAATTTGGTGAATACTTATCACGCTTTCACTTAACATCCAACCCCGAGTGCATGTGTGGTGAAGAATTTCTAACTGTGGATCATCTCCTTTTCTGTTCCATTTTCTGGAGAGAAAGACAATAATTAATATTCAAGCTAGACTCTCTAGGAACTGAATTTTCTGCTCCAATCACATCTTTGCTAATGAAGCCACAACAGTATAAGTACTTCATGATGTTTATAAACTCAGTGTCTAAACGTCTGAAATAGTTTAAATTAATATGGATCAGATTAAAACATATTTTCTTCCTTCTAGTATTTAAAATATTTTTGTTAAAATTGTATATTTTTATGTATCAACTCTTACCTTAATATACCACTTTGTAAAATAGGGTTCAATAAATCTGGATAAATAAAAGAAAATTTGATAAATGTGCTATATTAAATTTTGCATTCGTTTATTGCATTTAGTGCTGCCAGATAAATAACCTGAAGCAGTGGATAAATGTATAAGAGCATATACTTAACAGAACAGGCATCGATGTCTCAGAAAGAGCCCTGTACTTTGATAATGCAACCGACACACATGGAGTACGTCTTACAGGCCAGGAATAATACGGTTTATACTTCAGTGACATTAGTCACCACCTGCATTTTAAATTCAAGAAAACGCCGTTTTTAAATGAGACTCTCCTTCAGATCTTTGAAGTCTTGATACCTGATTTCGGTCCCCGTACCTTAGAAGGATTTATTCATCAAGACCATCTTGAGTTAACATTATTCATGCAGCTTTGTAAACAAGAGGAACCGCCCAGAAATTTCCAATTCATAATATTGACATCACAGCATGCCGATGTTGACTTCCGCCTCTTCAGCAGTATAGGAAGGGAAGTATAATTATAACAAGTAGAAATATATCAATCTCTATAAAGGCTTTCGACACAGTTCACACGAGACTACTTGTAAACAAACTGTAGTCTTACAGATTGAGTACAAATAGGATAGAAATTATATATCCCTATCTTATTAATATATATCAAAGTGTTAACTTGAATGTCAATTTCTCCGAATTTAAATTGCAGAAGCATAGATCCCCTAGAGGCCCATTCCAGGTTCAATTATGTTCATAATTTATTAAGGCAAATTTGGAGCTTGTGTCGGTATAGAAAACAATGGTGCAGTTCTAATAATCTCAGTCTAAATGCTAGCAAAATATTTGAACTAGATATTTCCCTTAGTCGTCACTATATCTTACTGTATCATTATTTATATTTTGGGCATTTTTATTGAATCTGACTTATATAACGGTTATTTCAAGTTTGTTTTAAATTTTAATAATTTATTTTCAATTGTTCTGGAAACAGTAATGTGTAGATACAAAATAGGAAGTGTGAATTTGGGTAGGCCATGATACAACGCAAGTTAAGTGTTCCATAAAATTGGTGCTATGGGCGATTGCAAAAATGCAATTAAGTAATGTGGTGACGTGGACGAATAAAACAGAAGTAATTTAGTTGTTATGGAAACATTGTGTGCAGAGAACCCAGAATAATAAGGTATCCTAGAGTCACTCTGCAAAGGACTATCTTGATAGTAAGACGTGTTTTGTGTCTTTCTGTGATCATCTAGAAAACGTGTAGTTGCGAATGCATTTGTGTTGTACGACTAAGACAAAGCAAATATAAAAATCAATAAAGATGAAGAATTAGAGGAATATTATAAAAATCTCTGGAACACAGGAGATAAACAAAATTGGGAAATAGATAAATTATACAGAGCAGAAGTAGACCGGTTAGAAGTAGAAGAATTAATGGAAAGTATAGCTAAAAGTAGAAATAGGAAAGCCTGCGGAATAGATAATATTAATTTAGAATTAATTAAATATGCTCATAAATAATTACATGACAGATTACTGTATCTATATAACAAGAGTTGGGAAACAAAAGAAATACCTCAAGAATGGAAGATAGCTAAAGAGATATCAGTATTTAAAAAGGGGAAAGAACAAGACTTGAAAATTATAGAGGAATTAGCTTAATGTGTGCTGCCTACAAAATATATGCCAAAATAATAAGTATTCGGTTAAACAAAATAACATATGCAATACTCCTAGAAGAACAAACTGGTTTTAGAAAAGGAAGAAGCACCATTGACAATGATTTTACTCTTAAACAAATAATAGAAAAACGACGAGAACAAAATTAAGAGACGCCCTTACTATTTATTGACTATTATAATGCTTTCGACAAAGTATCACGAATGATACTGTGGACCATTTGAAGTCATAGAGGCATATCTTTACAACTAACTGAAATTATAAAAAGTATGTACATTGACACAAAAATAAAAATAAAAATAAATAAAGGAGAACCAGTAATACTTAATGGTGGCGTAAGAAAAGGCTGTCCTTTATCAACCGCACTTTTTAATTTGTATGTTGACGAAATAGTAAGAAGTTGGTCGAATAAAGTCAGTAGAGGCATTAATGTATCAGGAGCTAAATTGAGAACTATGTTGTATGCAGATGATCAAATAATAATGGCCACAAATGAAGATGACCTGCAGAAAATGCTGTATAGTCTAGATAAAATTGCTAAAGAGTATGGAATGAAAATATCAGCAAATAAATCCTAAACTATGGCATTTAAAGGAATTAATCCAGTAAGATCAAAAATAGTGTTTATATAACAGATAATAATTGAGCAGAAATCACACTTTAGGTATTTAGGATGTAATGTCTCGTACCAAGGGGAAGCTGATATAATAGAGAAAATAAATTTAACTATATAACAGGCACAATAAAAAGAACATTAAAAATAAAGCAAGAAAGGACTCTATAATAAAACTATACAAAACAATGGTAATACCAACTCTGATCTATGGATCAGAAACATGGACACTAACAAAAAGAAACAGTACGAGAATGCAGTCATCAGAAATGAAATTCATAAGAGCAATAGCTGGATATACCACAATTGATAACAAAAAACGTAGTCATGATGTCAGGACAGAATTAAAAGTAGAAGTGAAAGAAATAGAAATCAATGGAAAGAACATGTTCAGAGGATGAATAATAACAGAATACCAAAAAATAGCCTTAAACTATAGACCTATAGGAAGAAGAAACCAGGGAAGACAGAAGAAAAGATGGGCAGACTAATTTGGAGCCGGAACGGGTTAAATAATCCAAAGCCGTGAGGTAGAAGAAGAAGAAAATACCTTTACTCCGAGAATAATACCAGAGGCAAGACTCATTGCTCCAGAACCCCGAGGCATCTACAAGATTTCTACCAGATCGTCACCAAAGTTAAGAAACTAATCAGCATCTACCATCACGTCTTTAGCAATGTTCTAATGCAAAATGATCGCCACGACGCGAGGCTTCTAGATCGTCGTCTCCATCATTCCCATTTGCAACGCAATCTGTTGCACTTAGGTTGATAAAGTCACATTGAATATATGTTTACTCAAATTAGTTTAGCGTTATTTGGCCTGAATATCCTAAACAAAATATTAATACTGAATATTTATTGATAGTATACTATACTAACATAGATAACCATCTTATTTATCGTATAGTTCTCTGAAAAAGTCATACTTCTGCATTTAGACTGTTTCTGTTAAAAATGAAAGCATTCAGAATTTTATGTGGTGTACCAACTAGGTCTCATACAAGATCTTTGTTCATCAATCTTGGTATATTGAATTTGCCATACCTATTTTTCTTGAGCAGTCTACTTTATGTGAAGAAAAATATTCAGAAATGTACGTATTGCTCTTCAGTATATAGCTATCCCACTATAAACAACTCAAATATTTACTTGAATAAAAATAAATACATTGTTACACAAACAGTTTTGAATATTTATCAATTCAGCTTTTCAACTGTATTTAGTTGCACTTAGGAGAACTTCCATTAAACTCCTTTAAGACAGCAAAAGGCACATTTGACAGTGTATCCCTTGTATAAGATGGATGAATTTTATAACCTATAAATGTGTATTATTGTTTTTAGTTGGTATTGTAAATAAAGGGACGTTTTATTTCACATTAGTCGAAATAAATATTTGTAGAAACTGTTTTATTGCACATTTTATTGCAGGTACTATGGCAATAAAGGAATACAGTAGGCTTAAACCATAGACAAGCACTTGGTTGCTAAGTGATGCTTTGAAATTCATTTCTCTTCCATGACCAAGAAGGAAAAAAAAGAAGAACGATTTCTCAGTTGAGAAAAGTATTCCGAGTTTCAAAAATCAAGCCAATAATAAGAAATAATTTGGAAATGGTTAACTCAAAGAAAAATGCATGACACATAAACTGCGTGTTTTAATGAGATAAGTAAGATTTCGTCTATCTATATGGTTTACAAGTTATGCAAAAATAATTCAAGGCGTAAGAGGTTATTCTCAAAGTTTTCAGGATATGCTTTCTCCGATGTAGTATTTTATTGAAAATAGATTCCTTTTTGAGAAAATCTAAGCTTTTGAAACATTTTCCAGACAAACAGTTGTTTGGAGTTTGCGATTTTATTGAAAAAAAGATATCATGTCATATTCATGGAGCATGGCGATCTTAAATCGCATTTAATCAACTTTCTTTCTGGAGTTATGACTATCTCACATACACCCACACGTACATAGACAAATTTACCATTGAACATTTACAAAACATGCTTTATTGGGAATCCATCTGGTCTAAAGCTTATTTTTCTGGTGAAATCTTGATATTTTCCGTGCTTTCTTGCTCTTCTTTTTAAATTTAATTTCACCGTTACTGGGTGAAAAGATGGCCATATACATCCAGAGTCCAGAGAGCTTAGAATTACACGACATTAATCTTTCAGGGTTAGGGAAAACACGTCATCCAGATATCTCGTCCTGAACGAGATTTGAAGTCGTGACCTCTTGAGCATGAGGCAAATGTGCTACCACCTACACTATAGCGTGTTGTTCCATCATCGAAAGCTCTATCTTCTTCCTCTGGGAGAATTTTGTTTCAGAACCGTGATTTTCCGTACATTTGATAAATTCTCCCCAGGTAAACATGAAATTAGATACATTACTCAGCGGTCTTAAATGAGTATTCGTATTATTTGTCACCGTCTTGGTCTACATAGAAGATTCTGAAATCAGAAGGCTTAGAAGAAAAAACTGAAGGTCCCTTATGTAGATTACACATATCTTGTTTATTTTGAATAAAAAATCACTTTAGAAGTAAATATTTCATGAAGGGCTACCACAGGAAATGTAGGTATATCTTTAAGTCTTCACCAACAGTATTTTCTGAAACAAGGAGCGATTCTTTTAGTGCACAACATATATAAGGCATTTTATTTGTTTGCGCTTTTAATTGCTTAAGTTTTTGTCTCAAATGAAGAACGATGTTCTTTTGTTTCTTCCTATCGTGTGAATAGAATGACATTTCAAATACGTCACATTGCGACGAGTTTTAAAAATTTGCGAATTGGTTTTATATCACCGAATATTTCTTCTACAACAACATATAAAATCCATTAAGTACACGGAAGTGTAGCTATTTGTATGACATGTGTGCGATTGCAACGTCTAAGACCATTTTTTCTATATTTACTGTGTCATTTGTCCTTGGATTGCTTAAAACTGAAAGGAATAGAATACAAAATTTTTATATAAACGACAATGAAGGTGTCAGATTCGTAACTTAGCTACAAAGTGAGCATTCTTTCGTGTTTAAAAGGGAAATAAAAAAATGGACTAACAGACAAACAAATTTACTTTGGAGTTAAGATGTTAAAACAAAACAATCTATAACATATGTTGACTGTAAAACTATTTCAAAATTAAAATATAATACTCCTACTTAAATTTTCATATAAATTCTGCTTTATTAAAATATCAAAGCTTGGAATAGTCATAAAAACAAGATGGATTGTGTAATATACGCAATTTCTCTAAAAAATAAGGTAAAAGTTCCTCATATATTGGTGTGACAATCAGAATTTGTGGAGGATCAAACAACAGTTAATTCTAAAGGTTTAAAGGATTTTATGCTTTTTAAAACATTTCCTTTGATATCATCATGTTTTAGCATTCGAAGAATTCGCTCAGTAACGCAATGAGCAAACTCTTGGCCTTCCTTTTCGGATTTACCGTCCTTTTAATCGGTTTGGTCATATCGGACAATGAATGAAATGGATTAAATCATGCACAAATGATTCCAGAGTTCATAGATCTCGAAGTTACTTGGAATTCATCTTTCGGGATAAAGAAAACCCAAAAATAGCCTTATGCGATCTCGGGACCTCTTTAACGTGAGTCAGATACGGAAACTCTTCCTAAGAATTTCAAAAGTAAAATTAGTTGTGTAAAATGGGCCACTTCTAAATATGATGACAAAGAAGTGATATCAGGCATTTTATATTTAATTATTGAAGTAGATAAAGGGGCTGGTCAGGACTTTATGGCGGAGAGTGCATAGTTATTTCTAGGGCATCCAGATATTCAGTTCTTAGTTTCCTGTATGTGACAAGCGTCAAAGTATGAAATTACTATTGTATTGGGTTTTCTCAGCAACTTGTTTAATTATTTCAGACATTGGTGTATCAGTCGGGAATAATTCTATATATAACTTCTAATACTACAGGAGCAATGTGTATCATTTCAGAAAAATAAAGAAAAAGAACTGGTAACATCTTGTTACTCTCATCTGCGAATTCATCGTAATATTGGAGAATTAGATGCAGTTCTAAAGACCCACTGAGTCCAGTGACTTTTCCTTTTATGATTATCTCAATAAATCCCAAGAGTAATAGCTCTCTAAACCATAAGTCTAAAGACTTGCCTTGGAATTTCTTCTTCAGAGGTTATCTATAACAATCAATTTACTCTTATTTTTACTGCTGCTTTTAACTGCGGTGTTCAATTATTTTGGAATATACCGCTATGGTTTTAACTCGTATACACCGGTTTTTATGTGGAATTTGTAAACTAGATCACATACAAGGTCACATTTTCATTCATACTTCCAGACTTCGGAACAATGCGTTGTTGTTTTTGAGTCAGGTTGTATGGATATCATGGACAGCAGTGTTTTCTCACATTTCACTGTT
The DNA here is from genome assembly GCA_030765055.1 of Mantis religiosa. Lineage (NCBI taxonomy): Eukaryota > Metazoa > Arthropoda > Insecta > Mantodea > Mantidae > Mantis > Mantis religiosa. The sequence goes on along the minus strand of CM060953.1, from coordinate 32,394,666 downwards.
AATATAAAATGTTTTGAATTTCACTCATATCAATGTCAGTGTTGCTGGAATAAATTCTAGGATTCTTGAAGAACTTCTATAACAGCAATATTTTCAGTAGTAACAGGTGCTCTTGAGTGCCCTTACGAAATTGGTTACTAAGGAAAAATCGAACTATTTTGGATAAAATAATAACCAACAATCTATTAGAAAAAAATTGAACAAAGTAAACCTCAATCTAGTAGAAAATCATTAGCACTTTTATAAGAAAAGTCATTTGTTTTTATAGACTTGGCATTCTAGGAAGATTCAGTCACCTTTACACCATACTCGGAGAGCAATGCACATCTATCAAGTGTGCAGAAAGACTTTCTAGCCTATATGTTGAACAGCTGAATACCTCGTGAATTACAGACACTGTCTACAGGAGAATTCTGCTGTCTCGAAACTGCGTAGGTATATAGCCTACATATGATAAAGCCCCATACTGCTTTGTAATATTTTACAACGTTTATTGAAAGTTGGAAAAAACGCATAAATGTTTCAAAATGTCTTGCAGTCAGACACTAAAAGGAGATAAAAGAACAACAAAGTACTGAAGATATGTCAGAAGATTGAAAAGATTGGATGTGATGGTTTAGAATATATCATAAATTGACTAAATTCAACAGATCGTAGAGAAATCCTCTAACTTAGGTCTACGCCAAGGAGGAGGTATTGTTAGGTTAGGTTTGGTTACTAAACGTTAAGTTATAAGGGAATAGAATACATTTCTACTAAAACAAAACAACGTATCGAAAACGGTCATTGAAAAATTACCAAATAGTACCAGTCAAAGAGATTCACAGTAAATAAAGCTAAATGCAGGAAAGCATCAGCTAAATATAACAAAAATCAGCTAAAGGGGCGCTATTAATGATATGTTGGGACAAACATCTTATCTAATTCTATGATCTTGTCTTACTGCTTTCTTATATACTGACCATGTAAAGAGAATGAAATGACAAAGCTGACATAGCAGCATGGGCTTAAATGATTTAACCGTTGCCTAAGTTTACTGTACTCAAATATTTCGCCTGTAAGGCAATATAGAGATTTATTTTAAAAATGTACTACTCTGCTTCTCTGTACATATGACTATAAAGACACAGAATTCATAAATGAGTTTAAAAATGACAACAGAGAAGTTAAGATAATTGTTGCAAAAGATTTATTGAGGTACATGAAGTAAATTGATTACTAAGCTGTTAACAATACTTATATTATTAACTATCTCTCTTAGCAAATTGATATGCTGAACACGCGGGTGAGCATGTTTTTGCCAACTCTAGTATCTATAATCCTAACAAAAGTCATATACGCTTAAGCGGTCCGACATTTCTGAGAAGAAATAATGTTTATAAATATTTGTTGTTATAACTGCATACAAGTACCAAAACTTTGATTATGATAATATATGTTATAATTAACAATGTATCCATTAAAGAAAAAAACCAAACGTTTAAAAATATATTTAGTTTAGCAGACTAGGTTTCTCGCAGTTAATTTACTTTCTATACGACATTTTCTCATTATACACTGCAGGTGCTGTTTATTCTCACTCAATAAATCACCAATAACAACTAAAACATATACAGAGAATATAATTAAAAATTGTTATATAACATCATATCTAAGCATACATCTCTTCCCCTACGATAACATATTACACGTGGAGCCATCTGTGGACAGTAAAGTGCGGTTGGTGAAAAATAGTTTTTGACCAAAAGAAAATTTTGTGTGAAAAATTAAGATAATTAACAGAACGTTTCCGATATAATAAATTTTTAAAAGAGCAGGTTCCTGTATTACTCACACTGATTTCTCTTCCCAAACTTCTACACAGACCTATTCTTCAATTTGATTCAAGTTTTAAGATACATTTAGACAATAATATTTTATATATTGCATTGAATATACATGCGAGATACAGGCGACTGAAGTGATAGTTAAATAGTTAAAAAATGGGTAGCTATGTCCTGCTTTACATGTTTGATGTTATTACCATTAGATTACCAGTAACAAAAGAATGGGGCATAGAACTATTAAGATGCAAAATCAGCAGAACATTGAAGATATCTCGGAAATGGTTAATTATACATAACAATTGAAACAAATTATGTGTTTTAACAATATCGAATTCTTTCAGTAACAATATTTTGTTTTTATTATTTAGTATGTATAGGGAATTATACATAAGTCATTTAGTGAGGAGGAGCTCTGAGACCACTGCTACAGGTTTCGGGAATACAACTTGTTGGTTATGCAAATGTACTAAACATATCGTATTTACTCGTAGTGTTAGATATTTTACTCAATATATAAAGTGCCACATAAAGAATATTTCTTATGGATGATGTACTTACATACTTGGAAGTTACTCGACTTTGTAACTATCTCTTTGTATGTATTCGTAATTTCGATTGCGGCAACACGTGACGCGTACTGACACTAACAGAACTTCTTTCTCTATAATGTTAGTGTTAAAAAACAAACGATAAATTACTACAGAGGAATGTACGTTATGACCTTAGCGATCTAAGACACGCAAAAATTGTATTCCCCTTAGTTATTTATGTAATGAGTCTCCAAAGACAGATATTTTCCCTGACAGAATGAAATACTCAGTTGTTAAACCTCTTTTCAAAAAAGGCGAACGCAATAATGTTTCAAATTATATACCATTATCTCTCTTGCCAATATTTTCAAAAGTTCTTGAAAAAGTAATGTTCACCAGACTGTATAAACACCATGAATGTAACAACATACTTGTAAGTGATCAGTTTGGATTCAGAAAGGGAATATCGACTAATAATGCAACTTACAAGCTTACACATGAAGTGTTGACTGCCTTAAATGATAACAGACATGTAGGTGGAATTTTTTGTGATCTAGCAAAGGCTTTTGATTGTGTTAATCATGCCATTCTTATAGCAAAATTGGAATTCTATGGGCTAAAAATGAACATTTAAGATGGTTTGTATCATATCTAAACGAAAGAAAACAGAGTGTTGAAGTAGTTGTCAGTGATATTGGTTATGAAAACAAACTTCGAACTGGAAAGTAGTAACTCATGGAGTACCCCAAAGTTCCGTGTTAGGGCCTTTATTATTTATCTATATAAATTAGCTCTCACTTTATGTAAAGGACATTGCAAGTACAGTTCTTTTCGCTGATGACACTAGTGTCCTGGTGACCAGTACAAATTTAAACGAGTGTATAATTAAAATGAATTATGCTTAGAAATGTATGTCATGCTGGTTTAAAGCAAACAAATTATCTGTGAATCTAGACAAAACAAAAGTAGTCAAATTTATAACCTGTCGTACATTACATACTGAAATAGAAATCGGGGTGAAATAGAAATGGACAGCGTAAAATTTCTGGGCCTTCAAGTGGACAGATGTTTAGATTGGAAAGCTCACATAAATTATATCTTACCTAAACTCAGCTCTGCCTGTTATGCTCTCCGAGAGCTGGTTAATATGAGTTCTATTGACACACTTAAATTAGTATATTATGCATACTTTAACTCTATTATGGAATGTGGAATATTATTTTGGGGCAACTCAGTAGATAGTAAAAAAGTATTTCTTATGCAAAAGAGGGTTATAAGAATCATTACTAACACCCACACCAGCTGCTTCTGTAAAGATCTTTATACAAGACTGAAGTAATTAACGCTTCCTTGCATGTATATATTCTCGATCCTAAAATTCTTTGTATGCAATCGTGCCTTATTTGCAACAAATAATGTAATTCACAAAATAAACACTAGACAAACGTATAATATCCACTATCCCAGTGCTAAACTTTCTTGCTTTCAGAAAGGTGTGCTTTATGAAACTATCAAAATATTTGGCGCACTTCGTAATGTTATTAAAAAAAAGTTGATAATTTTGGTGCTTTTAAAAAAGCTGTTAGAGAGTACCTTTGCTCAAAATCTTTTTATTCTGTACAAGGTTATCTGAATGACAAATTATCCTAATAATGCTTCTGTAGCTCTATAAGTAGTATTTAACTATTCCAATGACAAATCATTACTTATAAATATTTGATGAAAGTTGAAAGTTTATTTTTAATGTATATGTATTTAATAAATAACAATGAATGGTATCCGTTGCAAAAAGGTTGAGACGTACTGACATAAGCCAAGTAAAAGCTGATTTAAAAAGTGTTTCATTTTGTATCATATATAATTATCCCTGCTTTGTTTTCCATATTGTTGTTCATATTGCCTATGTTCTATAATATGTGTCTTATGTTAACATTTGTACATATATATGCTATTAAACTTTATACCTCTGGACATGTTCAATATTCACAGCCTTTTCTGGCTACACTGAACCTACTGAACGCAAATAAATCTAATCTATTCTAATCTAATCTAACCTAGCCTTTTAGTCTCAATGAGGAACTTTCTTCCCACCTCTTTCTTGGACATCCTAGGTCTCTCTTAGTTCTTTTGGTATTGTTGTACAAGCTTTAAAATTGGTTGCAGGTAACTCCTCATCAGACATCTATGCAGTGAAGTACATGAAATTCATTAAGGTACTCGTCATCGTTTAGGGTCTGTCCATGACTAATATAGCATATCAAAGTTTCACAAAGAAACTTCTTCATGTAATAGAAGGCTTCATTATTTAATTAAATATTGACATGATCCTACTGAATTTAATAATTTCACTTAAAATACCAGCTGCGCCGTGGCGTAGCGGGCTAAGGCAGCATGTCTTGGTCCCTGGCCACGGAAAGCGGATCGGGTTCGATCCCACCCATGAGATGTGGATTTTAGGTCCCGAGTATAGGACCTGTACCCACTCAACATCGTGAGCAAAGTGAGGAGCTTACATTAGGTAAGCGGCTGTGACCGTTCCCCTTGGTCAGGAACATAGGATAATTATTTATGTAAGATGTCAGACGTATAGTAAGAAGTTTGATTGTAATTAGGAGTAGTTTTATATTGCAATGATATAAACGTTTATCTGAAAGAACATATCGACAGAGTATAGCTAGATTTTGCAAGTTGGGAAACACATCTGGCTAAGGTATGCCGCCTCCTTTGTCTGGTAACAAAAGCGAACTGAGGCAAATGTGCCCTAAGGCTAGCAGAGGTGCCGCTCTGTCGCGTCTAGGTTTCATTGAATCTTTAAAATTACGCGTCTTGTACTGATTTCTGAGGGATTATATGCATTCCTGAGTGCTCCCTTCGGAACGTGCTTACGCATAAATTAGACTGCAAGCCTGGGAAAGTTTGTAGCATTTCTCCGTCATGCGCACACCTAATGTTTCAAAAATAGAGGGAAGCAAAATTATGAACTATCCAATCACTCACTAGTAATGCATCCACGTGACGTCCCCAAAATTGAACACCTTGCGATAGTGGGGGTAGTTTTAGCTATGGCAGAACTTAGAAGTTCCTGGTCAGATCACTCAGTTACTAGACACCGATGGAGTAAACCACGTATCACTCAGTTACTAGACACCGATGGAGTAAACCACGTATCACTCAGTTACTAAACACATATGGAGTAAACCACGTATCACTCAGTTACTAGACACCGATGGAGTAAACCACGTATCACTCAGTTACTAGACACCGATGGCGTAAACCACGTATCACTCAGTTACTAGACACCGATGGCGTAAACCACGTATCACTCAGTTACTAGACACCGATGGAGTAAACCACGTATCACTCAGTGACTAGACACCGATGGAGTAAACCACGTATCACTCAGTTACTAGACACCGATGGAGTAAACCACGTATCACTCAATTACTAGACACCGATGGAGTAAACCACGTATCACTCAGTGACTAGACACCGATGGAGTAAACCACGTATCACTCAGTTACTAGACACCGATGGAGTAAACCACGTATCACTCAGTTACTAGACACCGATGGAGTAAACCACGTATCACTCAGTTACTAGACACCGGGGGAGTAAACCACGTATCACTCAGTTACTAGACAGCGATGGAGTAAACCACGTAGCACTTAGTTACTAGACACCGATGGAGTAAACCACGTATCACTCAGTTACTAGACACCGATGGAGTAAACCACGTATCACTCAGTTACTAGACACCGATGGAGTAAACCACATATCACACAGTTACTAGACACCGATGGAGTAAACCACGTATCACTCAGTTACTAGACACCGATGGAGTAAACCACGTATCACTCAGTTACTAGACACCGCGGAGTAAACCACTTATCACTCAGTTACTAGACACCGATGGAGTAAACCACGCATCACTCAGTTACTGGACACCGGGGGAGAGACCCACGTAACACTCAGTTACTAGACACCGTGGAGTGACTCGCGGTTACTAAGTTGCAAGGCTCGAAGGAGTGAACCACGCGTATACTAAGTTATACGATACCACGGATAAACCGCCTGCATTAAGTCACGAGACACCGCGAAGTGAACCAGCCAGCGTCGTGAACTCGAACCTGTAACCACACGTAGACGCGCGCAGTAAGAGAAGCTACCAGATAGCGGCTTACATTGGTGGCGAGTCGAGCTAGTGTTGCTGGTGATAATAAATTGAGAATGGACAAATGCGGATAGTTTTTTCTCCAATACCACAACCACGCCAGGAAGTACCCACGCCCTGAACCCTGAACCCTGAAACCTGAGCACCTACAATAGTCCTCATGCCGAGCGCCCGGAGAAAAACCCTGCCTGTACCAAAAATATTCCCACCTGTGACCCCTCTCCATCATCGCTATCTAAATATGAGGTGCTGAGATAAGAGAGATCTTTAGCCGGGTTACATCAGAGCCTGAACCGCCTCACGGCCCTGGGTAAACGAAAACCAATGTTCCGGCCTGGGGATGCCGAGATGCTGACCACATCTCCTTCCTCTATCGGTTGGATGTTCGCCCACCTCTGCCTTGCGTAAGTGGCCGTGAGGCTGGCAGTCGGGTTGGTAGGTCTTGGCCCTCTTAGGTATGTTGCGCCAGTGTTTTTATTCCCTTGGAATATCCATTTCTCAAGAAAGAAAGGATGCTTTTTTCCAATTAAGGTTCTCCACTCGTTAACTCGTTCTAGAATTTAATTTTAAATATACAAGTTTTACCCTCAGCAGACATTTTTACGCCAGGTGAATTAATTTGAATTTATACTCATCATTCTTAAGCTCATCAGCTTTTAACGGTTAAACAATTTTGCCGGTCAAGCAGACCGTCGTCTCTGAAATAATGCAGTCTGAAGGTAGTCGAATATATGCTAAGCCCAAGTAAGATTTTGTAATTTCTGAGTATGGAAATGGTTCATAAATACCTCCAATTACTTCTACACCCCAAATGGATGCCTATTTATATAGACGACATTCCTTTTTTCAATAAAGCCATTGAATTATAATTAATTTTAGGGCGAAACTTAATTTTTTCGATCCTAGTCCAAAATATACACAGAACAGAATATCCATTATACAATAAATATTGTCACCCGAACGTCGGAACTCCCTATAGAACCGGCCGGCAGTAGGGCCAGACGGGAAGTATACAGACCACGCCTATTCATTTGTCTCGTGTCACTAACTGAAGGGATGATTAGGAGAGCGGCATGAGCCCTGTACCGTCTCTTTCCCCTCCCACCCGACGTCTGGAAACCTCGGGATAATTGTGCGCACCGCGAACCTTCCAGAAACTGCGATCTTCCCTATATAAGGCCTGCAGCTGGCGAGTCAGTTCAGTTCAACCCCATCCAACGCTATCTAATCCTCCTCCAGGATTGGTGCACGCTTTGGCGATTGTCCATTAATGCGGAGAAAAGCCAAGCGATATTGTTCACCAAGCGCCGCTTTCCCGCCAATTTCCCCACATTTACCTACTACGGGCAAGGGATCAGGTGGGAGAATTCAATCAAATACTTGGGAGTCAAGCTGGACAAGGGCCTAACTTTTCGGGAGCACATCCAGGAGCAAGCTCATTGGTCGTGTGGTGCAGTGGCATCACTATACCCTGTGCTTCGGTCTTCGATGTCTTTCCCTAAAGTTGCGCCTCTTTATGGCTCTGGTCCTCCCCGTCATGCTCTATGCGTGCGAAGTCTGGGGTATGGCCGCAGGGACAAACCTAGTTCTGCTCTAACGTGCACAGAATAAGTGTCTTCGGATTATATATTCTGTTTGCACTAAGGTTCCCCGTGAGACTACTTCAGGAGGCTTCATCCCTCCGTTATGTGGAGGATGAAATTCGGCGCCAGGCGACAAAATTCTTCGAGGGTTTGCCCCAACATCAGAGCACCCTAGTCAGATCCCTTGGGGATTATATACCTCGTGAGCGTCGCTTAAAGCGATACCGGTTACCCCGCATGTCTTGCGGTCATTACCGGTAACCACATGATCTCCATTCCAGCCTAAACTAAATTACAGCTATCCAATATTTATCCTGGAAAACTCAAAATTATACATATCTTCTTCCTAGTTTATTAACTAATCCACCAGCGGTGCACGCTGACTGTAGCACCCGGTTCATCATTCCCTGAGGAGCAACAAGCTACCTCCCTTCTCATCACCCACTTAATTTACACCCGTCATCCTGTAACTTCCACATCCCACCACTATGTCGTTAAGCTCTTCCCAGAGCAGGTACACGATTTGACCACCCTTCGGGCTGTTCCAAGCAGCCCGCCAGCATGGAGTTGAGTTTTGAGTAGAGTTGAGTCAGTTCAGTTCTTGGTATGCAGCCGTGAGGAGCGCCGATGTGAGTGGACGGACTGGAAGACGGTGTACGTGTATCAGAGGAGTTGTACGTAACTGTGAGCGAACAATGGATCTGTGATAGACGAACTGGTGAATTGTAATTGTGTGCGCTATGTAATTCCATGTAATCGGCAAGTGTTCCAACTGTAATTCGGTGGAAATAAAGAATATTTTGAGTTCGTGCAATTGGACTTTTAATTTCACGAACCCACAAAGTAACAATGTAAAATATTTAAATTATAGATACGGCATTACGCTGGGAAATATGGCCATCTCAGATCTACTTTGAACAAACTTGAAACTGATTTGCCAACGTAACAATATAAAGTAATAGTTGTGTACTTTTATTTATTATGATTTTTCGCATAGACAGTTGTATATATATCTGACTGTGAAATATTCTTTAAGCACTTATAAACGCTTCCCACATTGGAGACAGCCTCGGAAAGTAGGAACCAAACGTTGGCTTGATCAAAATCTGTAGACTATAATAACTTCAACATCGAATATGAGTCCGTGAATTGGAAGAAACTATAATATTTAATTTCGGCAGCAACTGCATAGATTAAATTATTCATTGACAGTTTTCCACATCACTTTGGCCTCGCGTGCCTCAGTAGTTAGGCGGCTGGGCTCTCACCGAAGCATTCCGGGTTCGTTCCCAGACGATCGCAAATTGAAATTTATGGTGGACAACATGGCGCTGGGGTGGACTTTCATCGCATCGAGGCTCCATCTTCATCTCATGTATCGCCAATATCACCGCCTGCGGTGCCGCATGTAGTAAAAGGGGGTGATAAACACTACACATTTTATTTCCATATCACAATCTAGACGTGTTTGATTAGTTAGCAAGTGTCTTGTTGACGATCTGTTAAACATTAGCTAAAAGAAATATGATCCAGTTAAAACTTCCCTCTAGTACTAATCAAATTAACCGCCTTCCTGAGATTGCACGGATGCTCTTTTAAACTCGACGGACCAATTAATATCATTTACACCTCCCACATTCCTCTGAAGTTATTGTAGATTTATTTAAATGACTTTTATGGTAAATCGTCACCTAAACACCTTATAATCGTAGTTTCGTAGAGATGGGCTATTCCAATAAACAGATGCAAAAACCCTTCTATTCAATCAAAACGATATAAAGATTGGCGAAAGGTCTCATTTTCTGATACTATCCCCATTTCTAGAAATTATGCACAGCCTATAATGTCGTAGAACATCGACTAGTACTGTTCGAGTAACTTCTTATATATTACCAGGGGCGGCTTCTGAGGTAGTGCGCTGTGCCATGGCAGCATCTGTATCAAAACCAAAGAAAGAGAAGTGTATAAGAATTGCGCAGAAAATATTGTTTCTGAGTATCTGCCCCCTCGTGTGGATAGGTGCGTTAAAATCAAACGCTCTGTCCTTGGCGCCGATTCCAGAACGGCACCATCTACGCTCATAAGTGCCTGTGTTAAGGGCTGCGATGTTTGCTTATACACAACTTCTTAATGGAGAAGGTGATGCCGAGGATTTTGTGGCGCATAACTTACCCTTCATCCGTTAGAGTGCAGTAAAGCACGGGACTTAAGACAACTGTCTCTCTGTCGCGAAATCGTACACGAACGCTTCGTATCACATTCTCCATGAATTGTATTATCAAACTTTTACTGCACTCGTTACACCTGTGCGTAACGAGAGTACGGATGTAATAAATATCTATTTCCGTTTCCCTGTACGTTCTGTTTGGTACACTATATTATAAAATAAGATGGATTATTGATAAGATTACCTAAATCATTCAAAATTGGTACACATATTTATATTTTAACAACCCTTATTTATTTGGAAATGAATTGTTTTTTCACACTAGCTGTGTGTAGGACGCACTATGAAAGAGTAGAGCCAGACTGAAAAATTCAATGCCATAGCTGGGATTTGAACCACAGATCTTCTGGTCTCCGTCCAGCCGCTCTAAACCATTGAGCTACTATGGCCAACGTGCCAACATGACATTAAATTCTCCAACTGACTTCTGTTTTTTCCAGTAAACCACTAGCAGTAGGGCGCCGGGGTAGCGCGGTGGTTTCGTTCGCGGCTCCCGTTCTAAGGGTCCCGAGTTCGATTCCCGGCTCTGGGGTTGGCGATTTTAAGTCGGCCCTATCCACGCCTTCACCTCTGTCTAGCACACGTGAAGTATCCCCTATGCCCAACGTGGTTCGGAGTCCACGGTATAAGCTGTAGGTCCTCTCACCTCACCGCCATCTTCACTATCACCCTATCATTGGAGGTAATGGACACCGCCCTCTGGGTGCCTCCACCTGAGAAATGGGTCCGGTCATCACTTGGTGGGGTGAGATTACCCCGAAGGCCAAGGTTGCCATGTGGGGAGTGTTAGTAACTAACTAACTAACCACTAGGAGTTCTCATAAACACATGAGACAACTACCTTAATGGCGACTTACTATGCTGTAAGTACTTTAAGGCCCGGGCTTTACAGTTCGGACCACTATTAGGTAAAATTAATGCAAATTAATTGTTCTTTCACATTAGTCTGTTTAAGACGCGCTATGAAAGAGTAGAGCCAGACAAAAAATAATAAAAAAGCACGAGTCAGTTGGAGAATTTAATGTCATGCTGGCACGTTGGCCATAGTAGCTCAAATTGTTAGAGCGGCTGGACGGAGACCAGAAGATCCGTGGTTCAAATCCCGACTAGGACATTGAATTTTTCAGTCTGGCTCTATCCTATCATAGTGCATCTTACATACGGTTAGTGTGAAAAAACAATTAATTTCCATTAATTGTACCTAATAGTGGTCCGAACTATAAAGCCTGGACCTTAAAGTACTTACAGCATAGTAAGTCGCCATTAAGGTAGCTGTCTCATGTGTTTATGAGAACTCCTAGTGGTTTACTGGGAAAACACGAGTCAATTGGAGAATTTAATGTCATGTTACCACGTTAGCTATAGTAGCTCTAGGGTTTAGAGCGGCTGGACGTAGACTAGAAGATCCGCGGTTCAAATCCCGACTATGGCATGGAATTCTTCAGTCTGGCTCAACACGTTATTTATTTATGTATTTATTTATTCACTTATTTATTTATGGCACCGTCAATACAATGCCTCACCGGCCGCTCCTGTATATTACAGTAAGTTCAAATGGTAACGCCTTTCTCGTGACTAATTTAAAAACATGCGATGTGCACAGTTTTCACACACTGCAGAAACCTTTAACATACACTAACTTATAACTTGGCAGCGTAGATGGTAGCGTGTCTATCTCATGTTCAAGAGGTCCCGAGTTCGAATCTCGGTTAAGGTGTCTTACCTGGATAAGGCTCTTTCCGGGATTTTCCCGTAACCGCGAAGACTAATGTCAGGTAACTCTAATCTCCATTGGACCCTGGACACGCTTTAGCATCATTTCACCCAATTCATTCACCGTCTGATACGACTTAATGTGGCAGGACGTAAAAGACGTAAAAAAGAAAAAGACAACCAAGTTAAATCTTTGGGAAAAGCATAATGACCATTGAGAAAATATTCTCCTATTTTTTGCTGACTACAAATTATTTAACTGACTCTATGCACAATTAGATTCTCCTGCTAAGTTTCTGAGTCTATAAGTACAAAAGTCACTAAAGCCAAAGTGTCTTAAGTTTATAAAAATATTTTATTTTACGCTGCCTTAATAGCTAAATCATAGCTTCGTACAGTACAGATTACTTGGAATATAATATCCGGAGCATTTCTCTTATTTCATAAGCATATTACTATGGCGAATACAATTATTTTCTACCTCAAGGCATGTTCAAGATAAAGTAACTTCTTCTAAGATATAGAATGCAATCCATATAAACCTAAACCATTTCAATAATCCATAACTTTTGAACCTATAACAGGACATACGTGCAACTTTGGAAGAATATAATACACAATTGGGAGATTACATTACATTATTTACATCTCAGAGAAAATGTTGTAAGTGTTCTCCACCAGCACCTATACATGTTTGTACTCGTCTCACCATATTCTCTGAAGTTTTACGGAGATGATATCGAATTGAGAGAAGGTTATTTCCAGCAAGATGGAGCAACGTGCCATTCATGTAATGACACCATGGAACTTGTAACCAGTTTCTTTTATAATCCAATAATATCAAAAGGTCTGTGGCCCCCCAGATCCCCTAACCTAACCTCATCGGACTTTTTCTTGTGGAGGTATCTAAAAATAGAGATTTTTAAATTTTCTGCTCCGCTCACATCTTTGCTAATGAAGCCACAGCAGTATAAGTACTCCATGATGTTTATAAACTCAGTGTTTAAACGTCTGAAATAGTTTAAAATAATATGCATCAGATTAAAACATAATTTCTTCCTTCTAGTATTTAAAATATTGTTGTTAAAATTGTATATGTTTATGTATCAACCCTAACCCTAATATACCACTGTTTAAAATAGGGTTCAATAAATATGGATAAATAAAAAATAATAAAAAGTAGAGTGTACAAGAAGAGGCCACGGACAATTGATGTTCTCAAAGAACCCATTCGAACCGAAATAAGTAACATTGGCGAGGATACTCTCCGTAAAACTTCAGAGAATATGGTGAGACGAGTGTAAACATGTACAGATGCTGATGCAGGACAGTTCCAAAATTTTGTCTGAGATGTGAATAGTGTAATGTAGTCTACCAATTGTTTATTATATTCTCCCAAAGTTGCACGTTGGTTCAAAAGTTATAAGCTATTGAAATGGTCCAGGTTTAAATGGATCGCACAGTATTCTTAGTAATATTTAAAGGATGGAGGCGTGTGCAATTTTCCATAGGTATACCGCAGATGGACTGTACTTTTACTGCTTGCACATGTAAACAACTGTAGGTTGGTATAGCCTGAGCATGGTAACCACCTCACAGTGCCCGCCTCGGTAGCGTGGTGGTAGCGTGTCTGCCTCACGTTCAAGAGGTCCCGAGTTCGAATCTCGGTCAAGGTGAGTTACCTAGATAAGGTTTTTTCCGGGGTTTTCCATTATCCTGAAAGACGAATGTCAGGTTACTCTAAGCACTATGGACCCTGTGCTCATTTGAGCATCATTTGCCCATTCCATTCATCGTCCGATATGGAGGACCGTAAATTACAAAAAAAAAAAAAAAAAAAAAAAAAAAAAAAAAAAAAACTCACAGTGAAAGGAAGGAAAACACCTTGACCTTGCGTCTGTATACACTTTAAATGCAATTCTTCACTACTTTGCAGAACCCTGTGTTACGTTGTTTTCGACCTTTGTACATTTGATGGCCGTGTTGTACATCTGACGTCATTCATACGCTGTGTCCAACTAACTTGTATCGCATGGTAGCGAACATTCCGCCGGCCTTTATTTATAATAATGTGTTTATATCCTTTACAGACGATTTCTCAATGTTTTTAATATGTTAGTAAATTAAGTAATTAAATTGAATTGTGTTATAACTTGACGTTCTTAGACGTAGTGACAAATGATGAAAATAAGTTGAATGGTTATTGAAAGTTACTATATAGGCGCGCGCGCGCACACACACACACACACACACACACACACACACACACACACACACACACACACACACACACACACACACACATGTATTTTCTCTCTTTATAAGTGTATCAGTATGCTGGAGATCCTTTAGACTCTACCGAAATGTTTAAACAATGCAAATTCAAATACTTGCGCCATTATTGGTCAGTTGTTGTTTGTTACTGGTCACTTGTACTGCCTGAGTAACGTTAAGGTGTAGTGACACTTTGGGATAAAATTTGCCCCCATCGCATCGAGCGGTCATGTTATTTTTTAAAGTGAAATTTGTTGGGATATTTCTATGGCTATGTAATTAGTATACTGAAACAAAACAGATATAGGAAGAAAGCATTGTATCATCCAGTATTGAATAGACAGATTCAGTACTTAAAATGATATAGAGGCAATCTCTGACATTTCTGAAAGTGGAAAAGGCAATTATGAAAATAAATCTCAAAGTGTATGATACTGATGTAAGAAAATAAGGTACAAATGGTCAAAAATATTAACATCCTATAGCATTAGGACGTGTAAGTGTTTCTAAATTGTTTGTTCTGATCGGTCAAATTAGAATACACAAACCAAGAAAACCTACCCATACTGGGAATTCCTTATTATCGGAATATCATAGACATAATTTCAGGATGCACTAATATCTAAACTGCCTGTTTACATATCACATAAATCGTTAAAATTGAGGTTTCTGCATTCCATATTTACAATTAATCACGAAGAGGCAGAGGTCATTTTTGCAACCGATAGAATAGACCGAGATCTTTTCAGAGCAGCAATGAGCCAAAATGATGTTTTTTTTTCTATCCAGTGCTTTAATATTTTACAATATTACATACAGATAGGCAAGAAAAATATTTCTTAACATGATCATCAGCTCTACCAACTTCTTTTATATGACAGTTAGTTTACTGAAATGGGGCAGGGTTTGAACCCACGACCTTGGTGTCAGTATGCCGACGTCTTACCAATTAAGCCACTTAAACTGGCAGGAAGGTAAGATAGTAACTAATTGGCTGTCATAGGAGTACAAAGACTTTATTGTGAACAAACAGTATACTTAATTTGAATATTTGGCAGTTCATGAGCAGTAAACTGAATAAGTGTGAACTAAATGTGTATCTTACAAAAGAACTTATTTCTTGCTGAACACAAACTTCCCCTTATAGTGAGGAAAAGGAACTTCGCATTACGAACTGAAAACATGGATAGTGACGATTCTGCTTTTGAACAGGCAGTTGTGTGCAATGGTAACATAGTCACTGACACGTGGTCCAGGTGCCCTCTCTTCAGCTTTTGGGTGATTTGCATAAGGGAGGCCTCAGGTACCTTGGTGTCAAAACAAATGTTAAGTTCTTGATTTCTTTTTCGTGAGTTAATAACTACGATCAAACATCATTATTTGGATTTACAAATAATGCATCTTAATGCCAAAGAAGAATGAAGTGGTAATTCTGTTGTCTTCCATGCATCACAACAGGCAGTCTTAAACAAGAAAATAAGAATCCCGAGGTGATACATTTCTGCAGTTTCACAAAGATGGCTTAAATTCATTGGATCAAAGTAACTCAGTTGTTTTGGACGTTCTGCTAGACTTAAGCTATCGCAGAAATTAAATCAAGCTTCCAAAGGGCCTTCAATCTTTCAAATGAGTTGACCAGAGTACTTCTTATGACTCTGGGATCATCCTTGTAAAACTAAAAGCACGTGATGACACATCTGGAACCAAAGTTGCCAAAAGAATTGATAAAATTCATGAAAATGGGTGGCTACCGGCTTCTGAAACCCCAAAAGCTCTTCAGACGACCAAGAAAAGATAGGTCTTTCATGTGTAAAGAAAATGGTTGCGAAAGAGAGTTACACCTGCTAAGAGGGTTGCAAAATCGTTTGTGTAGAGCATAATTTGACTACATGTATTTGTTGTTCCTGTGAGAAAGCTTAGGTATGTAATGCATGCCTTCTTTTCCATTTAGGTAGACCGAAAATAAATTAACAGTTTTGAATTCAATTGCTTAAATAAATAGAGTCAACCAAGAGATAAGTGGTTCAAATCCCGGCCATGGCGTTGAATTTTTCAAGTTGACTCTATTTATTCAAAACCTTAGCCTACATAAGGCCAGTGTGAAGAAACGATTAATTTCCATCAATTAATTTAAATCATCAATTGTTGTTTATTTATTTTTATGCAAAGGAAAAGCAATTAAGCTCACTGTTCAATTTACACAAAAATGAGGTTTAGAATATACTGTATAATCGCGTTTTATTGCAAAATTAATTAATTTGGTTTCTTGTGGCCTATGTTGAAGATTAAATTATAAATAGAAGAAAACAATAGACGACAAACTACAATTGTTATAAATATGTAAAATATGAAGTTAGTTACAGTGAAGCAACAAATACTACACAAATATAATAATTTGTAACAGAAAACTTCAATTATATTAAAAGAAAATAATGTAAATGTTCTTATTAATAGATGAAATCGCGATTTCGTGAATTCTTATCCACATTGTCAGCTACAAACAATCTCGTTGTCAACGTTACGATCACTAGAGGTCACTATGTTTCTGCCAGTACTACCAAAATCTGAAAATGAAAGAAATTTAAAAACGGAATCGACTCTTGGCATTTTAAAATTCATTACGCGTTGTTTATTTTTTAAAATAAATATCTTTTCCCAAACTATTAGATCTGTCAGACCATTGTTACGCTTAACCTTCAAATACTTACTTTAAATGCTATGCCATTCCTAAATAAGGGTGAACCGTGATATATTATTTGCAATATATTTTTTAACTCTGGGGTGTATTTTGACAACAAACACCTTTAATACTAGGCTTATAGCGCTTAACTACCTCTAAGTCTACAATTTTATGCGAAACATTACATTGTTCATAACAAAAGAACAGTGTGAATTGCTTAGTATTCCTATGCTTGGTTTTCTACATAGGCATCCTAGATTTACAAGTATAGTGCGGTTTATATATTATTTATTCAAAAGTTATGGCCTATTGAAATGGTTCAGGTTTATTTGGATCGCAGTATATTTTTACAGCTGATAAGCTGCAGTGATCTTCAATATTATAGAAATAAATTGTAATGTTACTGAATCAATATATTTATATTAGGGTTAATTAATAATTTGTAGTAACTGTTGGCAATAAATGTCGTTTACAGATTGAAGAATATCCTCACAGTGTGTATGTTCAAAATTAGCTCCATCTTTCAATACAGAAACATATAGTGAGCGCCTTTAATGTTTCTAACGAAAATTCTCACGTCAGTTCTATTATTCTAGATTACCATTTCTTAAAAAATGAGTTGTTTATTGTGTATACTAAAGATATTAAAAATATTGAAAAATCAATATTTGTAGGGTGTAATCTCGTACTTAGAAAACTACTGAGGTAATTGAAAGCAAACTTTAGCCAAATTTATTACAACTTTTGTTACTTGGGACATTAAAACTATCACATGACATGAGTTTTTAATATTAGAAAATATTTGGGAGACCTTCATTGTAACTGCTTTGATTTCTTCAATTTTTAAAAGTATTTTTAATTATATTTCAAATAACTGAAGTACACAAGCACACCTCAATATAGTACTGATAATTTTAATAAAATTAAAAAGCATATAAAACTATCAAATCCATATTTTATCTCCCCTGTAATGTGTATATTGTTCTTAAATAAAGAGTTCAATGTCGTAAACTCACCCACTTATCTTACAACTGATATTTTATTTCATTACAATATTATCAGGTCATGCTTTTATGTTGTTTGCGAATCCTATGAGATGGTAGAATATTTTACTTGCATATTATTGTAATGTTAGATTAAAAATTCCTAGCTTTAGTTCATAATGCACATATATCGGTCTAGATTATTGAACGTGGTTGTTAAAAAGAAGATGGTAAAGAAACCCTGCTAAGCATTTGCAGACCATTGTGGTTACTACGTCTTGATTGTCGTAAAGAAGAAAAAAAAACTCCCATACGCAGTGGAGGAGGCTGTAAAACAAAGCAAAATAGCAGGGAAACGCGGTAGAGCATAATGGGTCCGCATTACAAAAACAGGTGCACCTGACTGTACCCCTTCTTGCATCAAATAACAACTTCACATCCCGAAATAAGATACACGGAGTGTTGATGAAAGACTTGCAAGGAGATGTAAAACCGTGCATTCATTTAGCGCTCAGAGAGAGAGGGTTGGGGGAAAAAAACGACTCTGGCTTCTTGTTTTGCCATCCAATCAAATTTCCCCCTCTTTAAAAACATTTTTTCCCTTCTCTCTTTACGAGAAGGAGCACCAATGGTAGATCCCGGTGTTTTTGTCTGGAACAGAGATTGGGCGGGGTTGTACGTACGTGCTTTGTTTTAGCCCATGTGGCAGCCATACCTCGTGCACCTGTCAAAGAACCACGTGGAGAACCATGGCTTCCAGTAATTAAAAATATTTACTCAAGGGACTAAAGTATACTTTCTTTGCTTGCTGTGGTTCCACCAAAAAAATATAACATAATACTTGATTTCCAAGTGATACATTAAACATATCTCTACTCGTAATATCAGATGTGCTTTTATTTAAAAGGAAAACTAACAGCCTCCCCCAAAATAGGAGCAGCACTTAATATTTTACAAATATATAAAATGAGAATAACACAAGAAGGAGAAATTCGGCAAAAGTATGGTAACTTTTTCTTTTACGTCCTTTAACATTTGAAGTCATATCGGACAATGAATGGAATGGGCGAAATTATGCTCAAATGGGCCCAAGGTACATGAAACTGTTAGAGTTACCCGACATTCTTCTTTTAGGATAAGGGAAACCCCGGAAAAACCTTATCCAGGTAACTCATCCTGGCCGAGATTCGAACTCGGGACCTCTTGTACGTGAGGCAGGCTACCGTCTACGCTACTGAGGCGGACATTTGCCAACATTATTTCGAAAATAAAACGATGTTATTTATAATCAGGAGTATTATAATATCATAAAATATTTATACTTTGTGCAATATAATTTATTTGTTTAAAAAATTAATATATGTTCTTTTACCTAAATTGGAGGAATACATATGACATAGCTTACAGGTTTTCTACAAAAGATAATTACTAAACTGAAGTTTTAAAAATTTTGTTCTTTGTTTTATATTCTTGTAACTTAAAAACTATTTCACTAACCTTTCTTTTCTTTCCACTTTTGGAGTAGTTTTTTTCGTGCTTTTTGTGTACCTCACCTTTTGAACATGCTCAGATTTACAAATTGGTCAACTGGACAATTACCCAGTAGGTCAACTGGGAGAATTTGAAAGGCCAAAATAATATCAAGGCCAAAATATTTAATACATGGGAAAATAAGTTCTTTAACTTACGATAGTATTTTGATTTTCAAATAAAAAACCTACAATTAAAAGCAAAAAACGACTGGAGTTTAAGATTGTGATGTACCAAATAGAGAATGTTTCTTGTATGTTGCTAATTGATGTTGTAAAAACAGTTGAATGTAAAAGATAGACTATTGATTGTTTTGTGCGTTGTGTATTTATGAGAAGTAATAAAACACGATCTGTTAGTTTTGTTATAAGTATTTCTGTAATTTAACACTCGGAAATAAAAACAGGTGTAAGCATACTTGATTATATCACCAGATTATATCACAGAGATTGTATGTGAGCTTGTTAAGAAAATGTAAGGAAAGAAATATGTTTTTGTAACATAAAGACGTAAGTTTTTCAAATTTGGCGCTCAGCTGCTGCTAAAATATTTTCAGATCAACTTTGTTCAAATCAACAGTTCTATGCAACTTACAGCTTTTGCAGTTAAAATATAGTTCCATTTTTCTGCACACATTTTCGAAAACAATTTGTATACTTTGTTATATCTCAGTTTCATATCGGTGCCACCGATTACTTCTATCTTTTGTTTTATATTTATCTAGGGTGTTTACGTGTTTAGAATAAATTTTAAAATGTCTGATATGACTTAACATTTATCCATACGTCACCTTTTTACTAACTTGTACAAATAGCTTTGTTCCTTGTAGGTATAATGGAAATAGATGAGTTTATAGAGCTGCAGTGATCGCCAACTCTCTTAAGAGATGGTCAAAATGATTGTTTTGACATCCCATTCTCTTTGCATGCCCAGGAATTAAGCAGCAGTAACATTTGCCCTTTCGAGAGATATACAAGCAATGAAAAGTTCAAACCAATATAAAGGTTCACTCTTCGAAACATTGATATAAATGGTGTGTTCTAACGAGATCTTAAAACTTTGTAGTTTGGCTTTTTTTCTACTTCTTATGCTTAAGCAGTTAACACAAAACACAGCCAAAGCTCTGAGGACAATCCCAAAAAATTGAAGATAATTTAAGACTTAAATATACAGTTCATTGGCATGAAATTATGTCAACAATTTAACCGTATAGTATTTAAAAAAAATCCTTTTTCTTTTTTTAGGGAATCAACACTCTCAAAATATCTTCCATGCAAATGGTACTAAAAGAGAGAATATTTGTTGGCCCTCAAATTAGAGAACTTATGAAAGATTGGCAGTTTGAAAGTCTTTTAAATATCCAAGAACGAACTGCATGGTTTACCTTCAAAAACATCGTCATAAACCTTCTAGGAAGCCATCTGTGGTGAGGAGGTTCTTCAAAATCTTGCTGTCTCGTCTTTTGAAACGGTTGAAGTCAGATACAAAGTTTTGCATTTAACCAGAATCTCGTTTATATATTCTGGTGCTGCAAGCCCAAACTATTCAACATCGACCTTTTTTAATATTATTTTTTAAATAAAGCAAGTCCCAAAGCATGTATTTCCGCTGAAGCCTTCGAGTTAAATAAATTATATTCACTACGTAATCTAACCCTTATAAAGAAAGTAGTAAAAACATAAATATGTTTTAATTTTATAATTTTGTGCAAAATAAACTAGTTTGTTTAGAGAATGGCAAGTATTTTAATTTCGTGTTTCTATTTTTATAGTTAAAACAATCATGCCAAAATGCAAAGATATATTAAATACGAATAACGGGAAAATATCCTGTTTATTTAGAAAATCAATTATTAGGCTGCTTAATGTATTAGTTTAAAAAGATAATAAACAATATTGAATTTGTAAAACTTGATGTCTAGAAGGAACTGAAAAAGAAGAGGGAACAATTGAAGTTATCTGTCCGAAACTGGCCCCTGCTTTTGTAACTCCTGTTCTTAAAGCTAATTGAAATTTATATATCTCCAGAATAAAATGAATGATATACTCCAAAAACATAATTATTATAATAAAATAGAAATTACAATATAATTTTTAAAATTACAAAATATTTACATTTATTTGCAATGTAAGTAGCATAGCTTTCGAAAACAAGTTAGAATCGCACGATTGTGATTTGCTACTCTCAGATAATGGAATTATTGGATTGGGTACCAGTACTCCCCACATGACACCTTGGCCTTCAGTGTAACTTCGCCCCACAATGATGTCCGAACCCATTTCTCAGGTAGAGCTACCCAGAGGGCGAACCCATTACCTAAAAGGATAGGGTGATAGAGAGGATGGCCGTGAGGCGAGTGGACCTACAGTTTATACCATGAAATAATGGAATTATAAAAGTATAAGATTTATAATCGTATCTATAAAAATGATAGATATATAAATATACGTTTCAAATTGTAGTGCGATGCATATAAATCTTAACCGTTTCAACAGGACATAACGTTTGAACCAATAAAAGGACACAGGTGGAACTTTGGGAGAATATAATACAAAATTGGGAGATTACATTACACTATTTACATCTCAGAGAAAATGCTAGAAGTGTCCTCTACCAGCATCTATGAATCGTTAGTCCCATTTTCTTTGATACGACTGTAGACACTGAAGTTTGTATGGGTATCTTCAAGATATTTGTGGACAATTTAGAGAAGGTTACTTCCAGAAGATGGAGCAACGTGCCATACATCTAATGACACCATGGAACTTGTAACCAGTTTCTTTGATAATCGAATGATCTCAAAAGGTTTGTGGCACCCCAGATCTCCTGACCTAATTCACCGGATTTTTTTCTTGTGGGGGGATTTAAAAATAGAGTGTACAAGAATAGACCACGGACAACTGATGATCTCAAGGAATCCATTTGAACGGAAATAAGTAACATTGCCGAGGATACTCTCCGTAAAACTTCAGAGAATATGGTGAGACGAGTGCAAACATGTATAGATGCTGGTGGAGGACACTTCCAAGTTTTTCTCGGAAATGTAAATACTATAATGTAATCTCTCTGTTGTGTATTATATTCTACCAAATTTGCAGGTGTGTCCTATTATTGGTTCAAAGGCTATGGCCTATTGAAGTAGTTCAGGTTTATATGAATCACAGTATATAATTTCATATGGTAGAATCAATGCACAATGCAGTAATCATGGAATCCAGTCATTGGCTAGGCAATGAGAGTTTCGAGGTCATTAGGTACCTAGAGCTCTACTGAATCATTACATTGAAGGTCATATCCTGGAAGTCAGAACCAGACTTTTCTAAAGGTTAAAGCAGTGAGGAATTCTAGAAATTGTAGCAATGTGCAGTGAAATTTCTGTGAATGCTGCTTTTCAAGTACGATAACACTCAGTGATTTAGCATTATGTGTAAAAACGTTGTTGAGAGTAGTGGAACTTCATTTAGTAAAATACTTTGTAACCTTAAGAGACCGAGACTTGGGCAACCAGGTAGAAAGGATATGTTAGATGTGATTAAGTCATTTTGTTAGTGTGTGAAAGAAATGTTACATATGTCAATATATCAATGAAATTGTATGTAGAAGAAAGATGAGAAATAAATGCAAAATTGTATCCTTAAAATTTGCGTCTCTCCCTTCGGGTTTTACAGTAATACAGATTTTTTTTTCTAGTTTACGTTCTTTAACTTTTTAAGTCATATCGGACGATAAATGGAATGGAAGAAATAATGCTCAAATGGACCCAGGGTCCATGGAGCTCAGAATTATCCGATATTCGTCTTTTAGGACAAAGGAAACACCCGGAGAATTAACAACGTTTAACACCGTTATCAGACAAATAGCAGATACTGCCAGGAGAACATTAAAGAAAAACATAAAAGCCTATAAAGTGTCTGGGAAACTTGCAGTCTCAATAAACCCAGAGAAAAAGGTGACAGCTAACCCAGATATATAGAAGAAAGCCTTTTTAGGATAAATGAAGAAGAAGAGAAGAGAAAGAAAACACAGACGGATACCATCAAGATAGGACAGCACAATAACGTAAAAATCCCACACCTAAATACAAATGGAATGGGCAATAGAATAAACAAAATCAAAAGCATTACACACCAACTCGTACCAGATAACCACACCCAAAGTAAGAAGACGACAATCAAGAAGAATGCCTGCCAACATTCAGAGATTACATAACAACATCAAAATCTTACACCTCAACATTAATGGGATCAACGGGAGGCTAGAAGAACTAAAAAACACCATCAACCACATAAACCCCGACATTGTAACTCTAAATGAAACCAAACTAAAACCGTACAAGAAGATCAACATAATGCCATACACCTGCTTCAGGAAAGATAGAACACGAGCACCAGGAGGCGAATTTCTAATACTGGCGCGAAGAGAACTAAACCCAGAACGTATAACACTCCCTCAAGAATTTCAAGAAGAAGATGCGATACTCAATAAAATAAAGATCAATAGAAACATATTGCACATTGCCACCATATACACACCAGACGAGTTGCAAACAGACCTGTTGGAACACTTACAGCTACATCACAGGAACCTAATCATCCTGGGAGAACTCAACGCAAATCATGTTGAGCTCCTCGATGAATATACCAACCAGAATGGCAGAAAACTGAAGAGAACGCTCAAAGACACCGCCATCAGGATAGCATACCTCCCAGGACCAACGAGGATTGGCTCCAGGAACAATGAGAGACCAACATCCTCTGACAAGATTTTAGCAACACCAGCAGCATACAATAAAATAATGAACGCTGAAGTAGAACCGCCAATAAGCTCTGACCATCTTCCCATAACCCTGACACTATCCTCCGGAACATGGACAACAGAAAAAACACTGCCCAGGAAAATATTTGACTACTCAAACGCCAACTGGGAGGCTTTCACACAACACTTAAGAAACAACACGCAACCCATGCAACAACACAACATAGAACATGCACACCAAATAGACGCCATCGCTGAACAAATAACTGCCGAAATCCAAACCGCACGAGACAACACCATGCCAACAAAGATAATTAACACACACCGCTACAGTCGACCGCTACCAAAAGAAATAATACAGAAAATCAAGGAAAAACGAAGAGCCCACCGCGAAAACAGGAAGACACATGACGCAAACGATAAAATAATACGGAACCACCTACGACAGGAAGTCTAGGGAAAAAACAGTTGCAGAAATCTCAAAGGCAAGAACAGCTGAACCAAAGAAGTTTTGGCAATTTATCAAAAGTATCCGCAGCACCAAACAATTTACCTACCCACTACAGTTAAACGGGAAAAGCATCCACTCCACAGATGAGAAGCTAAAAATCTTTGAAAACAACTACCGGACTGTCTTCCGCACTCCTGAAAACCCAGACTTCGATACAAAACAACTGAAAACCACAACTGCATACATCAACAACAATAGTCAACTTTTCCTGCCGTTGATACCGGCGCCAGCCTGAAACCCAAACGACGACATAGAAGCACCAATAACCATCGACGATTTCACCAACACAATAAGACGCTTTGGAAAATCAGCACCCGGACCGGACACCATAACATACACCATGCTAAAAAACATCCCATACCAAATGATTAAAAAATTGTCGCACTATATAATATCATACTTCAACACGGGCACCACCCAACAGCCTGGAAACAAGCACATCTAATACTACTGGAGAAACCCGGCAAAAGCAACAAAAACCACCAGAACTACCGGCCCATATCCCTAACGGCTACATTGTCAAAAGTACTAGAAAAAATACTAGTAAAACGCCTAAACCGATTCCTGGAACACCGCAATCTCATACCAGACACGCAAGCCGGTTTTCGGTCCAGTAGTACCTTACAGGATCAACTGATAAAAGTCATCTCCGAAATAAAAGAGAAAACCAACCGAGGATTTACAACCGCAGCCACATTCCTGTATATTCAAGGTGCATTCGACCGGTCTTGGATACATGGACTACTACACAAAATGACCAACATGGAAATCCCAGAAAAACTGACACGATGGACCTCCAGCTTCCTCTCCAATAGAACCGCACAAATAAAGATCAATGGACAACTATCAGCTCCTATCGAGCTAGAAGCCGGAACACCACAAGGTAGCGCTATATCTGGCCTACTATACACAATATACACCGCCGACACTCCCCAGCCGATCCACCCGACAATCAGACTGGCACAAGATGCGGATGATACCGCATATTGGTGCTCGACTGGAAGACTACGGGACTGCAAGCCAAGACTAGAAAAACAGCTAGCAACTTTCAGAAAATGGGCAAAACGATGGAGAATAACGATAAACCCAGCAAAAAGCAATACATAATTTTCCGGATATAAACCAAAGATACATACAGAACATCTACCATCACCTACAACAACCACACCATACCGACACAAAGGAAAATCAAATACCTGGGAGTAACACTAAACGAAAAACTGTCTACCAAGGCTCACTACCAAATCAAACTGCAAGAAGCAAAGGTAGCAACGTCATGCCTCAGGTTCCTCTCCAAAATTGGAAAGGAAGGCCTATCCCCAGGCACCATAACCCAGCTATATAAAACTATCATCAGACCGACATTCACATACGCAGCAATCGCTTTATGGCCCATCACCTCCAAATATACAAAGGACCGTATCTCCGGGTTCGAACGGAAATGTTTGAGAATAGCCAGGAAGTTACCACCATGGTCCAGAAGTAATGAAATCCACGACATAGCAGAAACAGCTACAATAGAAGACACAATTAAGAACACCACTAAGTACATAGACAATGCAAAAGACCGACCACACAGACAGAAGATCATCAACGCTGCAAAGCAATACAAAAGATCACAAATACATCAGGAAAAAAATCCAAGTGACCCTCCCCTGTTAACCATCATCAGACAGCACGAAGAAGCAAAAGAAGAAGAACGACAAATACAGCAACACCTACGGCAACTCCTGCAATGACAAAAGACATCTAGATGACGACCTCACGGAAACTAAGTAAATGAAAAAAAACCATATGTATATAAATAGCAAACAAAATTTAAAATAATAATAATAATAATAATAATAATAATAATAATAATAATAATAATAATAATAATAATAATAATAATAATAATAATAATAATAATAATAATAATAATAATAATAATAATAATAATAATAATAATAATAATAATAATAATAATAATAATAATAATAATAATAATAATAATAATAATAATAATAATAATAATAATAATAATAATAATAATAATAATAATAATAATAATAATAATAATAATAATAATAATAATAATAATAATAATAATAATAATAATCATAATAATAATAATCATCATCATAATCATAATCATAATAATAATCATAATCATAATCATAATCATAATCATAATCATAATCATAATCATAATCATAATCATAATCATAATCATAATCATAATCATCATAATAATAATCATAATCATAATAATAATAATAATAATAATAATAATAATAATAATAATAATAATAATAATAATAATAATAATAATAATAATAATAATAATAATAATAATAATAATAATAATAATAATAATAATAATAATAATAATAATAATAATAATAATAATAATAATAATAATAATAATAATAATAATAATAATAATAATAATAATAATAATAATAATAATAATAATAATAATAATAATAATAATAATAATAATAATAATAATAATAATAATAATAATAATAATAATAATAATAATAATAATAATAATAATAATAATAATAATAATAATAATAATAATAATAATAATAATAATAATAATAATAATAATAATAATAATAATAATAATAATAATAATAATAATAATAATAATAATAATAATAATAATAATAATAATAATAATAATAATAATAATAATAATAATAATAATAATAATAATAATAATAATAATAATAATAATAATAATAATAATAATAATAATAATAATAATAATAATAATA
Source organism: Mantis religiosa (assembly GCA_030765055.1). Classification (NCBI taxonomy): domain Eukaryota; kingdom Metazoa; phylum Arthropoda; class Insecta; order Mantodea; family Mantidae; genus Mantis; species Mantis religiosa. Next base: position 32,367,118 of record CM060953.1, on the reverse strand, counting down.
ATAATAATAATAATAAATAAGTAAATAAAAAAAGAGCCATCTCTCCCGCCTCCCGAACCAATAAATATGCTGGCTGAAGAGGGCGAAATAAGCCCTAAAACAGCCGTGGGTGAGATAAACCCAGAATCCCCCTAGTAGTAGTAGTACCCGGAGAAACCTTATCCAGGTAACTCACCCTAACACAGATTTGAACTCGGGACCTCTTAAACGTGAAGTACAGATGTGTTTGTTGTGATTGTTATCGCATGTTAGGAGCTTGAGTTATATCGCTAACCTCAGCTGATGGTTTCTGCGACTAACGACAACATATACCTCCCATTGTTATTACTGCAGAAGGCTATTTTTACGACCGACGATTTGGATATGTCAGGCGTTAGTAGATATAACTCCATGGCTACCAATCTCACACAAACACAGATATATCAGGATGACGAATAATAAGAAAAGCAGTTTCACTTCTCAACTTTAACAGTCCACAACTGATTTAAACAATAGCATTATTAGGTTCCATTACGTTTAACATCAACTTGATTGGTGTTTCATCTATCCATGAGTATCCTGAGACAGCGGTCTTATAGTTCATCACTGGAGTACCAAATTCTTTGGAAAACGAGAGTGAAGCTGGGGTCAATATATTTTATTCAAGAAGAAAGCATGCACTAAAGGTTATGGTTTGCTTTACAGAAAAAGAAATGACTGATGAATATTAACCTCTTAGCTGTGACATTTCCAGCTGTTCTCACAGAGTAGTCCTTGTATTCTCATCTCCGTTTGACTTCTTCATATTGATGCTTAACTTTTCAGCATCTGATACTGCTAGTGGATGCTCCAACCCCTTCTGAAATTATAAAAGAAGATTATATATGTGTAGATTATAATTATTTTCATTCAGTGCCTTCTATAGTTGCAATTTTTTATACAATTTCAGTTATATCCTTTTGTTTTCAGTATGCTTTATATACCAGGCATGTTTTTTAAGTCAGTACCGTTTTGCGATTCCGCCGCCACAGCGCTACGGTCGGCGTTCCGCGCATGCGCGCTGGTTACCTACATCTCTTGTCTACACACTGACGCCATTACAGTCTGATTCTTCATTGTATACGTTGGTTACTGAGTGTTTAAGATGCCTCCGACAGTCGTGAGTCCCACCGATTGTGAAGTACTGGCTGTTATACGATTTCTTAGTGCTAAAGGCGTAAAACCGATCGATATCCATCGTGAGATCTGTGAAGTTTACGGACAAAACATTATGAGTGATGGAATGGTAAGGAAATGGGTGAGAGCATTTAAAGATGGCCGCACAAATGTGCATGATGAAGAACGGAGTGGGCGTCCTTCGGTCGTTACTGAAGATTTGGTGCAGAAAGTGGACGAAAGGGTGAGAGAAAACAGACGCTTTACAATTTCATCATTGTACGACTATTTTCCTCAATATTCTCGTAGTGTTTTGTATCGCATTGTGACCGAGAACTTGAAGTAACGGAAATTGTGTTCACGTTGGGTTCCGAAAATGTTGACGGATTTGCACAAAACTCAACGTTTAGGCAGTGCATTGACTTTCCTTGAGCGGTACTACAATGAAGGTGAAGATTTTTTAGACCAAATTGCAGGTGACGAAACATGGGTGGCCTACGTCACACCAGAATCGAAACAACAATCCATGGAATGGCGACATTCATCATCACCCACAAAAGTGAAGTTTAAGCAAACAATTTCTGCCCGGAAAATCATGTGCACAGGTTTTTTGGGACAGAAAAGGAGTATTGCTAGTGGAGTTTCTGCCTCGTAATGAGACAATCAATGCAGCGTCTTATTGTGAGACATTGAACAATCAGCACCTTGCAATCCAGAACAAAAGACGTGACAAGTTGAGTAAGGGTATCGTTTTGCTGCATGACAATGCCCGTCCACATGTGGCTAATCGGACCAAAGATCTCATAAAATCTTTTCAATGTGAAACTCTAGATCATCTTCCATACAGCCCTGATCTAGTGCCCAGCGACTAAAATTTGTTGCTGCACTTGAAGAAACATCTGGGCGGTCAGCGTCTTCAAGACGATAACGAAGTCAAAACAGTTGTGATACAGTGGTTAACACGTCAGGCAGCAGAATTTTATGAGGAGGGTTTTCAAAAACTGGCGCCACGTTATGAAAAGTGCCTCAATATTCACGGAAATTATGTAGAAAAATAGATTAAGGTACAGGCTTTCATGTAAAAATAAAATTATTGCGATATATGTGCACGTCTTTTTTTAATTCCAAAACGGTAGTGACTTAAAAAGCATGCCTCGTATAACAGCTTCCAGTTGAGTAAAGTTATATTTGGAAATAAATGATCATGTTTGCTTGTGTGTTGCTAACAGAAACCAGAAGCGGAGAGCTTGAGGTCGCCTGGCACATAGTGACAGCGGCGTCAGTAGTGTCCATGAGGTATGGAATGGAACTCTATGGAAATTAGTGCAACTATTGAGGGAAGAGATGAAGAATTACCAGGTTTAGCCAAATCTGTTCGAGGCAGCCACAAGTCGTGGGTTCCTTAATGGTTCTAGATGGTACATTCTTGAGCACTGTTCTATACCGTTATCCTCAGGAATAGGCTACCGACACCAGGATAGAAACATTTTTCTTTCACACAACATACTCCAGTACACCTGGCCTGCAATCCTGAGAAGCGTAAGCTATCTAAGAATTCTTTGAAATAAATTACTTAGCGACTAAGGACAATAATGAAAAAAGATTTTGCTCAAGATATACGGTGACCTCAAAGTTAGAACCGACTACCAAGTGGAAACCTCATAAAATATTATTTTAAGCATCCTGCTCTGTAGAACTCGTAAATTATAGCTATAGTAATATTAGCTACCTACGCCAGGGGGATATAAGCCATTCCCTTATTAGTGGCATTTTAGCCAGCTTTCAATTGTTCGTCCAGCCCGTGAGCTCTGCTGAGAACAAATACACATCACTCTTGTTTCATATCATACTTACTGGTGTCGAGAAAAGGCTTGCCTTGTAAATTCAATGCGGAAATGCCAAATCTCATAAAATGTTTGACACAAAACTGTATATTTTGGAGGACCATCAAGTTTTCTACCTCGTATAGTTCCCCAGATAAATGAAGTCGAAACTTTTGGTACTTAACTCATATCATACCATGGATACATTACTCCAAAGAATTCAGTCAAATTTGATGTACAATATATCCATGCATGTGTCATTGACTAATTAGTGGTAATTACTTTGTATATGACGCAATCAGCAGAAAATGATGAAAGCTGGTAACATTGAGAAAGAAGAACATTTGAAGTGTATTATCTATGAGTTTGAAGACTGTAATATTATTTAATAGATATTTGCAGTGCCCTAAAATATTTACGAAATGCAAATGAAGATACTTCCTTAAAATTCATATTGTAAGAGACAAGCGTGCTCGACATTGCCATGCTGCATTACTGAAGCTTGTGGTAGAGAGTCTTACCTATCGTAACGTGGCAAGGTGGGTGCATACATTTCACATACACAGGGAAAATGTTGATAAAAGATGTGGAGCTATGAGACGCAATCAGCAATGATGTACATGTGAAGGCCTACACAGCAGTGTTGGAAGAACACCGCTGTTGGATTTGTATTGAGCTAGCAAGAGAACTGAACATCGACAGCATCCTTTATACACCCCAGATATGAGCCTATATGACTTTTACCTTTTTACAAAAAATGAGCTTATCCCTTAGAGCCTGCTTTAGAAATATGCAGACACTTCAGCATCAGTAGAGCAGACTACTTGAAGATTAACGCAACCAGAGGCTGTGGATGACATCCGTCACCTCCTTCAAGTGTGGAATCCGAAGAAATTCAGCAACACTGAACACAGCAACAATGCGACTGTTCAAAAATAGTTTTCTTCTTGTTAATTATAATGTCGTCAATGGCAACAAGCATATAGATCATATGATCTGGCAGCACTATACTGAATTTTTGAGTGACAGTCACCTAATATAATTGGAAATGAACAGTAACGTTGATTGCGGCGTCATCAATAGATCATAGAATTCATTGGAAATGTTCCGAAACTGCAATGCGGGTAAATGTACAATTTCAGAATTATGAGAACGCTTCTCAAAACATTCTGCTCGAATTCCGTTGAAAATGGCTGAATAAAAATAACAAGTTCAGTGTGTAATTGTCTTTTTGATTTTGTGCTGTGCTTCCGACACACACACACACACACACACACACACACACACACACACACACACACACACACACACACACACACACACACACACCTAAGGACCTTCATCTAAAATGTTTCTTTTTTTCTTTTTTAAAGGTTGGTTTTCTCAACAAGTGTATTCGTTATTGAATATAACACTTTCTACATATGAGCTGGAAAAATAAAAGTAGAAGTTTCCTGCTTGAGGAACACATATTCGTTATACGTCGTGTGTTCGCGGGTCGGGAAACCATCTCATTATATATTTATGAACCAGAAGAAAGAAAAAACTATTGTGGATAAAGTTTTTCCTGGGTTTCCTCGTAGTCCTATGGGCGAATGTCGAGTAGCTCTAAGCTCCATGGATCCTGGACACATTTGAGCATCATTTTTGCCATTTTTTTACCATCCGATATGATTTAAGTTTGGAGACGTAAAATTAAAATAAAAAATCTTTAAATTCAGTAACTTAACTGCAACTGTGTTGTATTCTAACTTCACCCCTAATTAACGAATAAATAACTAACTAATCGATTTCTTTTATTTATATACATAATTTGAGACAACTTTTATTGGCACTACAAAGTTCGCCGGGTCAGAGAGTAACTAATAATTATAAAAATACTTCAGCTTCAACCTCAGTAAAAATAAGTTTCCATTTCCTGTTTATTTCCAAGATCCTTAACCACTATCATAGAAAAAGAGCTTTGAAAGTAACTATATTAACCACTATAATGGAAGAAGATCTTTGAAAATAACTATATGAAGCGGAGTCATCAGAGAAGAGCATTCGCTTCTTGGAAAGAACTTGTCCTTCCGTTTGTCAGAAGTGACAAAGTGACATCTGAAGTAGATTGTGTTCTTCAAGCAGGAAACATCTAAATTGTTGGTTTCTCTACGTCATAAGGAGAAAGCTTTGTATTTATCCCATTCATTTAATATCGAATACATGAGTTGGTAATACCAACCTTTATAAAAGAACAAAACATTTTTAGATGAAGGTCCTTAGGTTGTGTGTGTGTGTGTGTGTGTGTGTGTGTGTGTGTGTGTGTGTGTGTGTGTGTGTGTGTGTGTGAATGTGTGTATGTGTATGTGTGTGTCGATAGCACAACAATAAATCAAAAATTCAACTCTAAACCTATTATTTTAATTCAGCCACCCCCCCCCCCAAGGATTCGAGAATAATGTTTTGAAGGAAGTCCCCAACACAGACTACACATTACATGAAATATTTTTCCAATTTTTTAATTTCTGATAAATGTCTTAACGATTTATTTTAAAATAATATATGTACATTACATTTTCATAAAAAATTAAATGTATATCTTTAATTTTCTGTGAATATCTCCAAAAGTGCTCTTCAATTTGAATAATTTTTGTATAACTACTAATCTGTTAAGTGATAGATACAGTCTCCACATAAAGGTGGAGTTCGTTTCCCCCCCCCCCCTGTAATTTACATCCTCCAACGTTTAGTCATATCGGACGATGAATAGAATGGGTGAAATGATGCTAAAATGTACCCAGGGTCCATAGAGCTTAGAGTTATCCGACATTTGTCTTTCAGGATAACGGAAACCCTGGAAAAAACCTTAACCAGGTAACTCACCCTGACCGAGACTCGAACTCGGGACCTGTTGAATGTGAGGCAGACATTCTACCACCACACTACTGAGGTGGGCTGGAGTTCGTTGAAACAAACAATTTATGTAATATATATTTGTAATTTACGTGCTCCAACGTTTAGTCATATCGGACGATGAATGAAATAGGGGAGATGATGCTCAAATGAGTCCGAGGTCCATGGAACTTTTTGAGTTACCCGACATTGCTCTCTCAGGATAAGGGAAAACCCCGGAAAACACCCTATCCAAGTAACTCACCCAGAACAAGATTCGAACTCGGGACCTGTTGAACGTGTGGCAGACACGCTACCATCTACGCTACCAAGGTGGGCTTATATATATAGGATGTTACAAAAAGGTACGGCCAAACTTTCAGGAAACATTCCACACACACAAAGAAAGAAAATATGTTATGCGGACATGTGTCCGGAAACGCTTAATTTCCATGTTAGAGCTCATTTTATTACTTCTCTTCAAATCACATTAATCATGGAATGGAAACACACGACAACAGAACGTACCAGCGTGACTTCAAACACTTTATTACAGGAAATGTTCAAAATGTCCTCCGTTTGCGAGGTTACATGCATCCATCCTCCGTCGCATGGAATCCCTGATGCGCTGATGCAGCCCTGGAGATTGGCGTATTGTATCACAGCCGTTGTGTAGACAAGAGATTTCAAATGCCCCCATAAATGAAAGTCAAGAGGGTTGAGGTCAGGAGAGCCTGGAGGCCATGGAATTGGTCCGCCTCTACCAATCTGTTGGTCACGGAATCTGTTGTTGAGAAGCGTACGAACACTTCGACTGAAATGTACAGGAGCTCCATCGTGCATGAACCACAATGGGTATTTTGACATTTGTCTGCACGAATGATTTCAATTTACATTTTAAGAGAAATACTAAAATGAGCTCTAACATGGAAATTTAGCGTTTCCGGTCACATGTCCGCATAACATATTTTCTTTCTTTGTGTGTGAGGAATATTTCCCGAAAGTTTGGCCGTACATTTTTGTAACAGCCTGTATATATATATATATATATATATATATACAATGAACCATTTCGGAGATATTCCTTGTCATTACTCTGAATGTTTCAATACTTCTCTCATGCTTTAATCTCTCGGTCATGCAAAGAGATGGAATTTCAAATCTAAACAAGTCTTAAAAAGCCTATACCTACTATCGCTTACAGCCTACTGCATCCCATACTTCTCCTGCACTTACAAATATGCGTTTGTAAGAATAGTGTGTACATGAGAACAAAAGTCATGTGAAAACAAAGCGTCACATTTTAGAAACTCTCTATTTAGGTAATACTCAATTGTAATTCAAACATGTAAACAACCATCGTAGCAAAAATTAGTCCTGAGGTTGTTAAATCCGAAGAACCCTTGGAGGAAAGTTGGCATGAGTGACTGCATGACAGATAATCATTCAGTAAGTTAGGCACTGGCTATCTCAGTGATCAGTCAATTATTTATTCATTCCTTCGCTTTATCAATCAGCAGTCAATCGATTGTTGGATCGGCATTTCAATCAAAACAACCCAAGTCGGACGCAGAGTTGCATGACCATCAAGTAATTTAGTCATTCAATAAATCATGAGGTCGATTTATTTGGTGGTTCCTTGTTCACTTAGGTAGCAGGTAAGTCAGGACCAGTAGGCTATCAGGTAAGTCAGCAGGTCAGTTCGTCGTTTGCGCAATCAGTCATTCAGTTGTTTGGTGAGTGTCGTTTGCATGCGTGCGACAGAAAGCTATTCTCAAGAAAGGAACATTAAGTCAAGGAACTTTAAATCAACAAGTCATATATCTTCACGAGATCTTCCAAGCTATAGTAACCCTTTGTATAAAACCCTCGTTTTTATTTGTTGAAGGTGTTGGTGAATTATTATTAACAGTTTAGTAGTTTATAAAATTAAATCACAGGGTATTTTACAAATGGAGTGCGTCAGAAAAAATAGAGCTTTTCAATTAATAAAAATTATGAAAATCCATTGAGTAACCTAACATTATTTCTAGAAACTCACGTCCGTACACATATCCTAATCTATTTATAATATTAGGCAATATAGACTTACTGAAAAAGTCTTTTCAGTGTTGATTAAAAAGTATTGAAATAAAACATATTAGCAGTTTCAGAATGCTAGCAAAACATCTTGAAGTCATATTCATTCTTCATGAACTATAAATAACTGAATATCAGATAAACAAAACCTGTAACAATTGGTATTAATAACAAATGAATTTATGTGAGTAATCATATTCGGAATATTTTAAGAAATTCATTTTAAGCAGTACATCTTTTGTTTTTGAGCTAATTCAAAGAGAACGAAATTATCTTTAGAAAACAAGTTTGTTAGGAATAACTTGGAGTTGCTATGCAAAGCAATTATTCTGAGTGTGGAAAGTCATGCAATTGCTATAAATTAGATTTTTATTATATTGTAAAAGGAATTACAGACGTTGTGTATAATGTTACTTAATATATTTTCATGCAATACTAATTTGAGGACCCCTAAAATCTAAGCAAAAAACAAAACCACACAAAGCAGTTAGACTGTGCCCCAAGTATCTGCTGTTGTGACACAAATCGTGCAGATAAATTATGAAGCTCATTATTTAGATGTAACCTCTTTCACAGATACCATAATAATAACAATACCTTTGCTTCTCTATTTTTTCGGTGAAAATTCTGCCTTCGATTTTAAACTAAATCCATAATGAGACAGAGACTTAAAACTTTAAACATAGGTAAAAATTGGATCACAGTGCACTATTAACTTGCTTTCAAGAAACGCTCTCCACCCTAAACATTTTTTACTTTAAAATTTTTTAAATTTATGTTTCCTGAAAGATAGTTCTGATTTTCATTAAACTAGCTAACGTTTAAGATACATTCATGACGATGGAACTGTTTATGTTACAGTGTCTGAAGCCCTGGATACATTTTGCAGATGTTTGTAAGCGGAAAACCGCAAGAGGTATACAAAACCATACTACACAAAAAGTGAAATTTTGTTAATTTTAAATATTTCATTTTAAGAAAAGAAAGTTTGATATACAAGTTTTCATAATGGACTAGAAATACAGGGTGTATATAAATGAATATCGGAGTTTTAACACTCTATAATATTAATTGCACTTAACTAATTATAAATGATATGTCAAATGAAAAAGAAACTCAGTTTTACCAAGAACCTTATAAATGTTCAATGTGACTACCCTACACGGCACACATCAAGGCTATAGCCGATGTCTTCCCAAACGTTGATAAGTGTGTATTCAGTAATTGTAGCAACAGCTGCTGCAATCCGGTTTCTTAATTCAGGGAGGTCATATGGTAGCGGAGGCACGTACACACGATCCTTGATGAAACCCCAAAGGTCAGGAGAACGTGGAGGCAATGCATAACAAGTCCTGTCACAGGGGCCCTTGCGGCCTATCCAAAGCTCGGGTACAGTGACGTTCAACCAATCGTGTACTCTATTATGTCAGTGAGTGGCGCACCATCTTGCTGGAAAACGAAGTTTTCTGGCTCATTTTCTTCCAAATGAGGGAAGAGCCATTGCTCTAGTGTATCAAGGTAAGAAGTTCCTGTTACAGTAGGTTCACCAAAAAAAAAAAAAAGGCCCATAAACTTTTCGCCAGGATACGGCACAAACAAAAGCCTTTCACTTTAGGGGAATCTCGTTGCATTTGTACCAACTCTTGAGGAACTTTTGTGCTCCAGATGCACACATTATGAGTGTTAACATGTGCACTAAAGTGAAAGGTCGATTCATCACTGAAGACAACACGATCCATAAAATCGTCATCGTCATGAAACAACATATCGTTTGCGAAGTTGGCACGTAATCCGAGGTCTGTTGGCTTTAGAGTCTGTAATAACTGTAAACGGTAAGGACGTAGCCGTAAGTGTCTTCTTACAACTTTCCAAACAGTCGACACACGAACTTGTAATTCACGACTAGCCTTCCGGACTGATTTCTTTGGGCTACGAGTGAACGACTCTCTCACTCGCTCAAGTCTCTTCACTTTTTCTTGGTCGTCCCATGCTCTTCCCTTTGAAAAGGCAGCTGGTATCACTAGGAGGATTACAACTGAAGTTAATGCGGAACGCACGTTGCACAGTAACTACAGATTCGGTCAATTAATGGAAATCAATTGTTCTTTCACACTGGCCGTGTGTAGGCTAAATTGTGGAAACGTAGAGTCAGACTGAAAAATTTAATGCCTTAGCCGGGATTTGAACCACGGAACCTCCGGTCTCCGTGCAGCCGCACCACCATTGTGCTACCATGGCCAACGCGCCGACATGACACTAAATTCTCCAACTGACTCGTATTTTCACACGGCCTGTGTGAAAGAACAATTAATTTCTATTAATTGACCTAATAGTGGTTAACTATAAAGCCCGGGCCTTAACGTACTTACACGTGTAAGTCACCATTAAGGTAGTTGTCTCATGTGTTTATGAGAACTCCTAAGTGGTTTACCGGGAAAATACGAGTCAGTTGGAGAATTTAGTGTCATGTCGGCGCGTTGGCCATGGTAACACAATGGTGGTGCGGCTGGACGGAGGCCGGAGGTTCCGTGGTTCAAATCCCGGCTATGGCATTGAATTTTTCAGTCTGACTCTACGTTTCTACAGATTCGGACTTTTCAAACTGCAAAACACAAAACGCTTTCTGTTTACTAGTCGCCATCTTTGCTCTGTCTAGCGGACTGCGGCAGAAACATTGCACTGGTGCCAACAAACAAAACTGTTTGAGTTGCTTTTTCATTGGACATACCATTTATATCTGTAAGTTCCATGTAGTAAATATTATAAAGAGTTAAATCCCCGATATTCATTTATATACATCCTCTATAAAACAATTTCTACTAATTCTGTAAGTATATATATTTATAACCATATTCCTAACCCCAAACATTTGTTCTAAACATTTATGACTGTGAACTTTCAATAGATTGGGTAATAACCCTATGATTTAACACGAGAATCATGGGATGCTTTCAATAGGCAACACTGAATGGAGAGAGCACCTGTGATTCGGAAAACTTACACTGCAGTTCATATAATCAGCAGTGAAACACAACTTTTAGCGACTTGGCTGGGCTATTAATGCATAATCACCTACTGCATGCACCCCAAGATTTTAATTTAAATTTACAGATATAATCAAACCTATTAAAGCTTTATACAAGTACAGATTTTTTAGGACAGTTAGTATATGTTTTGGAAATCGTATTGTGTTATAAGTAAGGAGCTAGAAGACCATACAACATAGACATAAAACTGGGTTAAAAGGAAATGGAGCCCCTAAAAATATACAATTTCAATCAAATAATATCTTAGAAGCATTAGTGTTTTCTGAATTATCTTTTACCTGTCGTAGGAATAGGGCTAAGTCACGGAAATTAACTATTGCATTTTATTCGATTTTCCCTTTTATTGTTTCCGCCCCTTTTTGTACTTCCTGCGATTTTGCGGCTCAAGGTCTGAGTCGTTTAGCAAAAGCGGAAGAGGGTAATTCTACTCTTGTGGGAAAGAGAAATTGGTGTTTACACAACACGGAGGGTAATTGGTATCGATTGGATAGCTGGTTGATGGATGCCAATCGCAGGGGATAAATTAATGGCAGGTAGCAGGCGGATTCAATTGCACACCTAATTTCCGTTACGTCTACTTCCTGTCTAAAAGGATCTTGTTATGAACAACCTGTCTTCATTGTGGAAATGACAAACTCGTGTGAAGTGAGATTATCTCACTGCAGTTCTCAGCTCTAAAATAAACAAGTGAAGTCTTTCGACTTTCCATGGTTCTCTTGACAATATCTTCTTTATTTCTTTTTCATAATAATACATAATCTATAGGACTTGTGTTTATAATTCTCTACATAAAAGAGAGTAAAATGCACTACATAAAATATTCATATATCTACCTTTACATAGCTTTCCACATCTATTTTTCAGGAAGTTTATGTTCAATAACTTTATATTTCTTTCTAAAGAGAGAGAAACTCTTAGGAATAGCTTTAACATATTTTCTTATGAGTGCAAAAGAAATAGATAGATACAACAGGCTTAAGTGATACCAAAACCTTTTAAGAGATCCTCAAATGAAAAAAGTTTCAGTATTCGAAAATTCAAAGCCTCCAAAATGGTTAACTCCATGGAAAATGTGTTCCACACAGTTTATATAAGTACATTAAGGAGGTCTATATCTTTTTGTAACCATCTATTGAAGTTGTCTAACTGCTTGGTCTTATAGCGACTTAAAAGAATTAACACATTTACAAACTTTGATACAAGTTATAAAACGACATATACATTAAACAATTGATTTTACAATGTTTAACTTGAATTAACAATGGCATATGTACTTTAACAGATATTAACATTTAAATTTTAACAAATTTAAGCAAGAATACATTGTGTAATACATTTTACAATATTTTTTTTGCACAGATTGGTACATTTAAAAATTGTATTAATCTATTACATACATTTTTATCGCTCGTTGACAAATGTAGATTGCCTGGAATCTTGAATTTTTCCCTGTAATGTCATATTGCTGGCAGTTCTCGATTATATGCTGAATGGTGTTTATTGTATTGCATATAGGAGTGAGTGAGTTTCGTATGTCCAATTAGAATTCTGGTATTTGGTCTCGGCGACTTAGGAAATTAACTGAAAAAGGCTGTGTAGAATTATTTCTTGCAACATGAAGCATGCTTTCCGAAGAATTGACCCAAGTTTGTTTCCATGTGTTACAGAGTGTTCTTTTCAAATAAACGTTGGCGTCTTGAGAAGGCACTTTAGCTTTGGGATTTATACTTGGTAGATTAGTTGCATCCTTGGCTGCTATTTCAGCCAAATCTTTTCCATAAATGTCACTGTGCGAGGGAATCCACATTAACACAACCATTTCTTTCTTCATAGAGATGCTGTAAAGCTGGTGATGTTTCTAAAAGATCTTGGATCGCTAAAAGAGCACTTCTGGAGTAAGTGATCACAAGAGGCCTATATTTTTGTACTTACATTATGATATTTTTTATACATCACAGGCTATTCCAAAAAACTTCAAGTTTGCCAGAAACTTAACATGTTACGAACACACCTTAAATATATATTAACTGAATGAAAATTGTTGGAAAATTTTTTTAAAACTAAACTTTCGAAGAATGTTCATGTTAAATGTAGTTTAACTGGGAGAATTGTTTTGAAAATACATTTGTCTCTCTACCTCTTTCATTAAAACATTTTTCTATAAGTGCTTTTAGGGTCTATGTAGTCTGAAATCGTATATTTCTAGTTAAATTTTGATTTCGAATTTTTGGACGGAATGCAATTGCCTTGTCTATTATGCACGTACAGAAGAAATGAATGATCGGGTTCTCAAAACGGATCCAACCTTCTTCTAACCTGGTGATTAATATTGTTCCTTAATATGAGATTTCCGTTCATTGAGCCTCCTATAATTTGGGCGATATGTGATGTTTAAATCCGACTGTTTCCTTTCCAGACATTTCAAGTATTCTTCCAATTTTTGTGTACCAGATATCAGCCTCGTGGCTCAATCTTGTAATCCGCGCTGCAACAAAACGTTTCTAAAAGCATTGTGACTATCTTCCACAATTGTCTGGTCTCCTCGAAACTATTTTCCTCTATATACTTAAAACATATACAAAAAATCTATGCTAATATGTTTTTCTATACCATGATACAGCTTTCACTGCTCATATTGGACATTTTGAAGCAGGTTTTGAAATATTAAAGGAACGTTTACAAGTTTTGTCATTTTGTCTCTTGCCGCTTTCCTGGTGTTTCTGTTTATAAACAGATTATGGTCGCTTTAGAAATACAAAACGGCATTCAAAGTTCCTTGTGTCAGCCTTTTAGCAATTACTTTAAGCACAAATCCTTATTTGTGGTTAGCAACTCTGAGATTACCTGTGACAACAGACAGTCGTACGTGCAGGCTAGCTCGACGCGTCAGGTTCTCTGGTTCGAAGCCCGTTCTTGGTATCTCTTCTTGTTTTATGGCTGTCTCAGTCATCAATTGCCCGTGGCCTATTCTTGTACACTCTCCCTTGTACAGTTTCTTTGATAATAGAATAATCTGAAAAGATCTGTGGCCCCCCAGATCCCCTGAACTAACCTCACCGGATTTTTTCATGTGGGTGTATCAAAAAATAGAGTGTACAAGAATAGGCCACGGACAATTGATGTTCTCAAGGAATCCATTCGAACGAAAATAATAACATTGGCGAGGATAATTACCATAAAACTTCAGAGAATATGGTGAGACGAGTACAAAGATGTTTAGATGCTAGTGGAGGACACTTCCAACATTTTCTCTGAGATGTAAATAGTGTAATGTAATCTCCCAATTGTGTATTATATTCTCCCAAAGTTGTACGTGAGTCCTATTATTGGTTCAAAAGTTAGGGCCTATATATGGATCACACTGTACTAAGGGGTTTATTGATTCAAATGGTGCAATTTTTAAGCCTGTAAGTCAATTATTATAGATTTTATGAACGGATTATTGAAGTGATGTATTTGTGGGTGTGGTCAGGTTCATTTGGCAGTTGTTTCACAACAAGAGTTTATTATATTCAATGCATCCGCAATATTCTTTGAGTGGGAAATTTTATGCAATATTTATGCGTGTGCAGCATTGCTTTCTGGTAACACTGGAACAATATGACTTCTTTGGCTTCTCAACTGTTTGCAGACTAACAGGTGTTTTATTTTGCTGTGAAGAAATGTTATAATTGTTTGTGATAAGTGATATTTTGTCGAAATTCTCTTCTTTTATAATTAATATGCTGAGATTCAGTGACAGGGGTTCAAAGAAGGGAAAAACGTTGGAAAACCACGTTCTGTTGTGAGTGTAGTTGTTAATTCTGAAGCTGTAAAGCAAAACATTTGTGACTTGTCGGAGTTCAAGGAAGCGGATAGTAATAATGCTGTGTCTGGTAGTTCCTCCAAGAAAAAACTGGATGGATGTGCTAATTATTATGAAGAATTATTGAGGAAAATGATGAAAAGTGTGCCAATAAAGTTATAGATATGGAGATTGTGATAAACACTTTAAAAATAATGTGAGGTGTAAACATTGTGAATGGAGAAACATATGTTAGTGTTCCTTTATGCTAGATTTCTGGAATTTTAATTTTTTTCTGCCATATGGAACATTTTCTCAGGAACTATTAAATCCAAAGAGCTCAAACTTTTAGCATTTATTTATATACATATTTTAACACAGTGGTTTTTTTAAAAAAAACACTGAAGCAAGGATATCATTCAGTGACTTTTCTTAAAATAATTGGTAGTTTAACAGTGATAAGTAAAAGCAAGTACAAAAGGCACTATATTAAAATATTCATAAATGTCTACTTATTAAGCAGTAAAAGGTTCATTGTGATACTGTTGGTAGTTTCTGAGAAAGCCATTCCTTGAACTTCTGAATTTTGACATTGTAAGCCTTCTGGGTCACCTTAAGGGTTTTATAGAGGCGTTTGAATGAGTAGAATGATAGAAACTTAGGGAATGCTGATAAAGCTGTTGTGGATTGGAGAGACAGGACAAAAAAATATATCTCTGTGAACACTAAAATAGAGGCAGATGCCACTAATTAATATCCTTCTTCAACAACATTTGGAATATTTAGTAAGAATTATTTGCATAACAGGAGAGGTACAAAATTGGTAAGAATGGGGATACAGCTCATAAGATTTATTGCTAAAAGACACCTGTTGGTAGAAGATAAATCAGTACATCGTAAGTGACTTATTAATGAAGATTAATGGAAGCATTGGGCAGTATGGCATAAATATAAAGACAATAATTTTTATGCCTTGCATAACATGAATTAATCTATTCAACCAATACAAATTATTCTTATTATGTTATTTACATTATTTTTAATTAGTTGACATAAAGTGCGTAACATATTTGTACGTTGTAGGTTGTAGGAAGAATACAATCGGCTAAAATTAAACTCATATTTATAGTCAAAGGAGTGAATCACTAAGAGAAAAGGTAATGAATGGTTATTTAACATTTGGTAAAGGCACAAGTAACTGAAAATTCAAACTAAAAGAAAAATAGGGACAGTTTAACGCTACAAAAGTTGTATTTGTAATGGACTAATTTTTAGGAGACATAGATGTATCTTCACATATTAACATTCCGTCTAATTATTTAATCTAATAACTACAAGTCGTTAAAAATGAAGAGAGAAAGTCGTACTACATATGTGTTTAGCTTGTTAGGCGCTCTTCTCCTCAGAGCCTAGCGTGTTACCCTTTAACTAAGGGCGATGACTTTAAGCACTCTGTTTATAAAAAAATTGTTTTTTTTTTGTAGTGTTAATCATTTACAGATATTCGTTGTATTCACTTGAATTTTCAAAACTTATCTGCTTCTTTGAAATACTAAATCGCTATTCATTTGTCCTCGTGATTGTGAAAAGTAACCAACTTCATAAAAATATGACGATCGCTCTAGTCTACTGTATCCCGCCTCTATATGCAATGAATATACATGAAAATAGTATAATGAAAATATTAGATGTAAAATAGGTTATATATGTGTGAATGGATAAAGATGTATGAATAAAAAGGCTAACATTTGGTTTTATTATTTAGCTTTCCAATGCACCTACTGAGGAAGTTCTGCTGAATCTCCCAAACACAGAAATGAGAATCAAGCCAAATCGGCAAAATATTGAATGAGGTGCTATAGATAAGTCATTTAGATATAAACTCTACATATAACCAAACTATACGTTTTCTAGTTAAAAGTTTTCTTTGTAGTAAAATCCATTGGCAATTTTCAAATGAGTATATTTGAAAGAAAAATATACAACGATCTGCTATTTTAATTTTGCAGTAACTTACAGGATGCACGGTATTTTTGAAAATTACAATGGTAAATTTATTAGTATTACATACCTCGCATGTCCTTTATGAAATTAAAACTGTAAAATAATTCAATGTCACTGTTGTCTATTGACCTATAGGATGTAAGTGTCCTTTTGGCGATGCAATAATTCTCTCTGAATGATACAGTCATTTTTAGATAATTTAAATACTTCAAACTTTAAAGATTTCTACCTACGTTATGGCTACACTATTTAATAAATAACCAATTTAATTTTATCGTTCTACAAAAATCACACTAAATAATATAAAATCTTTAGGGACCAGATATATAGATATTCTACGATCACCTAGAAAAATAATTTTATTAATTAATACAAAATACCGGTTCTCTGATCATAAGGTTGAGAGTGTTCTCTCTTTATACAATTATTTAAAACTTCCTGCTAATGAATTGTTGGTCTAGGTGGTTCAGTAGTGTAGCCGCTGATTGCGTGTTCAGTTCCGACTGAGACAGATGATTAGAAACGGTAATACAAAGGAAATAAAGCAATACTTTCTCAGAGGAACAGGCATGCATTCCTATAATTCAAGCATACATCCGTAAAATTAGAATAAAGTTGGTTTTCTTTTTGAGAAACAATTGACACTTTCGTTAGTTACAGAGTGTTTGATAAATGGTAAATAAATAAGCTAATAACTAGAGATCCACTATCGGATTTTAAAACCTGTCTTCTGTTTGTCGAAGTTTTAACATTATGGTCATCTGTGTACATTCCTTGCAGAGAAGTGTACCAATTATTTTATTTACTGCGAAGTTAAGAAACCATATAGGTATATTCTATGCAGAGTTCCAACGTGTCCTTTTTAAGCTAACCAATATTGAAGTAAATAGAAGATAAACTGTTTTTAGAAATAGTTTTGCGCTATATTGAGTATAGAATGTCACATAGCACACATATATATTTTTATATACTTGTAAAATAAATAAACGGATGACATTTCTTAAAAAATGAAGTCTGTACTCCAAATCAAAGGAATAACTGAATATCGTATTTACTTGAAAACAAACGATGAATGTATGCTGCAAATTGGACAACCCAGCGCTAGCGCGAGAATGTTTTCGTACTGAAATATGAGGGCTTTGTAAATCCATTTTAACCTTCAAGTAATTAAAGAACTGAAATCAGGAGCGTTTTGTAATGTTATTTTGATCAAATCGATTTATCAATACTAAGTTTAAATCCTGATATTGAATAACACAGAAAAGGCAACAGGTTGTTCATTGAATTAGTTTTGAGTTTATAAATGCATTTTGCTTTTACATTGTCACGTTCTGACAGCGATGGGGAACTGGCACATTGCTTTTTGAATGTAGGTTCTATAAAATTCGCTCGGTATATGAATGTGGCATGCTTAACCGCATTCAAATGTTTCTCTGGTGTTTTACACGTCGGAGGCATGCCACACTTAACTTCTGCCTTATTCAATATCACGTTGTATTTGGTGAAACTAAATTAGTTCTACGGTATTCCTGTATGGATGCTCGTGATCTGTTAAATGGAAGGAAATGACAAATATTTCCAAACGATAGATTAACTTAAATCTCAAGTTTTAGCTTGTTTCCGCTGAATTTACTCAGTTTAGTCGTGACCAAGCCAGGCTATTGCAGAATTGTAATTTAGTGCGTCAGCTAAATCAGCATCATTCACAAAACTGTACTTTACTACGCTACAACTATGTGCAGTTTTTGCTTGAAATGCTGTTTAAATTTTTTGTGACATAAAATGGCATCAAGGAACACTCTAAGAATTGCAGAACACATTTTACAGCCCTTATTATTATTGTTGTATGGATACATCGTATCCTTTCATGTGTACACTAAAGAAAACTAATATAACAAACTTGAGAAAGGATATCCATTCTTACTCTATCAGACAGAGGAACTGTATAAATAACACTGCTCAGCAGAAAAAATGTTTTCAAATGATTGACTGTTCCTAAACGGAGTTTTTTCCCTAGTTCAATGGTGCAATCCATTTTTTATATCACGTTAGGTTTTTGAGAAGATATAGAATTCATATTTCATAAAATCTCGCAGTAGAGCATGGGAAGTTTCTATTGCTAAAGTATAACACCATTATATTGTGAGTGTTTTAAGCACATATGTAGTATTTATAACAGAATGACCTTGGATAAGCTGAACGCAGATATTTTTAAAGCACCACAGAAAATTGATGTGTGTCTCAATTTTGAAAATAAAATGAAACAGACATAAAAGTGAAACAACTTTTTAGGAAACACAAGGAATCAAGATTACAAATCTAAAGTGAATAACATGTTGGAGAACTTGAGAAAACTTGGTTGTAAAATGAGTTTGAGTTGCACATCCTTCATGTTCACATTGACTATTCTGCAGATTGCTGTCTTGTATTTTACAGTGAAGAACACGAGGAACGTTACCACCAGGACTTGGAAGACATAGAAAGACGGTACCATGGTGGATGGAGTGTTAACATGATGACAGACTATTGTTGGTCTCTGAAAAGGGAACGTAATCTTGATACACATTGAAGACGTGCAAAAAGAAGAAAATTTCTTCCTAGTTAGGCAACTGTTTCTTTCTATCTAAAGTTGATGCTTGTAAAATGTGCATATATTGTGTTTAAAATGACATAATTACATACTTCTTTATACACACTATGTTCTTAGGAATAATAGTGATCTTACAGAAGTGTATAAATATGCAAGGTGTTTCAAAACGACACCGAACTTATAGAAGTAGTTGCGTGGCTACTATGTTTCACATATAGATAGCTTTTACCGTCAATAGAACCACATAAAAATTCTCCAGAATGAGTGTGGATTAGGCAGTGACAGGACAACTACGCGTGGCTCACCCTGTCGGAGTTCGCAGGTATAGATCACACCTCGTGCCGCCTGCTGTAACTGTAAATATACCAGCATTATCCGCAGTAGCTTGCTTGCTACTATTAAGAATTTCTTTGGCTTATGAAACCAATAAAGAAGATATTGCTTATTAGTGTTTAACGTGTTCCAAAACTCCGTTATAGCAGTCCACAATCGCATATAAACTGGTGGAAATATGCAACTTATACCTTTTAGAGGGAAGTTAATGTTAGTGAGGTTGAGGATGGAAGCATTAAATGATAAACAGAAAACAACATCAAAGAATAGTATATAAATTAAACAAAGCTAAATGCCTTATGCAGTCAGACGAACATTTTAATTCATGTGTTTGATAATACTAAATAAAGCACTTTTAACTAAAAAGGAAGCTGTTGATATTTACAGTAAGTGGTTGAAAGCTTTGTACAATTAAGTTCACAACAAAATGTACTGAAGTTAAGCAAATAAATACTATCATTTGTGTAACTATTTTTAGAATTCATATTTTTAATGAAACTAAATTAATCGTGTGCTCGTTGTGCTCCCTTCAGCTCTTCCATCCATCAAAACCATACCCGTCTTTCCGACGTTCGTATAGCACTCCATATTGCTTGGATTTGCTATCTAAGTACACGCAAAGTCCTCACTGTTAGGACGGAATGTATAGTTTTACAGTAAACAGCAACCTTCAACTGTCCGAGTTATTAGTCGACTTTTTCACAAGTAACTGTCCTTTGTCCCATTACCTGAAAGCTAGGCTAGTGTTACTGATAAAGAGCAGGAAGTAATGTTTTTGTTTTCGTTGCCGGTGCTTCCCAGCAACAACGTTTGAGGTTCGTACACCAGTGGTTCCTGCACTGCCTAATCACAAAATGATGTAATATTTAATTATACCTAACTGAACTTCGAACCTGCGACACCAAAATTCGAACTAGTTCAGTTATAAACTACACAAAGGCTATAATCGTTCGGTGTCGTTTTGAAACAACCTGTTTAGCGCTAATAGGAGAATATAACATCTTTATTTTCACTTTTTTGAAAAATTTGTACGTGGTACAAAAAATTGGTGACATATTTGTAATCAGTGCCCCAAAATTAGCGGGAAATGACATTCAGAACCAAACCATAAAAAAATTAAGTTGCAGAGCTCTGTAATTAGAATGTAAGACTGACGAAATCTCTGTTATTAGTTTAACAAGGTTAAACTGCATTAAAATATCCCAATTTATGAATTTAGATAATTTCTGGTGAGGCTATCAAAATGTAAAATCTTAAATTATCAGTATGATGTATGATAAGATTATGAAATTCCACAAATTTTTAACTGTTTTAAATAGCAAAATAAACACCTATTTTATGTACTCGCCTTTTGTATTCTGAACTAAATGTGTCTGACTATTCGAATACAGAAAGTTACCTAAAATATGGGAATACACAATCTTCTTAAAGAAATAAAATATATGAAAACTGACATCACATCATAATCATAATAAATTACATTACTTCTTTTGATAGTTGTATTATAACCATTATTACAAAGCATACTGATTTAGGTCTCTCAAAATTTAGTGAATAGTCAGAACAAAATTCAGTGCCATAGTCGGGATTTGAACCTCGGATCTCCCGCTCTCCGTGCGGTTGCTCTAACCAACTGAGCTACTATAGCCAACATGTCGACATGTATGCATGTATTTATTAACTGCAATTTGGTACTACCCGGTGGCAGAGTTAAGAATACAGATCAAATTACAAATACTAGATTTACAACAATAACACAATAAACAATACAAACATGATATTATTTTACTTTGGTCACTTAAAACATATCTAATTACTTCTCTATTTACATATTATATACCATTATAATTCAAAAGTTAAACTATAAACCATCTACATCTTTTCTAAATTTCTTCAGCGACAGGGGACAGCCCTGAAAGACTGCTACAGGCAATTCATTCCATTCTTCAATGGTTCTATTTATAAAAGAAAATTTTCCTACGTCGGTTCTGTATCTTTTACCCTTAATTTTATACCTATGATCGTTTCGTCCATAATAATCCGGATTATCTAACCTTACACTGACGTCCACCCATGCCTTTACACCAGCATTAGCTTTGAATAATGCTACCAACCTATGTTTTTTACGCCTAATTCTTAATTCCTCCCATTTAGTCTCATCTCCTTTTATAGGCCCAAAATACTTGCCTCTTTTTATGAATTTTATTGCCCTCTTCTGTATTTTTTCTAGTGGATCGATTTGGTTAGCTCTATACGGGTCCCAGCATGCTACTCCATATTCCATAACCGGCCGCACTAAGGCCTTGTAGGCAATTTCCCTGGACCTAGCGCTCCCCTTTCTCAATATTCTCATTACGAAATGTAATGCCTTCCACGCATTCCTAGATGTGGAATTTACTTGTTCGTTCCATCCAGCATTACTTGCCAGGTACACTCCCAAGTATTTGCAGCTGTCCACCTGTGGAATTTGCACCCCTCCCATGTGATAGTTAACAATAATTTTGCCCTTAGTTCTACTAAAAACAATGGACTTACTTTTCTTGGCATTAATTGACATTTTGTTAGCCGCAGCCCAATTACAGATTTCATTTAAATCATCCTGAAGAGCGGTTTCATGCACTGTATTGTCCGACATTAAATTCTCCAACTGACTCGTATGTTTCTCGGTAGACCACTAGGGATTCTCATATGCTATGAGAAATGCACCTTTTGTGACGACTTACTATGCTGTAAGTACTTAAGTCCCAGGCTTCATAGTTAAACCACAATGTTGTTTAGGTAAATTGATGGAAATAATCATTTCTACACTAGCCGTGTGTAACCTAAAGTTTGAATGAATTGAGCCAGACTGATAAAATTCAATGCCATAGCCGGGAATTGAACCACAGATCTCCTGTTCTCCAAGCGGTTGCTCTAAACCACTGAGCTACTATGGCCAACATGCCGACATGACACTAATTCTCCAACTGACTCATAAGTTTCCCAGTAGACCACTAGGGATTCTCATATGCTATGAGATGCATAATTCTTTCAGAATTAATACTCAATTTAAAGGCTAAATTTTGTGTTCATTTCTTCAGTCAGATAAGTGTATACAAATATTCGATTGGTTGATAGTATGCGATTCACTTCGAATTTATATTATTTGGCTTTAAAACTTGTAACGAAATTTTCTTTTGAAGTGAGTATATCCCACATTTGACTTTAATGTAGACAAATGAAAGTCTTTCGCACTCCACCATTGTTAGAATTTTATGCCTTGCCTTGCTATAGGAACTCACTTGTTTGTATGAAATGCTAAAAAATAATCCACCTAACAATTTCGGATCTGGGAAGTAATTTAGAGTATATTCCTCCTCAAGTTCTAACAACGAGAACTCCAAATTTAAGTGTGCACGCGTGTAAATGTTTTTTTTTCGTGTGTCTTAAAAACGAATTTTAAGTATGAATAAAAAAAACGTGGTAACCACATGTGCAAACCCTTCAAAACTGAGTCATCGTGATAAATAAACGCTGCTCTCGAAACAAACGAGCATCTTCTGAGCTGCACATGCAATCACATTATATTTTCACTTTAATTTCGTGATCGAGCGGAGGATATTCGGGTTTTCTCCCCTTGAGAACAAATTTGGAGGTGTGCGATGGCATATTTAGAAATAATTAACAGCGGATATGTCGCCCAAAGCGCAATTACGCATTTATAAAGCGTATTGCATAACGTTTTAAATCCACGAGCGCCTGTCCTTAGCATTCCGCCATTACAGAAATGAATTCTCTAGCCGTGCTTTCTGAATAGACATATAATAATAGTGATGTTTACCCCAGGTTACCCCGTGAGGATCCATTCAGACCAGCGTAACGAATTGCGTATTAGGGAACGGTACGGGGGTTCCTAAGGGTGGAAGAAGAAGAAAATCAACAAATTACAGTAAATGGGGAGAGAGGGTGACAATACAATAATGACGGACTTGAACCCTCGGACTTCCACCCTATTTTTCCTCCCTTTGTCCCCTGCACCACCCATTTAAAACGTTTGTATGTAAGGGAGTGCAATGTGATGGTTCTTGGAGGGTAGTTTTTTCTTCGCCACCAACACCCATTGGTTAGGGGGACGGCCCTTGCATTGGCCTTTATCGGATTTGTAATAAGAGGGTGGCCTGGATCCATTGTAATACATTGGAGCAGTGGTTACTGGCAGGCAGCGAGAGAGGGGGGTGACATAAAATGCGAAGGAAACCGGGCAGAAAAGGGAGCCATCTTTTTTTTCTCTATCTCTCTTCCTCCTTTCCTCCAGCTCATCTCTTTTACCGTCCCCAGGAATTTAGCGCTAAAACGGCTTAATTGCTAGGAAAAAGTCAAGAAGTTCGATTTAATTCCTACACGTTGGGGATGTAAC
This sequence comes from Mantis religiosa, assembly GCA_030765055.1. NCBI lineage: Eukaryota > Metazoa > Arthropoda > Insecta > Mantodea > Mantidae > Mantis > Mantis religiosa. The sequence goes on along the minus strand of CM060953.1, from coordinate 32,343,054 downwards.
CCTCTTACTAGAAGCGACTTTCCTTACCCTGGCAACAGAATGACGAGATCAGTTCCGTCTGTAGGACAATGAGCATCTTGAGCACCTACAGGTTACTTACTGTGTTTCCTTAATCCCCTTGTATCTACAAGGAAATGTGCGATACGGCCATTTTTGCTAATGTTTGTCTTAATTAATGCGAAGTACATAGAACAACAAGTTTCAACAGCTTGTTGAACAATTGTTGCACAAATTCACGTAAATGATCTGAGCGATTATCTCCTAAGTATCCTTATATAGGCATTTTCTTGCATTTACACAGGGTTTATAGAGAAATTATATCATTGAAAGCTTATGTTAGCTTTTGTTTTTCCATTAGCTCATAGTTCCTGTCAGCTCATGAGACGTGAGTAAATAATTTCAGGTACATTGTAATATCTGAATCTAAAGATGCCGTTCTGGCTGCGATCAACGATACCAGTACCAACCTTTGAATGTGTACCTATACCGCCAGATTAAAGCAAAGAAGTCGCTCAAAATAGTGAAACTTAAATGTTATTATTTAGTTTATTCTCCTGGGGCCATCAGCTCACGGTTAGGCAGTACTTTTCAATTTATTTTCATTACCAATGTTCGAAACAAGAGTTTACTAATGTTCTTGCAGGAAAAAGACGTTACATTCCTGTTTACTGCTTAGTCTGGAAATGGTTGCTTGAGTGAAGATAGCTATTGCCTGGAAAGCAGGTATAAAGACAAAACTAAGAATGAGGCAATTAATTTTGCCCTGTGAAACCTTATTTATTTATTCTGAATGGTAATATCACTGAAGAAAAAAACAGGAATCAATGCAAGACTTGCTTCAAAATCAAATTTCCTAATTTTGTTTTTAAACTTTTCGAATTGTTATGAAGACAAAGCGTTATAATTTCGTAAAGAAAACTGACCAAACACAATGCATTTCATTTATAATCAGTTGTTATTTAGTGCTTCGAAATGTAAGCTTACAGGTAAAGAAGTACTCAAAAAGCTGAAGTGGTCATTTACGAGGGCTGCAATTTTGATGGTCCTTCTCAGAATAGTCTCTCCTGAATGCGATGCACTTGTTCCAGCCTTTCTGACAGTCTTCAAAGACATGCTGGAAACCATTTTAGAGAGATCCTTCAAAATCACCTCCGCAGCCTTCACCACTGCTTCTGATACTGGATAATGCCTTCCACGAAGGCGTTTATTCAAGTTAGAGAATAGCAAATAAGTCACATATGGATAAATCTGGACTATTGGGAGAGTGAGGGATGCACTTCACGTTATTTTTGCAAGATATTCAGCAACTTCTTCCTCTTCACTTCACGGCATGTGCAGAGTGCCCGTTCCGTCTCACAATAATTGCTCCTTCCATCTCTTTTTAGGTCTACCAACATCTCTCTTTTCTTGTGGCTGATATTGGAATGCAATCTTAGGCAGTCTTGTTTCGGACATTCTTTGTATATGCTGCATCCATTCCTTTTTATATTTTTCAATTTTGCTACTTATTGAGTCTAAGTTGAGTTCCTTTCTTATGTCTTCATTCCTTATTCTATCCAACCTTGTGCATCCCTTTGTTTTTCTTAAAAAGTTCATCTCTGCACTTTGAATTTGGCTTTTCATTTTCTTCGTGAGTACCCATGCCTCACTTCCGTTTTGTTTCTCAACGTTCTATGCACTGTTCCACAAATCATTTGGAATGTTGCAAGGTTTTTTCTCACATCTCTGTCTGTTTTCATCATATAATTAAGATTGCTATTCAGCAACAATGTTGGTAATATGCGGCCGTGCATTATTGTGGTGTAGCATCCAGCCTGCTTCACGGAAATGTGGTCTTTTGCGGCTGATATGGAATTGTAAAGTTTTTTGGACATCCCTGTAGTATTGTCCAATTACTGATGTGTGTGCAGGTACAACATGCTGATAAACCATTCCATGAATATCAAAGAATGAGATGGCCATAATTTTCCAAGTAGAAGCAACCACTTTTGCTTTTTGGGGGGTTGGTGATGAAGGAGATTTCCACACTGAGCTTTGCTGTTTGCTCTCGGGATCACAATGATGTAGCCAAGCTTCATCAGCAGTGATTACGTTTGTAAGAAACTCCAGATATTCCTCTAACATCAACTTTAACTGCATGCGAATGTCCTTTGTTTCGGGAATAAAGTCTTGGAAACCATCGCGCACAAACACGTCTCATGTGTAATGTTTCTATCAGCAACGTGTGGGTGGAACCCAATGAAATTTTCAGTATTTCAGAAAGTGATCTTAAGGTAATTCGTCGATCCTCTCACCCAATGGCAGCAGCAGTGTTGATGTTTTCTTCCGTAAGAGCAGTAACTGGAGCTCCGGGTCCACCAACCTTTGAAATTGTCTCCCCTCTTTAAACATTTTAAACCAACTTCGAACTGTACTGTAGGGAAGAACAGACCTCCGTAGGTCTCCTGTTGAGACTAAAGCAGAATTTCAAAGCCGCATATTGTTCCTCTCGTGTTACCTCCATTACAGTGGTAGGCGATACTGAACATGTCTGAACTTGGCTGGTTCTCACAGGCGGGAACCAGGAGTACCAACAATGAAACTACTACAGCGTGTTTGTTTCACATTAAGCTAACAGAATATAATGATTGAATTTTAGTGCGAAAAATTATGACCATAAAAGCTTATGATCATACTTTATTGAACAGCCCTCACATATTAATCATTGAATCGGGGAATCACTTAAAATTTATTATAAATAAATTCCTCACATTATAGCCTTTATTACCGTAAACTTTACGGTAACTTACCAAGTAATTACTTAAAAGTCATTTGTAGAATACAATGGGTTGCCAACAATGTGTGGCGTATGGTCCTATTAACACTTAAAATAGGTAGCTCTCTTAGTCTTTGTGTTAAAAAATTATATAATTTCATCAGAAGGACTATGAAACTATTCTGAATTTCATTGTGTCTAAATTTATTTATATATAAATTCAAACAGTTACTAGAATTTTCTTTAACATTTAGAAGACAATTCAGGCCATATATCGGTGCTAATGAAATGAATAAAAAGTCGTTTAGAATATTTTTTTGAATGAACTCCACAAATTAATCTAAGAGCCTTTATTTGCAATATAAATATCTTAGCTCCTAAAGAGTGATTTCACCAGAAAAGTATACCATAATTAGCATGCGAATAAATATGAGCATAGTAAGGCTTCATCAGAATGTCCAGGAATTCCTGTTGTGGTCTTAATATATATGTGTACTGATATGTCATTTCAAAAAAAAAAAAAAAAATAATAATAATAATAATTAAATTTTAACATCCTTTAATTATTAACAAATTCTTTGAAAGCAAAGTTCCTTTTGAATGTGATCTGTTGTAGTTCTGGCTCCAAATTTGGAAACTGTCCTTTATACCGTTTATACTTCCTATTTACCTCCTTTTGTATTAAATCCTTCTAAGCGTAGAAGTCTTACAGTTGTTAACGAAGTGAATATGATAACAGGGCCACACCTCTTTGCAGCTTACATTTCACAAATTAAAAGTATCTCTTAAGGGTATGTATGACTGAAATTTTTAAATTCTGAACTAATAATGCTAGCTTTTTCAAATTTACACCATAGGTGTAATAGAATGTAAGCATGTTACAACCTAAATTTAAACCATTTTTCTCCAGCAGTTTAGAAATTATGATAAATTTTGTACGTTTTTTGTTACGTCACTAAAAAAGTCCCTTGCGACAAAATATTTTGAATTTTGGTCTAATATTTTAACCCTATGTTCATAATACACACACTTTTTGAAATTGCTCTGGGCTTTCTGTGTCTCCTTCAGTTTAGGTCACAAAAATTTTTCAATATACAAATATTCTTTTTTTGTTCAAAAAACTGTAAGTTTTGTGTTTGAAAATTAAAAATATATGCTTATATACATTTCAAAATAAAACCTAGGGAAATTTCCATTCCTCATGATATTCTGAACCTGTGTAGGAAATTTCATGAATGCAGTACAAAAACTGCATCGCAAGGAGCATTTTACAGGAAGAAAAATGCTGAAAATATGAACATTGAGAAAACAGCGATTAAAGATTTGATTGCATAACTCACATTAAAATCCACCAGGCTGATAGGTTGGACCCTCAGATTTCTTTTTCCTGCCCTCTGTTGCTGCTTTGTCCACCTTTTTCTTCTTTAGATGTTGCTTTTCTTCTGCACAACTTAGCTTCTTGCTTTGCAGGATACGAGTCTGATCTCGCTGCACTGAAGTTTTCCTTGCTGAGTCTACTACACTTTCACCTCTGATATTTTGCTGCAGCTCCAATGACTTACGACTACCCATGTTAAACTCATTGATGCTTTTAATAACAGCAAGATCCAATTTTTGTTTTGATATGAAAACTTCCTTTGGGCACTTATTCCATATGACATGATGCAAAGATTCATTGGCATTCTGTGTTTTTCCTGTTTTGCACCTCTCTAGTAATGTTGTAGAAGCCAGCCTCTGATATATTGGCAACATTTTAGGAACTATTTTGTCTGAAAGCCTTATTTTTCTTTTCTTGAATTGAAAATTTAAGAACGGAAAACAGACAAAGAATGTGGATGTAGGCAAAAGAGGGCGTGACTCTGACAGAGTTTAAAGGCCACCGACATTTAAATAAGCATTTAAAATGGCGTTCGGAGGCAAATTATGCATTTTTCACATTCGGGAATGTCTAAATTATTTTATAGAATTAAAATAAAAAAGTCGCTATTTTCACGATTTTCATGAAATTTCAGTCATACATACCCTTAAGGCATAGATGTGAAGAGAAATGGATATAAATTTAAGAATTTTATACGAAACGCATTTGACCAAAAGAAATGAAATCAATGTTGGTGGGCCATAACTTTGTCTACCAAATACTAGTAAAGAAATGAGCTATTTATAACTAACATTTGGTTAAAACAGAACGTATGTGTAGAGCAATCCTGCATTTTCGAAAAGCATTGCCTGAAAGGACCACGTGGTTACAAATAGAAAGTAATTTCTGAGAAGCACATCTTAGCTGCAGGTTCTAAAGGTGCTAAACATGCTATTCATTACAAATACTCGGTAAAAACCCGAGTAAATCTTTATCAAGTAGCTCAATGTATCCGGAATTTGAAATCTAAAATCACAACTTGTACAAAATGTATTTGTATCCTCCACCTTATTAAAACATTAAAATATAACTTTAATTCTGAGGACATTTAAATCTGGACTCATTAATATCGCTTTTCCACAATGCCAGTGTTCATAGCTGTGTTACATTGTAATTTAATACTACTATGAATCACGTAAAACTAGCAGTAATCACGATTATTCCAAGATTTTTCCAAGAATATCGCCACATCTAACCTCCATCTTTTAACGTTGGTGGTTTCAGATTTTTATGCCTAAGTATGGTTTGGTCTTGTTTTGTTTTGAGTTTGTTTTGTTTGGTGCATACAGATTCTGTTGGCAGCTTTGGTATTATTTCTAATGAATTTTAATGTTTCTCGGAAATATTTTAAAACCTATGGTTTATCATATATGATTCTGGAACTTAAAAGTTTGCTAACACAAGTTAATATTGGTAGGTAATTTTTTTTGTCACATGAGCAATGTTTATACCTACATCACAGTAGCTGGGCAAGTTTGGCTCTTAATTTGCTTTGCTGTTTAACTAGTTGAAAATTCAGACTGGTAGATTTGCTGTTTGAACATTAATCACTACATATATTGCAGCAACACATGATGCAAGACACAAGGTTCGATTCAGTCCTTATCAAGAGATGAAATTCTGATGGAAATTGTGGAATAAACACGCAGGCGATCTATTCAGTTTATTGAACGAATATTATACCTTCCCACACCAGCGAGCTTATTTATTATTATTGGTTCGCTTTTTGTTGCAGTTTGGGAGGAACGTATACGAGAGGAGTTGGAAAATAAAAAGTGGTTTAATGAAGCACAACATGGATTTAGACCTGGGTATTCGTGCGAAAGTCAAATTACTTCAGTACTTCAAGATTTGGCGGATGAGGTAGATGCAGGGAGAAGAACTGATGCAGTGGTAATTGACTTTTCTAAAGCTTTTGAAGTAGTGCCACATAGTTTACTTATTTGTAAGCTAGCTAATACAGGAATTGACAAACGCGTAGTATTATGGGTTAAACATTTTTTGAAAGGGAGAACGCAGAAAGTTAAAGTAGGTAAAGAGCTGCCCGATAGTGGAACCGTAAGTTCGGGTGTGCCGCAGGGCTCAGTACTAGGACCTTTACTGATTCTCGTTTTTGTTAATGACATTGCTGTTAATATTAACTGCCAGATAAGGTTGTTTGCAGACGATTGTATCATTTATAATAAAATTCGAAATACAGTGCATGAAACCGCTCTTCAGGATGATTTAAATGAAATCTGTAATTGGGCTGCGGCTAACAAAATGTCAATTAATGCCAAGAAAAGTAAGTCCATTGTTTTTAGTAGAACTAAGGGCAAAATTATTGTTAAATATCACATGGGGGGGTGCAAATTCCACAGGTGGACAGCTGCAAATACTTGGGAGTGTACCTGGCAAGTAATGCTGGATGGGACGAACAAGTAAATTCCACATCTAGGAATGCATGGAAGGCATTACATTTCGTAATGAGAATATTGAAAAAGGGGAGCGCTAGGTCCAGGGAAATTGCCTACAAGGCCTTAGTGCGGACGGTTATGGAATATGGAGTAGCATGCTGGGACCCGTATAGAGCTAACCAAATCGATCCATTAGAAAAAATACAGAAGTGGGCAATAAAATTCATAAAAAGAGGCAAGTATTTTGGGCCTATAAAATCAGATGAGACTAAATGGGAGGAATTAATAATTAGGCGTAAAAAACATAGGTTGGTAGCATTATTCAAAGCTAATGCTGGTGTAAAGGCATGGGTGGACGTTAATGTAAGGTTAGATAATCCGGATTATTATGGACGAAACGATCATAGGTATAAAATTAAGGGTAGAAGATACAGAACCGACGTAGGAAAATTTTCTTTTGTTAATAGAACCATTGAAGAATGGAAGGAATTGCCTGTAGCAGTCTTTCAGGGCTGTCCCCTGACGCTGAAGAAATTTAGAAAAAATCTAGATGGTTTATAGTTTAACTTTTGAAGTATAATGGTATATAATATGTAAATAGAGACGTAATTAGATATGTTTTAAGTGACTAAAGTAAAATAATATCATGTTTGTATTGTTTATTGTGTTATTGTGGTAAATCTAGTATTTGTAATTTGATCTGTATTCTTAACTCTGCCACCGGGTAGTACCCAATTGCAGTGAATAAATACATACATAGATACATACATATATACATACATGCATACTACTTAAAACCTTTGTAGGTTGGAACTAAACGTTAGAATATTCTTTACAGAATGTCAATCTTTTGACCTCGTATATTGCTTCATGTTCAAACTTCTACCATTTATTGTTGATTTACCGCAAATCCTAATTCTGACCCCCTGTTGTATAATATCTTCCCTTAAAATCTTAACAACAGTTAGAACACTGCATATAAGGATAACATTAGTAAATTCTGCATCTTAACATTTTGTTTCTTTACTGGCTTCCATCCTTAGTCCTGAATATCAATAAACTAAACCAAAATCTCTTTACAGTTGCAACATCAGTAGCAAAAATTGCTGTATTGCCAGGTGTATGGCTGATTTAGAATATACATTGCTTCAAGTTGCTCCAAATTTGAACTGTAATGTTCTATGTCGATCTGTCAGACTGTCAAGAGTTCATATGGTTTCTTTACGATGAATGATATGACAGATTTTCCTTAAAATAACTCTGCAAAGTATCTAATATGGCTGGAAATCTCCATCCTTACAAAGAGAGAGAGAGAGAGAGAGAGAGAGAGAGAGAGAGAGAGAGAGAGAGAGAGAGAGAGAGAGAGAGAGAGAGAGAGAGAGAGAGAGAGAGAGAGAGAGAGAGAGAGAGAGAGAGAGAGAGAGAGAGAGAGAGAGAGAGAGAAAGAGAGTAGTGGGGAACAAAAGGTAAGAGAAAAGCTAGGAGAACATGGAGAGGGAAAAGTGAAAGGGAGAGAAAAGTACCGACAAACATGCAGCAAAGAATTAGAATACTATCACACTTTTCAATTTCTTCGATAACTATTTCTCAGACTGATAACAACTTCCATTCATATCTCGTTCGATAACATATCTTGATGCTGTATCCCAGTCATTTAATGGATAATATATATTTCACTTTGTTTACCTAAACGAAATTTCATTTCTATTCATTCCTATTACGTCAGATTTCTCTATTCGGTCACTCAATATGTATGACTTCATTATCAAGTCATTTTGTGAATTTGGTTTAATCTTAATTTGAGAAAATCCTCCAAAACATCCAACTTACTTTTATAAAATTTAACTCTGGATATATAAACATTAATTTATGTTAAAATAACTACATAGAGTATGACATTTATGTTTGTAATTTTATTTTGCTAAGATATAGGTATACTTTCTAATTTTGAAATTTTCTTTCAGACTTAATCTTAGGCTTTTAACCCTCTTAATAGATAAAGAAACTTTTTCGCAAATGGTCAGGATAGCACTTTCAGATCACAATAATGACGTATTCCATTCTTACACATACAAAATTAAATTAATGATCCACTGCAAACAAAAATAATTAGATAATGCGTTTCCTTCCAGAGAAAGTATATCAGTTATATCTTAGGCTTTGCTGAAATCCTTAATTTTGATATGATTATACTCAGATCTCTGTAACTAACATGCATTATAACCTCATTCCATACAACATTTCACAGGATTTCTAAAAACTGAGAGATAGGAAAAGTTCAGGTTAGGTTACAATATGGTGAGATCATCATTGCTTGATGAACTGGAACAGGTATACCTTTTGCATATAGGATTTTCGTAGCAAAAGCCTACGACATATAAAACTTTCAACCAAAATTGAATTCTAAAAATAACAAAAATAGATAACGCTCTCAAGATTTTCAATTAATTTGTACTTTTCAGAATTTGTCGATTAAAAACATTATTCTTAAACACCGATACACTTTTGTTTATTACATTTTATTACTTTATTTCATTTTCTTCAACGTTACTTTAAGTTAACGGTTGTATCATGACGGCAGATAATGTGGAGTTTATTGATTCACCTGTGTCAGCGAATGCCAGACAAATGAACTGTGTCATATGCTTAAGTAACTCTTATTACATCGACTTAGTTGTGCAGTTGTCTTTCTCTGTCATTTGTTTTTATTTCATATTTCGGTTGTTCTATAGGTAGAATTTTGAATTGTGGTACTAAACTTCATTTTGGTGGAACTGGGAAAACGACGAAATTACCAGTCAGATTAGTCGGTACGTGAATCTGGAACCTCCGACTTTCCAAATGGGATTAATAGACTGTTTCTTAAGTCAGATGTTTTACGTGCCACATTAGTAACAACAGATTTGTTTAGAGGCGGGGCGAGGAAGGAGTGTCATACAAAAGTATATTGTTGCCATTCTATAGACATATTCTGTAGTGTTGGGTTTCTTCCATCCATATTCCGTCAGTTATATGTCTTATTTCGACTGCACATTAGTTACTTTCTCCTGGATATCGCTCTTTATTGATATAGTTCCACAATAATGTTTTTCCTGTCACCAGGTCTTTTAATACTTATTTAAACAAACTTTTTCTCCTCATATGTTGCCAGAAAATTTTGTATCATTCGCACGGAAAAAAATTTCGTTAAGCATTGATTGTAATGAACGCAGTTTTTGCGTAGAAGCACGTAATAAAATCTCAGATGTGCTGAATAACATATATATGAGCTTTTATTGCAAGTATAGTGCATTGTTTCTGTTAAGATCTGTTCTCGCAAGGTAGTTTATCTACACTTGAGAACAAGCAGTGATATACTAGTTGATTTAAGCAAGAGTTTGACTGTTTATCATAGTTGAGGCAAATGGAGTAAGAAGTAGGGAAGTAATTATTAAGTGTGGAGGCCATGATGGATGTGTATTGTTCTCTAATATGGCTAATATTTTGTCCTTGCAAAGTAACTGCACATACATTATGATAAGTGAATTATTCAATTCAACACTTGTTTAAAATTTGTTACTCCTAAATACACGTCATGATTTTGCCAGAGATATTAATAAGTGGTGCTTAGTAACACAAAAAAACTCAAATCATATGTTTTATCCTAAAATATATTGTTGCAAGTATAACCACTGTAGATTTTAAATCTTTAGGATGCACTTGGATACTGATATATGAAATATGTGCCTAAGGTTTTCAAGTGTAAAATTCCTGATAAGTATTTTAATAAACTTCCATGTATTATATACCGTGCATTTTTAGAATGCGTTAAGATACAGATTATTTTATGGTAATAGCACTATACTCAATGTAGCTGTATCTTTATGAAAAGGGCCTTCCGCATTATAAGCAATGTAATGTCTCCAGAAGTCTCTGTAGTGTTCTTTAAAAATGTTTGAGATTTTAAGGAAATATAATGTTACACACTTGGATTTTACTAATTAATAAATTAGCTTCAATTATTTAGTTACTATAATTATATAAATATTGATAAGATTTAGATACGGTGCAGCCCCAAAAATGTATCATTGGAACAAAGGTTAATGGTTTAAGGAATTGCAGTTTTAAATGAAATTGAAGACTTTCAATTTGAAGACTATATAACAACTCTTTTTAATTTCATTCTATTTGTGTGTTCTTATGTTATTATACAAAGTACTGCAAAAACTTTCTTATAAGTTATTATATTAATGGCATATTTCGCCAAATAATGGCCAAAATAATGTATTAATTAGGGGGTCCGTATTATATTTATATGTGCTTAAATATTTGCAGTGCAGAATTCCACAAAGCACTTTTTAAAGTAAACATAAATCGATAAGCAGGGCCTGTCTTAATACAGTTATCGTTAAAAGTGTAACTACAACAACATTTTAAAGGACAAAAATTGATATAAAAGTAAAAATTAAATAGTACATTTCTTTAAATTTAAATAAACCTAAATAGTCGTAGAACAAGTTGAAGCACAACCAGAATAGTGAAGAATACCATATACTAATTTAACTCAAGTCATACAAGTTAATAAATCAGTAACATCCTTGAAGGAAATCATAAAGTACACTTTAATATTTTCAATATTTACCTGTTCCCCTTTATTACAATCAGATGTATTTACTGAACTACTCAGTATCTTTGCTAGAGTTTGGAATGAAATCATTGCAGAAATGTTTTTGAAACATCTGGTTAAATTGAGTAAAGATGTCAACAGCATCATGTATTGGATACAATATGTACTTATGTTAATTTATGTTCCTAATTTATACGTTAGGCATATATAAAATACCTTTTTTGAGACAGATCAAGTTTTGTATGCTACTTTGATTTATCTATATCGGTATTGTTTCATTTAGAAGTAGTTTTATATTTTATATGTAATTATTTGACCAAACTCGTATGCATGTATTGTTTTGTTTCAATTCATTCTATGTATTTTAGATCTCCAAGGCCACCTGTACTGTTAGGCAGATATTTTTAATAAATTAATTATTAATAACTGGGGAAAAAGAATCTAATGTTTCTTTTTCTTTCACTTACGAGTAAATCTTAAGATCTCTTACCAATGCTCTCAGTTGTAAGCTGTACCAGCCTCTTGGTAGAATAAGAAAAATATTTTACAGATTTTGGTTCTGCGATCGCTCCCTCAATCTCCGGTTTCTTTTAAGCAAACTTCCTTTCATTTTACATATTTTATTTTCTGAAAAGACAGCTCATAAATTGCACTGTGTTTCACAATTATGCCCCATTCTGTTATAATTTGCGCATTTTAAGGCATTAACAAAACACATTGAAGAAAATCATTACGCATACCCTTAATGATACTGTACTATTTTATTTGAGTTGGTCATACTTTGTGTGTAATAATTTTTGCTTAAAATTATGTAGAATTAAATAACTGGCCCCCTGATTGTTAACTTGCATTGTTGTAACTTATAATTCATGTGCACTTTCTCACTGAAGTATTTCTGATTGTTTGATGGTGCCTTTGCATAGGGATTTGTCCATGTTTTGTTTGTTTATGTATTTATTTAATTTACTCCTTGATATTTATAATGTAATCCTGAGTTTTTATTAACTATTAAGGCATTCAAATGTATCAAATGCTTCCTAGGAAGCGCAAAGGCTATAGGAAAGGTTCAGTATAAGCAGGCACGTATTTAGAATGGGGTCCAAAAATCTACGTGAAATGATTTGCTTTTAATAAATAATCAGGGATGAATTTTTATTATGTTAGTAAAAACTAAAAACACATGTAATATATCATATTCACACGACTTTCTCCACCCAAGCTTCTACAAATTGTTTTTAGAAAAGTTTGTTTTTGTCTTGTTTCTTTGGATAAAGTCTGTAGAAAGAGCTTGCACATTTTTTGTAATCAAGGTGTACCACTGATTGGTACATTTGAAGTATTAGTTCTGATAACTTTCTACAAAATTATCCGTATTAAAAATAGACAACCATGTTAAGAATGTAGAAAATACGTGGATATATAATTCCTTTAGAAGACATATCTTCTCACTTACAATTATTTATTCGTTAAATATTAAGGTAACATATATTACGGGTACTGTTCATCTTCATATTATAGGGATCAATAAAATCTAAGCCATAATTAATGAACATAATTACAATTTGTCATAAAGCTTTGTAAATAAATACAAAGATTGCTTCTATGCTAACCGATATTAGAGGTGGTGTCATCTATGAACAGCGAGACGAGGTCGTTATAAACAATGTATCCTGGCGGACAATCAATAGAACTAAGAGATTGTCTCTTATCTAAAAGCATATACTTATGATTAATGGGCGGATCTTGTCCTATTTGCCTATTTTATTCCTTTGTTCAAAAACGTAGGCTTTTAAGTTGTAAGCACGTTTCATACAATTGTTAGTCTAATTTCTTAGTTTTATTAGTGCCTATAAATGCCTATTTCAAACGTTTGTGACTATTCTGCTTATTAGTACCTAAAACTGTCTTTTTAGCCAATTTCATCTGCTTGTAATTTGTGACAACAGCTTTTAGATTTGCAGGTTTCAACATGAAGTTTTCGGGGAAAAGAAATTTCTTACTGCGGCACATTGGATATACAAAAAAGGGTTTATTAAGGAGACATATCTGTGCAAATTGGCCCAAAACTTACAAAAATCCCAAATTTAGTTTTTAGTCTTAAAATTAATATAGACATACTTCAATAATATATTTTTTTTCTAGCGGTACGACAGAAAACGTCACGTGACTATTTAAATAACCCTACATCTGTATTGTAGCTGCTATTACGTACTATTAACCTCAGATTTCTTAGATTCCATGTTTTTTTTTATACAATTTCCTAACTTCAAAATGTCCCATGCAGTTTTCTATTAATCTGTATGAAATTCTAAACAAGTCTGTAAGGGTAATTGCATATTAAGGGTACCCATTTACGTTTGTTGTGTTTTTGTTATATGTATTGAAAAGGGTTATAATGCTTCTTAGTTCTTACTGAAAACGCTTAGGGAAATAAAAATTGTTAAATAGGTATGATTATTTTTTCCCTTCGTTGATATGGCGAAGACAAATACACTCCTGGAAATTGAAATAAGAACACCGTGAATTTATTGTCCCAGGAAGGGGAAACTTTATTGACACATTCCCGGGGTCAGATACATCAGATGATCACACTGACAGAACCATAGGCACATAGACACAGGCAACAGAGCATGCACAATGTCGGCACTACTACCGTGTATATCCACCTTTCGCAGGAATGCAGGCTGCTACTATCCCATGGAGACGATCGTAGAGATGCTGGATGTAGACCTGTGGAACGGCTTGCCATGCCATTTCCAGCTGGCGCCTCAGTTGGACCAGCGTTCGTGCTGGACCTGCGTCTTATCGTGAGACATTGAACAATCCGCGCCGTGCAATCCAGAACAAAAGACGTGGAAAGTTGAGTAAGGGTATCGTTTTGCTGCATGACAATGCCCGTCCACATGTGGCTAATCGGACCAAAGATCTCCTCAAATCTTTTCAATGGAAAACTCTAGATCATCCTCCATACAGACCTGATCTGGCGCCCAGCAACTACCATTTGTTCCTGCACTTGAAGAAGCATCTGGGCGGTCAGCGTCTTCAAGACGATAACGAAGTCAAAACAGTTGTGATACAGTGGTTAACACGTCAGGCTGCAGAGTTTTATAAGGAAGGTATTAAAGAACTGGTGCCACGTTATAACAAGTGCCTCAATATTCACGGAATTTATGTAGAAAAGTAGATTAACTTACAGGCTTTGATATAAAAATAAAATTATTGCGATATCTATGCACGTCTTTTTTAAATTCCAAAACAGTACTGACTTAAAAAACATGCCTCGTATTTAATCTTACAAAATGTCCTTTCGTTATGGTTTCTAAATTACGTTTTGTCTTTCCAATATAAACCTTATCACAATGGAAACAAACTGATAAATACCAGATTTTTTATTATTAGGATTATTATCTTTTATAGATAAATGCAATAAACTTTAATACTATATTTTGAGGAACTAAAGTTATACCAAACTCTTTAAAAAAATATTGAATATCTGTATTAACCTAAGGATGGTAAGTAAATTTTTTAAAATTATAATTGTCTTTTATTTTTCTAAGGGCAATTTTTTATGTTTGAATTTTCCAATATTTTATTTTAGAAGTCTTTATTAAAACCATTAATTAAAGCAGTATTAGTAATATGTTCATATTTTTTATTAAATTCCTCTTTTTTCAGGGGTATATTTATTAAAACAGCAAATTTATGTGAAAAAGGGTTAAAATTTTATTTTTATGTAATTATCGATATGAGTAGACTTCCTATAAATACCAAAGTTTAATTTATTATTATTTTTATTATCTTTAGATCTAGAAAAGGAAGAAAACCAGTAATTTTATTCTCTAATGAAAATTTTTAGGTTTATCTTCTAAATTTAGTAATTTTAAAGCATCATTTATATGTTTAACAGGAACAATTTCAAAAATATAATTAACATATCTATACCAGGCTTTAAAAATTAAAGAGAATGCTTTCAGTAGATATTTGTAGAAAAAGCTCTGCGAGCGCGCGAGTGTGTCTAAACAGCATGCTTAAAAAACCGAAAATATCGCAGTTTACCTAACTTTTACATGGAACATTTGTCGAATACCTGCTTTGATTCCATAAAGAATGATACTTCTATATGTTTAAGATAAAAAGCGATTTATATAGAACTGACAAATTAATTTCTTTCTTTATTCCGTTGGAAATTCATTCAGTGACCCAATTTCAGCATCCAATTAAGCAGAATGTTCTGCAGTTTAGATTCCTTGTCACTAGATGCGCAGATGTTTGTTTTATTCCTAATTGCTATTGTTGGCAGTTGTTTTCGACATTTTGTTCTAGACAACGTTAAAATTCAGTACACATTAAATCAACGACACTTCCTTGTGAAGCAATATTGAATTATGAATTCAATTACAGCTACTCAAAGGACACATCAGAGAGAATTTGAAGTTTGCAATCCTCCCAAAAGAAACACAGTACTGGGACTGGTAAACAAATTGGAAATAACTAGGCAAGTATCGTTCATCTAGGCTTCCCATAGTTGTTGACGTAAGAGTACGACTGGAGCAGTCACCCAAAACATCATTAACAAGTTTGTCGCCGGAGACAGGGTACAACTACTCAATGTGTCAGAGAGCTGCAAAAAGTGTATGCCTAAAGCTATATAGGGTTACGGATGTGCATCACCTACAGGAACCAGATAAGCGTAAAAGATTGAATTACTGTTGTTGCTTTCAGACGTTCATTGTGCGAAATCCTGCCATATTGCCCATCTCATGGTTCACAGATGAAACGTGTTTCCATTTATCCGGTTATGTGAACTGACAGAACTCACGCCATTGAAAATCCACATGTCATCCAACGTTAAGTCATATCGGACGATGAATGAAGTGATGTTCAAATGAGTAAAGGGTACATAGAGCTTAGAGTTACCAGACATTCAGCTTTCAGGGTGAGAGAAGACCTCCAACGTTAAGTCATATCGGACGATGAATGAAATGATGTTCAAATGAGTAAAGGGTACATAGAGCTTAGAACTACCCGAAAGTTGTCTTTAAGGATAAGGGAAAACCCCGGGAAAAACCTTATCTATGTAGCTCATCCTGACCGAGATTCGAACTCGAGACGTCTTGAACGTGAGACAGACACGCTACCATCTACGCTACCGAGGCAGGCACCTACACGAGTCCGTCCTATCAAAGGAGGAGGTGTATATCATTCTTCCATGCAGCACCAACACTTCTATCTTGAAAGAAACCAATCGAGATGAAATGGAAGGATAAGAAATTCGGAGGATGTAAGTAATCTATCCAGCTTTCCCCTGACGGTCCGGGAAAATCCTCGTAAAACCCATGGGTCGACCACGGGAATCGAACCGGACTTCCCGAATGCGGCCCACAGACGAAACCACTTGAGATTTACAGTCAGTAGAGCAATTATTACATCCCATCTATAACTTAATTACCCAGATTCACTGTTTAGAGACTACGTGAATTCAAAAACAAAAGAATGTTTATAGAAACATCCCCGCACGCGCCCGCGAGTGTCAGTCAACAGGATAACTCTAAAATAAAGATCAGATAAACATGAAACAGGGTATTTAGGTTCAGCACCATTCAAGGATCGACACGAAAACTTCCATAAAGTTCTTCCCACTCTAGATTGTCCTGTACATGGAGCATTTCTTAAGGTTTCTGATTTTCTCAAAATTGCCCCCGAGGTAATGGTTTTCGTTAAAGTATAGTGCGACCAGGCACGTATTTAGAAATCAATTTCCGGGGGGGGGGGGGGGGTCCAAAAAGTCTACGTTGAATTATTTGATTTTAATAAATAAGTAATCAGGAATGTGCTTTAATCATGTTAATAAAACATAAAAACACATGTAATATATAATATTTTCATGACTTTGTCCATACAAGCTTCTACCAATTGTTATAAAAGTTTGTTTTTGTCTTGTTTCTTTGGATAAAGTCTGTAGAAAGGCATTACACAGTGCACATTTTTTGTTCTTTTACCTGGGATAAAGTGATAGCTATAAGCAGTAATCAGATATTTAAAAAGTGAACCACTAATTGGTGCATTTGAAGTATTTAGTTCTCCTTGAATGAAAAAGGGAATACGAACTTAGAAGTTAAAAATTACATACCTTTAAGTAAGTATCTGGATAGTTTAATCAAGAAATTATAATATATCGGAATTGGTTAACTTTGCAATACATTATTGTAATTGATATTATTTCTGTATTTTAACGAGTTCTACAACTGCTGTCGTAACTTCATATCTGCCTGACAGTGAATAGAGACATTAAGATGAGAAGCATGAATAAACTTTTCAGATTTATTTTAAACTAAGTTTTATTTCAACTATTTATCAATAGTTTGAAATGATAATTCATTTGGGAGGGGTCCGGACCCCCTGGAATTAAATACGTCCCTGAGTATAAGCTCAGAAGAAGGTATCTTATCATTGTCTATCCATCTCAGCTTCTACTACATGTATGAGGAATATATGTGTGCTATTTTCAAGATGTATGAAAACATATCTTAATATAATATTTACAATATACCTACTATATAAAATTAATAAGTATTTGTCACCTTTAATCGCCTTAATAACCTCTCGGACATTGAAGTCAACACATTATTATCCAAAAAACATGAAGGACATTAAAATCTGCCTTTAAGAAGCATTACAGAAACCTCAAAGACTTATGGTCAGAGTGTCCTATCTCTGTACAAAAAATTTAAGGAATTTGAATGTTATAAGAATTTAATTCATAAAAAGTATACCAAACATATAGTTCTTGTCATTGCTTACTTTTTATAATATCCCTAATTCATACTTTCTTGTTCATTTTATTACTGTCAAAAAATTCTGTTTATGATACAGTATCTGAAGAAAGATTAATTTAAATATGAAATTTTGAAACCCCAACATAACAGCTACATAGTATAGCCCTGCTCAGCATATCGTTGCAGTGGATGGTGCTTTAAGTCGTTCTTGCTTCAAGGTCCACAGCCTCAGCCCTGCTACAGTTCAGTAACACTCAATGTAGTATCGGAGCTTGCTTTTTGTACCGGTGGTTGGGGAGCACCATTAACTTATTGCTACACCTTGGGGTTCCTCTGGGCAGCTGCACAATATGGAAAAGTGTGATTTTCACACAAAATCCAACGTGTACCATGCCATCACATTTTCATCTCTTCCCACTTTGCATAGTGGGATGCTATTTGCAATTTAATGAAATACTTTTAATGTAGAATCTTTTGATACCTTGAATTAGATAAAGATTCTAAATAATATGTA
Organism: Mantis religiosa; assembly: GCA_030765055.1. NCBI lineage: Eukaryota > Metazoa > Arthropoda > Insecta > Mantodea > Mantidae > Mantis > Mantis religiosa. The sequence goes on along the minus strand of CM060953.1, from coordinate 32,324,590 downwards.
ATTAAACACCACTAATGAGTACACAGTAATATTTAGTAATTTTCTGAAAATTCTCTTTAACGTAAATACATTCAGCATTGTATAATTTTTCTGTAAGCCTGTTTCAATAACTTCATTAGTTATTTGACACATTATTAGATAATCTAAGAGAGCGTTAGATCAAATGTCGGGAGGTGATAAATCAAGCTCAGAAAATTAGTAATCAATTTACAGACTTTACCTTCTTATAGCCAGCTTTCCATAGGAATTAGAAAAGTGAATTAAGCAAACCTATAAATTTCTCTTTTACCGTTTCCTATAGTATACAAGTAAAAAGTGCTGTATTCTAAAGAAAAAATTCCTACTTTAAATATAGTTCATGTTTCTAAAACCCATTTAAAGAAACACTTCCATATGAGTGGGCGTGTTTGGACTGCATAACCCAGAAATAACAGAGCGATTAAATACAAAAGTACCCCTTCCCCACAGATTTATTTCTCCCTTTTATGGCATACCTTCTCGCGTATGTTTGAGTTCTTCAATAATGGATGTAGCATAAGGTTACATATCTTTGTGACAGTGGAATAGAGATTTTACATTTTCATGCAAGGAGCCTATGAAGAACATCTGAATGTCTTTTGTATAGCTGGCAAACTGTAAGCGATAGATAAAATGTTACTGCACAAAAGATGGAAATCCCGTTAAACGACACAATTTAACATTTTCAAAGCATTCTCTCTTATTGTTTGACTTCGCAGAACTTACACGTTTCTCAAATAGAATTCACTATTCCTTTTTATTTTTTATTTTATTTTTCATATAATTTTAAATCGATTAGGAAGTGACAAAATGAATAAACTTTATAAGAATATATCGAGATTTAATTGTATTGGAACACCACAGTGAAGCGAAATAATTATTAATTTTTAGATGAGTCGCATAAGAGCAGAAGATGCAAACGATGGTTTGCAAAACATGTCCTCAAAATAGGTACGAAAGTGAAGCAGATGTGTATTAAATACGACTCATCTAAAAATTAATAATTTATAAGAATAGTTTTAAAATAAGCGAGTTGAAAAATCCTTTTAATTTAGCATAGTGGTTTTTTCAGTTTATTTTCAGTTTTTTTATTACATTCAGGAAACTTAATACAATGAACACCATTTGTACCTCCTTTGTGCTAGAATATTAACTCTTGTATTGTAATGTTTGCTACTTCCTAAGCGTTCAGCCATTCGGTTTGAAAATACTCGTATGTATTAAATACCAAAAACTATGGAAAACATTTCACAAATGGTATGGATCATTACTCATGTGAAATCAGACATGTGTAACAAACTCCTTAAAAAATCTAAGTTTAGTCAACCACTAAGAAGCAATCTTCTCATTATCAATATCTTAAGTGTTATTTTCATTACCTGATTTTACCATAAATAATTAACCAATCCTATATTTATAAAACCTCACAAAATAATAACCAAGTAATCAAATTTACCGTATTCCTTTCAACATTGTCTTAGTTTAAGTTTGCAGCAGTTACGGTGCAATCTTTGCAGTTTTGTCAGTGAATTTGATGCTCACGTGTCTTAAATTGATGGAACAGTTTTACTGTATAAGGTTTCTGAAAGCACAGTTAATCTCAAAAACCAGTATTTTATTGATTTACATGTGTTAAGAAAAAATAAAATTAATAAACCGTAAGGGACACGCAAAATCTTGCTACAAAGTTGTAAATGTGGTAAAAGCACGTCAATTAATTTCATCAAATATATTTATTGTTGAGATAAAACTCTTTGGAGATAATCTTTGTTATTGGAGGTATGAATTTTATAAAAAGCGATTTCTTATCTCTGTACCATGCAAAGAGAACGGATTGTCAAAGACACATTTAAAAAACATGACTATCGTTTAAGGCAACCGAGTTCTGCTCCCATTTTAACTTTTAGGAAATCTGTAGTCTTTTTTTTTCACATTTATGTCCTCCAACGTTGTCATATCGGACGGTGAATGAATTGGGTGAAATTATACTCAAATGAGTATGAGGCCCATGGAGCTTAGAGTTACTCGACATTCGTCTTGAAGGACAAGGGGAAACCCGGGAAAGGACATTATCCAGATAACTCCCCTGACCGAGATTCGAACTCGGGACCTCTTAAACATGAGGCAGACATGCTACCATCTACGCTACCGCAGCGGGCTGGAAATTTGTAGTAAACGCATGAACGTTATATTGAATAACAAAGTATATTCAATGATAAGCATTTAATAGCTATTTTATACAATTCTGAGTAGAAAAATTCATAGTATCCATGCATCTGAATGGATAGATTTCTTTTATTCTTCACTTTAACTCATCTTTAAATAATTGCATAGTTGTCAATGACTCTGACGTCATACTGTTTAAGCCTTCTTCTTCCGTAATAATTTCTGTAAGCGAACAAGCCAGAAATGATAACCGTAGGTAACAGTTTTCATAATGGGTTTATATTGGCCAGTTCCACACAAGTATACATTTCTAAATTGTTGGTGTTGGAATGTTTTGGGCTGTGTTTAATCCTGCACAAATGTCAGAAGGCTATGAAGCCAGAGGAACAACTAGTCTCCATTTTTAACATGGAAGCTTTTTGAAACATTCACATGTTCCCCCAAAGTTCTAAAGCGTTTCTTCAGGAGGAAGGACGGCGTTGAAATGTTTACAATAGAAATTGCGCTATCAGGTTGAGTGCGTCTGGAATGTTGGTGAAGGTGACAAACGAACAGATTTGATAGAGTGGTCTAAAAGCTTTTTTCCTCTCTTTGTGACTGTCAAAACCAGCCGAAGTAGCAGAGTAGGGCGAAGCCTTTGTAGCCTTCTTCTTTTCCACGGCCTTCTACTCGTTTATACCTACTTCATGGGTGATATTTCGAAACATGACGAGAAAACAAAGTCAGGTGCAGGTTAAACACCGCCTGGCCACATTGCCTCTTAGATCCAGAGCTACTGCAGTCATTAAGAAAGGTTCAACTTTCGCTTGAAACAAGTGAAGACGTTGCTTTACATTCCTGATCGTCATTTTGCTTATGTAAAAGGGCACGTCTAAGTTTATAGCCCCTAACAATGCATCCAAGCTGGATTTATACATGAAGTAGCAAAATTAATAGAAAAATTAGAAATACAAAAGAACTAGGTGGACATAATATATGGTATAAATCCAGTTTATAATTCATACTGATTAAAATTTACATTAAAAATTTTATTAATAGAAGAGGAACTTATTCAGACTATATTAGGAACTCACTAGAAACTATAGACAAAAATTACTCTTCTGTAGGGCGCCTCGGTAGCGTAGATGGTAGCATGTCTACCTCATGTTCAAGAGGTCCCGAGTTCGAATCTCGGTCAGGATGAGCTACCTGGATAAGGTTTTTCCGGGGTTTTCCCTTATCCTTACAGACGAATGTGAGGTAGCTCTAAGCTCCATGGACCCCGGACTTATTTGAGCATCATTTCACCCATTTCATTCACCGTCCGATATGATTTAACGTTGGAGAACGTAAAATTATACACAATTGGACACACATTTTTGCAGATGGCTCTCTCTTAGATAAACATGGAGCTGGAACTGGTGAAACGTGTAAATTCTTCTATTTCTACAAACATTCTGGAAAAAGTATAGTGTGATTAATATAAACTTGAACCATTTCAATAGGCCATAACTTTTGAACCAATAACAGGAGACACGTGTAACTTTGGAGAATATAATACACAATTGGGAGATTATATTACACTATTTACATCTCAGAGAAAATGTTGGAAGTGTCCTCCACCAGCATCTATACATGTTTGTACTCGTCTCACCATATTCTCTGAAGTTTTACGGAGAGTATCCTCGCCAATGTTACTTATTTCGGTTCGAATGGATTCCTTGAACACATCAATTGTCCGTGGCCTATTCTTGTACACTATATTTTTAAATATCCCCACAAGAAAAAATACGGTGGGATTAGGTCAGGGGATCAGGGGGGAGCTACAGACCTTTTGACATTTTTCGGTTATCAAAGAAATTCGTAGCAAGTTACATGGTGTCATTACATGTATGGCATGTTGCTCTATCCTGCTGGAAATAACCTTCTCTCAGTTCGATATCATAACGTGATAAATAACAGGAAGGAAACCTGTGGAAACGTAGAGTCAGACTGAAAAATTCAATGCCATAGCCGGGATTTGAACCACGGATCTTCTGGTTTCCGTCCAGCTGCTCTACCATTGAGCTACTATGGCCAACGTGCCGACATGACATTAAATTCTCCAACTGACTCGTATTTTCCCGGTAAACCACTAGGAGTTCTCATAAACATATGAGACAACTACCTTAATGGCGACTTATGACTTGTATGTATGTATTTGTTCACTGCAATTGGGTACTACCGGTGGCAGAGTAAGTACTTTAAGGGTATGTATGACTGAAATTTCATGAAAATCGTGAAAATAACGACTTTTTTTATTCTAATTCTATAAAATAATTTAGACATTCCCGAATGTGAAAAATGCATAATTTGCCTCCGAACGCCATTTTTAAATGCTTATTTAAATGTCGGTGGCCTTTAAACTCTGTCAGAGTCACACCCTCTTTTGCCTACATCCACATTCTTTGTCTGTTTTCCGTTCTTAAATTTTCAATTCAAGAAAAGAAAAATAAGGCTTTCAGACAAAATAGTTCCTAAAATGTTGCCAATATATCATAGGCTGGCTTCTACATTACTAGAGAGGTGCAAAACAGGAAAAACACAGAATGCCAATGAATTTTTGCATCATGTCATATGGAATAAGTGCCCAAAGGAAGTTTTCATATCAAAACAAAAATTGGATCTTGCTGTTATTAAAAGCATCAGTGAGTTTAACATGCGTAGTCTTAATTTATTGGAGCTGCAGCAAAATATCAGAGGTAAAAGTGTAGTAGACTCAGCAAGGAAAACTTCAGTGCAGCGAGATCAGACTCGTATCCTGCAAAGCAAGAAGCGAAGATGTGCAGAAGAAAAGCAACATCTAAAGAAGAAAAAGGTGGAAAAAGCAGCAACAGAGGAGAGGAAAAAGAAATCTGAGGGTCCAACCTATCAGCCTGGTGGATTTTAATGTGAGTTATGCAATCAAATCTTTAATCGCTGTTTTCTCAATGTTCATATTTTCAGCATTTTTCTTCCTGTAAAATGCTCCTTGCGAGACACAGAAAAACCCAGACCAATTTCAAAAAGTATGTGTATTATGAACATAGGGTTAAAATATTAGACCAAAATTCAAAATATTTTGTCGCAAGGGACTTTTTTAGTGACGTAACAAAAAACACACAATATTTATCATAATTTCTAAACTGATGGAGAAAAATGGTTTAAATTTAGGTTGTTACATGACTACATTATACTACACCTATGGTATATAATTTTTCAGTCAGACTCTACGTTTCCACAATTTAGTCTACACACGGCCAGTGTGAAAGAACAATTACTTTCCAGGAAGGAAACATGCAATAAAAATAGTAAAGAATATATGTGACATTACAGATATTACAAGATAGACTAAATTAAAGGAGAAAACAATGGAAGGTTCACGCCAATAGAAGAATGAAGATCGAGTTCCAAAACGCGTGATTAATAAAACATGAGAATGGGAAGACTGCTCTAGTTTCTTACCAAAATAATAATGTTAGGAAGTAAGACTTGAAGGTTTCACGGCGAGCAGGGTGATCAGCCGTGTCAAGTTTATAAAGGTCGAGCTTTCGGCCATTGCAGACTCCATGGCCTTCTTCAGATTCACGAAGCGTTGATAAGTATGTTACGTAGTACATTTAAATGCATGCTTATGTGAAGTGAGCAGAGTGATAGAGTCGTATTTAGTCCGCTACCGAAATATTACTAATACTTGACTGTGTCTCACAAGCCAGTTTTTTCCAAGATTTATCGATATTAATCAAAACATCACCAGGTTTTCTTCAGTAAAATGTTTTTATTTATTGTTTGGCATTATAATAATCATGTTCAAAATGCTTACCTTGTTTGTGGCTTGAACTAACTTCATAGTGTGCTCTGAGTCTTCAGCTATATCATTACTCCTTTGAAAGATGAAGATTATATTTTTAGTATTTTTTTTTCGGAGGGTTTGGCACTGCGACCAGCCTTGGTCTATTGTACCTTATGCCCCCCCCCCCCGTAGGGGAAGGGATCCGTCCCCTTCAGCTGCCAAAGTGCGGGCGCTGCGGACTCCTAGCACTCGTGGTACCTCTGACGTTACTAGAGGAACCTCGGGCCGAACAGCCGAGCCCCTCCTTCGGGAGTTGTTCGGATTGGGTTGGTCTCGAGGGGGCAGTGTGTTCCCGAAACCCGTGGGAATCGGGTACGTCTTCGGACGGGGTTGAGGGTAGCCATTAAGTCTCCCGGGTACTAGCCTGCAAAGCTAGTAGAAGGTGTGCTAGATCACCAGGCGGCCCCACCGAGGTTTTTCGGTAGTCTTCACCTTGAGTGTTGACGCGCGAAAGTGGCGTATCCACTTCCATCCCGTCTTGAGTCCATAGGACCAGATGGGGGCCTTGTTAGTCTCTAGGTCTTGCCCTATGGAAACCACCTCGGAGGACGCCGAGCGCCCTTTGGGACAGCTCGGATACTCCCTGGTTGAAGGAGGCCCGGGTCCAGTTCCTACGGGATCAGGACTAATGGGAGTAGAACCTCTGGGCTAAACTGTACCTTATGGCCCCAGGTGGGGCATCTCCGGGAGGAAGAATGAGGCGACGGGAGGCAGATGCGGACGTCCAAAAGAGTCACTGCAGTGCAGAGAGCAGAGCTGTTTATACTTGGATACCTTCCCCGGCAGGCCAGGTTAACGGACATTCCTCCATAATATGGTGTGGAGACAGTTGAGTCCAGAGGGTCTACTCCAATTAGTCCTGGAACCGTAGGAACAAGACCCGGGCCTCTTAAAACCAGGGAGTTATCCGAGCTGTCCCAAAGGGCGCCCGGCGTCCTCTGTGGGGCTTTCCATAGGGCAAGACCTGGGTTACAAACAAGGCCCCCCCCCATCTGGACCAAGGACACAAGACGGGATGGAAGAGGATACGCTACTTACGCGCGCCAACACCAAAGATGAAGGCTACCGATTTGACCTCGGTGGGGCCGCCTGGCGATCTAGCAAGGAGACAGCATGGTGCGGAGACAGTCTCAGCAGTCGGTTCGGAGACTGACAACGCACCTACCGGTGGAGGAAGTAGTTCACTCAGAGCATAACATTCTGCCATGCATCGAAAGATGAGAGATGGGAAATGATAATGAACTGAAATGGAGGGGTAGGAAATTCGGGGGATGTAATTAGCCTACCCAGCATTCACCTGGCGACCCGCGAAACTCCCCGAAAAAAACCATGAGTTAGGTGGGTTGGCCATGGGAATCGAACCCGGGCCTCCAGAATGCAGGCTACAGACGAAAACGCCTGAGACATCCCGTTCTTTTTTTGTTGTTATTAGTATTGCCTATATTCTGCCAAACTCAGTGGTTAAAACAAGAATGTCCATAAAGCGTGACTGAAGTGTGGATTCACATGTCATGGAACCCTCATCTTTGCTATCCCTTTATTAGATATTGTTAGTATAGCTCCTGCTCTACTTATAGAATGAATCACACTTTCTTTTCATTTTCTATCACTTTTTTATCATTATTGAGAACTTTAATAGTTTGTTAATGTTTGTAAGTCAATGTTACTTATTGTCATGGCCTATTCGAATGTTGGTATAATGGCAATGGTATGGTAACACTAATTGACAAAAATGAAACTTTTTTCTTTCACAAGAATTAAAATAACATTTTCTAGAAGCATTTTTTTTGTGCTGAATTCAAATATAATTTTAGTTTTTCCCCGTCGGGTAGGAGTTTTCTGTCATATTGATTTGAATTTTTATAATATTCTAAAAAAAAAAATCTGTAACTAGCTATCTAACTCAAAATTATAACTACTCATTCTGACTTACCTAGAAAGTGGTAGGTAGTGATTTGCGGGCACATTTTGTGTCTGGAACGTCTCTCTTCTTGGTGCAACAGTAGTCAGCTAGCATATTGGAACTCCACTTGCCTTAGTAACTCTTTTCCATAGTAGAAATTTGCTGATGAAAACGCTCACCTTGCTCATCGCTGACAGCTCCAAGATTTTCGGGGAAGAAGTCTAAGTGAGAGTCCAAGAAGTGAATTCTCAAAGACGTGTTGCATCCGATAGCTTTATACCATTTTCTTCAGAGAAGCAGTCCTTGAAATCACTATGGCGACCACGATAACTACATATTCTTACTTCTTTTTGGAGTAGATTCCACCCTTCGAGTCGGGAAGTTAAACCTTCAGCTTGCTGTTTAGACAGATTTAAATCCCGAATCAGGTCATTAAGGTCTTTCTGATTGGGAAAGTATGTTCTGATGATCAGGTATTGGCTTCATATGCAGGATCATTTTTATTTTCATCTGAAGCATTTACAGTTTCAGTTAGGTCAGAATCAGTTATCACCTAAAGTCGTATCTGCATATACTGGTACAGGGAACTGTTCATTGTGTAAGACAGGTCTTATTGCAGAATGCAAATTCGGATACTTAATTGTATGTTTTGTTTTACATGTGATTCCTTTTATATTTGTCAAACGGAAATAACAATCACTTAAATGTTCCTTCGATTCCCTCCAAATCATAGGAATTGCAAATGGCATACAATGGCAACATTTTTTCACCCAGCCAGCAATCCAATACACGAAACACAGCATGTATTTGGTGCCCAGCTCTTATCAAAATCACCAGCCTGACAACCAAGTAAAGTTCCTTTCTTGGAAGTGTTGAAGACAGTGTTGTTATAATAAATTAAATTTAAAGCGAGTCAATTAATGACACTAAACAACACTTATTTTTAAATTTTTCCCGAAAATGTTTCAGCGACTTTGCCTCCATCCTCAACCAGCCATCGACTGCTTCTCATTGGTGTAGTTGACAGAGGAGACCTATAACAAAATATTGTCAACTACACCAATGAGAAGCAGTCGATGGCTGGTTGATGATGGAGGCAAAGTCTCTGAAACATGTTCCAGAAAATTTTAAAAGTAAGTGTTGTTTAGTGTTATTAATCGACTCCCTTTAAATTTAATTTGACAACACTTCTTTACAAGCGGGGTCAAATTTTGCCTCTGAGACTTGAAGGTCAGCTCATCACAAATATAGCAGAAACTGTCTTCATGATTTACACACTTTCTTGGCATGATGAAAAAACAAAACACTAAAACACTGCATATACAATACACTTTCGAAAAGAAAGGAAGGAAATATTTCACTACTGAACAAACTCACAGTCAGCTCAATATTGACACATCACACAGCCAGATGAACAGGTCGGTACATATCCAAACATGAATGGACCTGCACAGCCTTGTTTTATGGTTCTTCAGCATATTACATATCATTCCCTTATATAAATCTTGGATAAAATCACTAAATATGAGGTAAAGTTTCCTATAACAGGTCAAAGAAAACGCTAAAATCCTATTTTAAAAAGTAGCGGTCACAAAAATACTGTGCCTGATGGAAACATTCTGACTACATATCTGAATTCAGTATGAAAAGGTCCACTAGATTCACTAATCAGATTTCTTCTGAAGAACACCTTGTCGACTAGTGAATCAATGTATTTTGATTATTCATTAGGTTCATATGGCAACATTATATCTAGTTGTCCTTATATACTGTTAGATGATTAGGCGATTTTATCAAGAAATAAGTTTCCAAATTGGTACGTAACATAGACACCCTAAATTTGTTTTCAATCTTACTAATTATTCTTAAGAACGAAAACTCCTTACTGGTATAATTTATTTCATCCAATATCAAACATTTTCATTTATCACTGCCGTACTCTTCGTGTTAAGACATAAAATAGAGTACTAAACGAGTATATTCATAATAAGACTTCTTTGTGTAAATTCCTTTCAGTAACAAGGTTATTACATCAAATCTTGCACTCAGAAAAGAATATTTGTCCTTTGGAAGGTACTTGCTGCCTTTATGAATGAGAAAGCCCTCAAAACAGCAAGAGAAATAGCAAGATAATGGGCAAATCACTTTAACTCAGTTCCATTTCCTCTCAGAAAACGATTTTCTTTCTTCATCTTTAGTAGGAAAGAAATTGCAGGGGGCGCCTTGTAGAGAGCAGAAAGAAGGGTGAAGAAACCAGCCATATACGAAAATGGATAAAGGGCTTAAATGCTACTTCCTCCGTTTTCTCACTTATATTAATCTTCTTTCACTTATTTACCCAAGCTATTTCCGAGCTTTTGTGTTTATGTTCGAGGCAGTTTCTTAAAGAGCTTACGAGGAAGGTGTTTAAAATGCGCTGAACCTTTCTTTCTAACAGATTCTGTATGATGCTGTGCTTATATTTTGTATTTATATATAGAGATGCAAGGGGAGCTGGTAAAATAAAATGTGACGTTTTTAAAAGGGATATTATTTCTTAATTTAATAATCGTGATATGCAAACTGAAAAGGGCAGATGCTAATGCAAAGATGTGAAACTCTAAAACAATTGTATGCTTTGCAACATGCCAGTGGATTTATTATAAGAGAAAAGTATGGACTTACATAATTATATTAATTTTTTCACTAAATAGCATTCTCAAAATTAAAACCAAAATATTTTGTTTTTCTGTAGAGACAGTCTATGGAGAAATAAAGATTTATACTTTCTACTAGCTACATACGGATCACATAAGTGCCCGCCTCGGAAGCGTAGATGGCAACGTGTCTGCCTCACATTCAAAAGGTCCCGAGTTCGAATCTCGGTCAGGATAAGTTACCTGGATAAGGCTTTTTCCGGAGTTTTCCCTTATCCTAAAAGAAGAATGTCGGGTAACTCTAAGCTCCATGGATCCTGGGCTTATTCGAGTATCATTTCACCCATTTCATTCATTGTCCGATATGACAACGTTGGAGGACGCAAATTACACACAAAAAAGGAATCACATAAGTGGATGCGTATTATATGTAAGTTTTGTAATATACCCAAAAATGCATTATGAGTTTTCATTATAAAGATCCTGGAAGAAAACTATTCACTTTTGTAAAAAACATGCGCAGGTGTGTACGTATTTGCTTCTGCCGTTGAACAGCGTAAACCAGAAAGGTAGAATCGATTAATTATTAAACTTGGTAATTAAGTATTCGGAGGATGTGACACGAAATTTTTTTAAAAAGCTCCTCCATTCCAAACTACCGTTTGTGTGGAAACTTTTAATGTTGATTGTGTCAAAATGATTAATACTTTTAATTCAATGCCATTAGTGTAGTATATTTTCGTTAAAAAATTAAATACTTTTCTGAAAAAAATGTGGGTGCTTTTTGCCTTTACTCAACAATAAACGCAAAAGAAAACAGATTAATGCATTAAAACATGTATATCTCGTTAGCATACTCAATTTGTTTGTGGAATTAACGATTTTAAAGGTATCCATTACAATTGGTTTGTATTATAAAAAACTTACAGTTTTCTAAAGTATATAAAAAGAGGCTCTTGTTTTATTTTCTCTTATTTTTACTTTCACTTCTTCTCTTTGTCATGCAAAGAGAACTAAATTTAAAATCCATTACACAGCTGCAAACTTTCAAAACATTTGAATACTATTTATAGCTTTATTAGATCTTTGTATGTTTATGTTTTCAGTGTCTTGTGCTGCATTCCCCGGTAGAGTTGAAAGGGGAAATGTCACAGCGTTTAACTCCTACTACAATAAAGAATTAACTATATAAATATAAATAAATTAGATGCACTTCATACAACCTAAAAATAAGTACTGTTAGAGTCTTGCAAAAATCATTGTACAACAGAATCATGGCTTCACCAAAAATGTTTTCATTGCCAGAGGTATCAAAGTTCTGTTCACTGTCTCCAGTGACCTCGTGTGGGCCATCGTCTTTTTTGTGTCCCAAACTACGAATTTTCAAATTTATAGAATATGGCACTGCTTTTAGTGATATTGCAAGCTGTCGTCTCGTTGATGTGCATGTTCAGTGGCAATTTCAGGACAGAATATGCTGGTTGTCTACCTTCTAACAGAGTCTCTGCTATTCCAGATGATACCAATGCTACGGCAACTTCATTCTGTTATCGAATCTCCACCAAACAAACTATAAACGCTTTTCTTGTGTCTCCGACAGCTCTGGAAGTAAATTCCACAAGTTTCATTCTTACAGCTTCCATTGAAGGTTATACGCAAGTCTTTTGTTTTTTATTCAATTGCGGATCACTTGTACGAACTGCTTCAGCTAGTAAATACCTTGGTGTCCTATTGTTGTTGTAACTCGTGGTTAAATATTTATGTGAAGATACACAAACGTACTCGCCAAAAGAAAACGCATGTCTTTGTCATTATCAGTGTCTCATCGTGAATTTCTGCAGTCATTTGCAATATCGAAGTTAAAATTTGGCGCCGTAAGCGATGCAAAACATCTTCAGACATATCAATCTTTTATTTGGCCCAAAAATTGATTGGATTAGAAAGGAAGCATGTGAATATGATAATGGCAAACATTGTGCGAATTAGATGTGGTGATAAAGATGACATAATCTTTGAGCGTATTACGAATCATTCTTCAGCACTTCAGAGTTGACACATCTCGCAGTAATTCACACACAGATGCCCATTAACGATTCTCAGTTGCTGAAACATTAAACCAGGAACATTCACCAACAACGTTGCTGTTTGGATAGGTATATATAGTGTAGATACGACCCAGAGCATCTGAGGTAAATACATATGGAGGGTTTTCAAGCTGTTTTCCTTGTGAGATCATCTTTCAATTTTCTATCCATACAACACGTTAAGTAGCTGGCCGTTCATTTCACTGACTTCCACAACCTTGAGATCTTCACAATACTAAAATCCTCAAATCAATTCTCTGAGTTTGCGTAAAACGCATCTGAACGTCTTTGTGGTTATAGCTAAGACTGAAAAGTCAATTTACCTTAATAGTATGACTGTTTACCTTAATAGTAACTCTACTTTCTAAATGAAGCTGTCAAACGAAGGTCCACCACGAATGTTATCTTTTGGAAATGAACCAAAGTGGCAAATCCCACTCAAAATTACCAATTTAATTCTTTTTATTTTCAGTTGTTCCTTGTGACTTTTCCTTAAGCTTTTTTATTTACTTTTATAGACCACCATAGCTTTGAGGCGAGCAAAACAAAATAAATGTCTTCAATGTTTCAAACTGGTTCAGAAACACTGCCATTTTAATTATATTCCAGTTTGCAGTGTGTATGAGCTCGTTTTAAGCATTTTGCTATATATTAGTGTGTGTATTTGTAGATAACTTTTCCTCAGTAGAACCTTGCAATCTAATAGTGACTGGCTGGCAGTTGTTTCATGCTACATCTAGTACGCCCATAGAGGACACCCATAGGTCCTTTCTGAAGTACCCATGTACATATCTGAACTCACTTTTAATGTGAATCCATCACTGTTAATTTGAAATTGTATTTCACATATTAGCGTGACATAATGTGTAAATATGTTTAAATGAAAACTTTTCCAAAATTGTCTTCAAAAATCTTGTCGGTCTTAGTTGTATTTCTTTTAATTTTAAATTGCACATCCTTGATTGTTAGTACAGATATCCACTCTGTAACTTACAAGTTTGAAGATAACAATGCCTTTTTTAATTTATAACCTTTAAAAGAAAATGTTGAAGCATTTTATTTTGATTACGCATTATTAAGCCACTACTATGATTGTTAGTAGTTACTATCACAATTATTTCATCTTCTCCTTTCTCTTCTGTATTTGAGAATTTGATAATTTATATTTTGCATCCTTTCCCTGCTTCGTCAATGTCTTTCACCCGCAGACCCGTGTATGCAATCGTGCCTTATTTGCAACAAATAATTTAATTCACAAAATAAAAACTAGACAAAAGTATAATATCCATTATCCCAGTGCTAAACCTTCTTGCTTCCAGAAAGGTGTGTATTATGAAACTATCAAAATATTTGGCGCACTTCCTAATGTTCTTAAAGAAAAAGCAGATATTTTCGGTGCTTTTAAAAAATCTGTTAGAGAGTACCTTTGCTCAAAATCTTTTTATTCTGTACAAGATTATCTGAATGACAAATTATCCTGATAATGCTTCTGTAGCTCTATAAGTAGTATCTAACTGTTCCAATGACAAATCATTACTTATAAATATTTGATGCAAGTTGAAAGTTTATTTTTAATGTATATGTATTTAATAAATAACAAGAATGGTATCCATTGCAAAAAGTTTGAGACGTACTAGCATAAGCCAGGATAAATCTGGTTTAAAAAGTGTTTCATTCTGTACCATATATAATTATCCCTGCTTTGTTTTCCATATTGTTGTTCATATTGCCTGTATACTATATGTGTCTTATGTTAACTTTTGTACATATATATGCTATTAAACTTTATACCTCTGGACATTTTCAATGTTCACAGCCTTTTCTGGCTACAAGTGGACCTACTGAACGCAAATCAATCCAATCCAATCCGTAAGATACATGTCTTTATAATACATAGAAATAATCCGTGCTTTTAAATGCAGTGAACAACATTATCATAACTTCATGTGTTTATTTTCTTCAACGAAATATGTTCGTTTCATTCCAATAACGCTATTACTCCTTTGGAACTTCACCCTTACACCACGTTTCCCCTTTTCCGTTCTTGATCTTTTGGTATAGCTTAGTTTCCAAAGTTACGTAAAGGGCTCTCATTATTTTACAAAACTGAAGAAGGTCAAGGCTACATTTTAAACTGTCTTAAAATTACACACTTGATATGTAAAAAGAATGCCATGCCTGGGACACAAGTACAGACCTCCAAATTCCTGTGCCAACTCTACTGCGGTGTCAACAAGAAATTCGTATTAAACTCTTCTCAAATAAATCATTTATCACCGTAAAACTGCAAGGCAGTCTTAGTTAATTTAGCTTATCGTAATTTAAAAGCTAAGTTCAAAGCTTAAGTACTTTTATTTCCAGCCAAAAAGCTAATTATATGTATACATAATTACACAGACATTACCAATTCTTCTTTCCCACAAATCATGCACATAAAACTTCAGTGTCGGTGATTGAAATCAAAGTACTGCTTTTCACGTCAAAGTCTTGCGTCTGTTATGCACTGACTGCATACAAACGTGGATAGACTTTTTGATTTACATGATACAAAAATGATCTCAGTCTAATCTTCGCTGTATTTATCCACAGAGGTGGGAAGATAACTGTCAGATTCCATTACACTTCTGAAAATAAATTTTATGTTCATAATATCAGTATTTACTATTACAGTCATTAATTTCGTGATTCTTAAGGATGACGCTGCCATACCAGTTATTCTCTCAACTAAACAAGAGACAGTTGCGTACTGACAATAGAAGGTGATTTGAACGCGTGAGTAGCAACTCAAGGAATCAAGTTCTGCGAAGCGTTTCAGGTGATCATGTTTACGTGGCACCAAGGTTTAGAATGTTTGAACTTTGACAGTTCCAGAAATGATCCCAACTTATAAGACTGAAGAATTTTCAATGCCAATTGATTAGTATCTCACAGAAGCAGGGATTAGGTATGTGAAACAAAATCTTTTCTGGTGGCCCATTATACACATTTTCAGAGCAGCAATAACTGCCATAACTTTCAGATAACCTCTCTCCAAAAAACGCAGCAATAAAGAAATACCAGGAACGTTACAAAAGGAAGAGAACAAAGGTATTCCCTTTTGCACAACTTCTACACCTTGAAATTTATCACAAGCTAGTTCGTTTGAGTCAAGGAGAAAGATAGTTATAAAACATAATCAGGCAGCAGAACTTGGACAACCACGAGAGCGAGACAGAGGTCCAGAGGTAGTCCTAGTCGGGCGGGTCTATTTTTCGTTTTTCCCCGTCCGGGTGTCTTATGCCGCAGTACCTAGCCGCTTTGCAGCTCAACCTGCGGAATGAGCTAGTAATTGGTTTCATGTTCTGCTGGGGTGTTTGAAAGTATTTGGAATTTGGAATGGGTTGCCCCTTTTGAGTTAAATCTCGTGGGCAGCTGCACTTAATCGTTCCCCCGTTTGGGGAGACACGATTTAATTTTTTGCTCCGTTTTGGCTACGGGTTGTGTAGCGCTTGATCCATCAAGCGTAGAAATTGGTCCCAGAGACATCTGGGATTTTCCTTGGGTTAACCAAGGGGTCCCAAGAGGTCTCTCGGCAGTCTGAAGGACGACAAGCGTCTTTGATCTCTTGGGTCATACCTTCCCAGGGAGTTCACTAAAGGGTTGGGGTGAATTTGGATTTTGTAGTAAATTGATCGTGCCCTCTCGCGAATGACATCGACAATGTACGGGATCTGGGAGTGCTCATGTAGGATATGAGCAGGGAAACTCCAGCCTGTATCGTAAATGATGCGGAGTGCCTTGTTCTGAAGCGTCTGGAGCCTGACGAAAGTGGTATTTGCCACTGTTCCCCAGATCTCACAGCCATACAGAATCATAGGCGGAATGATCGCCCGATACAGCTGGAGTTTGAGTTGGATCGGCATGGTTGATCTGAAAATAGGGTATAGGCTCCGGAGTGCGACGTGCCCCTGCTGGACCTTGCCCTTGACATTCGGAACGTAAGTTAACTTACGGTCCAGCGTCACTCCGAGATACTTCGCCGTTTGCTCCCATGGGATTCTACGGCGCCGTAAAACGAAGTTCTGCTGCAACCGGTTGGCTCTGGTTTTCGCCAGGAGAATAGCAGAGCTCTTCTCCGGGTTAGTTGCCATTCGCCATTTTGCGCTCCATTCGCCAATGGCCTGGAGCTGGGTTTGGATTTGCCGGAAGCTGTACCGTGTATTTCTATTGACTGCGAAGATCATGAGATCGTCCGCATACTGACAGGTTTGTGTGTTGTGGTGCGTTGGAATGTCGGCCATGTAAGCTGCGAAGAGCGCCGGCGACAGCACGCTGCCCTCCAGCACTCCAGCGCCAATGGGCCGCTCTGTGGACAGCGCCCCCTCCACCTTTACTCGGAAGCTTCGGTTTCCGAGGAAACCGGCTACCAAGTAAATGTATGGAAGGGGGATCTGATGCTCTAGGAGCTTGTAAATGAGCCCCTCGTGCCAGGTTGTGGCGAATGCCTGCTCCACGTCGAGCAGCACTGCTACCGTTTTAGACCTTTCCTGGAATCCCAGGGAGGCCTTCTCGGCAACCCGCAGTAGCTGCTCGGTCGTGGAGTGGTCAGAACGGAAGCCAAACAGCTGTTCCGGAATGAGGCCTCTTTCCTCTAGATGAGGGAGAAGCCGGGAGAGGAGCAGTTTTTCGAATACCTTCGACAAAACTGGTAGAAGGCTGATGGAGCGGTAACTGGACGGGAAGACCGGATTTTCCCCCGGTTTTAAAACGCACACCACGCGCGCCTCCTTCCAGACAGCTGGAAAGTGGCGCATGCACAGGCATGCGTTATAAATCCGATAACCTGCAAAGTGTATTGTATCCTATTCGTTACCTCTTTTCAGCTCTATTAAAATTGTAGGTATGCAATTTGTATGGAATCAAGAATTTCTTCAAGAGATTATTCCACCTGAAATATCCATAAATACAATGTATTTTTTTTTTTCGTTTGTTCGTTTGTTCCATACATTCATTCGACCTCGAGCGAACCTTCCCTCAATACAGTGTTTAAATGTAAACTTTGGAATATTTGCTTCTGGGACCTTTGGAAAATATATTGATGTACACTGCACTACCAATTCTTCAACAGTAAAACTTATCATGAAGAACAAATGAAACAAAAACAGACTTAGGTCAATGGACATCGTAATTCACAATGAAACTTTCGTATTTTTCTTATGAATAGTATACATGTAAAGAGTTTGCTGTAAATCTGACACTAAAAAAACTGTTTTGACATTTAAACATGTCAAACACACTCACACACAATATATACATCTAATTTTAATTCTAACACTATAGCTATACATTATTCAGTAAGAGTTACACATAAATATTTCTCTGGATGAAAAAGAGCATGCAACCAAATACAGTTTTCATGAATTCATGTTTGAAACATTTCGGAGTTGAACAATGAGGGGGTAGAGAGAGTGTTATGTTTATTTTGACTTGTCATTCCCGACAAACAAACACGCACAGTAAATGAATACCTACTTACCTGTGATTTATTCAAATCTGGCATACTTTATCGATAAACTCCCATCAAAAAAGCTACAAGGATTCTTCGGATTAAACTTGACTCTCAACCTGACGAAATATGTTGTTTTTATTACTAAGGTTTAATTTTACAAGAAATTTCACAGAAATTTACAAAGTAATGTCGTGGGAATGCTGAGTTATCACTGAAAGTTTTAAATTATGCAAATAAAAAAAGGAGAGCCAAGGAGAAGTGAAACAGGGTAAATAAGATTTTTCGGATCTCAGGACATAAGATAACAAACGGAATATGTAAGGAAGGAATTAAACACTTTAAATTAAAGGACAGAACAGAACAACGTAGAGTAGGTTAGTGGGTGGGTGGGTGAGTGAGTGAGTGAGTGAGTAAGTGAGTGAGTGAGTGAGTGAGTGAGCGAATGAGTGGTTTAGTTCATTTGGGCCCAGAAATGTTTTGGAAACACAAAGAAAGAATGAACCACGAGCGCATACCAAAACTATTATGAACAAATCAAAGGGTAGAAGAACGGTTATAGACTGAATAAAAGAGAGATAAACAGTGTTAAACGAATGAGACTGGAACAAGCATTATGAAGTTTAATTCATAAAGCTGATGACGAATGTGATGATGACGATGACTTTAAAAGTGTTTTTAGCACATTTATTACCTGATCTTGCACTGTACAGGGCTTGTTTTTCAGCTCCATTCAGAGATAAGGGGAAGGAAAGGGAGCGCGAAAGAATACTTATAAAAGACAAAGTTTATAAGAAAAACAGTTTACTTATTTATTTTGTTCTTACGAGACTCTCTAAAGCACAAATGATATTCACGTATAATTTGCAAATATTTGTTAGGTATTTGCAGGTATGCACATACTGAAACAGACTGGTGATTCATATTCTTAACCTAAAAACAAAATGTGTTATTGCATTAAATTTCTAGTGTTTCTCTTTCGCACTTGTATATACAATTTTTTTTCCCAGAAAATCTCCACTGGAAAGGGAGTTATTATTTGACATCACAGTAGTAATGGGAAACTCCATGTGGTGCAGGGTTGAGATAATGATCAGATTGACGATATGTTGAAGGACCTGTCAATTTTGTTGCAATAATCGACATCTATTTATTTGGAATTACGTCGGAGCGTGGTGAAGCGACCAGATAAAAACGTCGTTATCTGCTTCCAATTGATTTGCTTCTTCTCTGTTGTTGTGTGCAGTTTGCACAACGTGAAAATGTGAGAATCTGCCTGTCACATTCCGAGAGGCGTCCAGCGGGTGTAATGAATTTTGTCATTGAGTTACATATACAGTGTTATCGTACTTTTACACTTTCTTTACATGGCCTTCTGTTACTCTTAATTGACTGATTAGTATCTCCTTATGTGTAACAAAACACTAAGAAGTACTGAAAAAAATGACTGATAGGGGCCATATGACCCATTCAATTACTATGCAGCCAGTGTTAAAATTGTATATCCTTGACTCACTATATCAAAAGTAATCTCAGATATAAGACTGACTTTTTCAAAGATATAGCTGTACGTCGTATGACTTCGCTCATCTACTTTCATCCAATAACGTGTTTGTTAGAACTGAAGTAATTTTATTCTCAAGTAGAATAATTTATATTAAAATTTACAAAATATTTTTAAATAATCAGTAATAATATTACTGTCAAAGTAAATCCACAGCAGCCATTTTTGTGACATTGTCGTCTTATAATTTAATTTTGCTATACTGAGATGTTTTTGAGAAAAGATTAATTTGGAAATTAATTGTTCTTTCGCACTGGCCGTGTGTAGGCTAAATTATGGAAAGATAGTCAGACTGAGAAATTCAATGCCATAGCCGGGATTTGTACCATGGATCTTCTGGTTGCCGTTCAGCCGCTCTAACTCTTGAGCTTACTAAACCTTACTAAAACTTATTAAAGCTTACTAAAGCCCGGACCTTAAAGTACTTACACGTTTTAAGTCGCCATTAAGGTAGTTGCCTCATGAGTTTATGAGAACTAAAGTCAGTTGGAGAATTTAATGTCATGTCGGCACGTTAGCCATAGTAGCTCAAGGATTAGAGCGGCTGGACGGCAACCAGAACATACGTGGTTCAAATCCCGGCTATGACATTGAATTTCTCAGTCTGACTATATATTTCCAAAAGCTTAATTTATATAAGACAAATTTAATTCACAGAAAAGGCTAAAAAACTCGCATAAACTTTCAAATACCACATAAGTTGTGGTATTTAATATCTTACAGAACTGTGATGGTAACTTCTGCTAGATCAATCTCCAAATATTACCTTTCCAATTCACAGGTGTAAGATTTATTATCTTTTTATGTTTCTGATACGTATAGTATATAGGGAAAATAATAATAAAACATAATATTTCATGTTCGAGATTTCAACCAAGGCTTTGACGTTTCATGACTCCAAAAAGGAATTTTTATAAAAAGATTTGGGTGTGCAAATCTATAGGAACATAACTCAGAAACGAAAAATTTGAATTCTGCTGCTTCCAGAAAATTAATGAACATTTTTAATAGATAGAAATTAATTGTTCCTTCACACTAGCCGTGTGTAGGACGCAGCATGAAAGGGTAGAGCCAGACTGAAAAAATTTAATGCCATAGCCGGGATTTGAACCACGGATGTTCTGGTATCCGTCTAGATGCTCTAAACCATTGAGCTACTATGCCCAGCGTGCCAACATGACATTAAATTCTCCAAATGACTCCTGTTTTTTTCCGGTAAACCACTAGGAGTTCTCATAAACACATGAAACAACAACCTTAATGGCGACTTACTATGCTGTAAGTACTTTAAGGCCCGCGCTTTATAGTTCGGACCACTATTAGTTACTATTAATGGAAATTAATTGTTCTTTTACACTAGCCGTGAGTAGGACGCACTAGACTTCCTCAAAGTTACCGCCTGCATAAAAATGTTTAGAAAATTTAGATTTTTAAAAATGGCTCTATTTATATATTTAAATAAACTTATAGTAAATAAAAGATATAGCTTGAATTTTCTGAGATTAGGGATTTTAAGTCTTCTTTCCTGAATAACTTACGCATATATGTACATCTAACCGTACGTAATACAGAAAATCTTCTAAAAAGGTAATTTTAAGGCATAGAATCAATGACAAATGCATTTTTTTTCTGGAGTTAACAATTTTCAGGATATTTCTCGTTATTGGATCTGAATATCTTGCAAAATAGTGAAATTGCAAGTTGGATTTCAATGTATTAAAGTTAATACATAGTTCTATTTTTTAGTTAATTGATGGAACTGAATATCACCACAGTAGCCATATATAGGCTAAAGTTTTTGATAGATAGAGTCAACATGAAAAATTCAATGCCATGGCCGGGATTTGAACCAAGGATCTCCTGGTTTCCGTCCAGTCGCTCTAACCCATTGAGCTACCATGGCCAACGTGCCGTCCTGGTATTAAATTCTCCATTTGACTCATATTTCCCCGGTAGACCACTAGGGGCTCTCATTCGAGATACACCGCCTGTGGCGACTTACTATCGTAAGTACTTAAGTCCCAGGCTTCATTATTTAATTCTTAATATTTTTCAGTTAAAGGATAGAAATGAATAATTTCTTCACACTAGCCGTATATAGGCTAGTAGTTGGAAGTGTTGAAAACAGTGTTGTTGTAATAAATTAAATTTAAGGGTAAGTGGATTAATGACATAAACAATACTTAGTTTTAAATTTCCCGGAAGACACTTTGGAGGCCGCCCCCCTCCATTGTCAACCGGACATATCGCCAGCTACGCCACAGAAATATCTCAAATGCGAGAGCCCCTAGTGGTCTACCTTGGAAATAAGAGTCAATGGAGAATTTAATGTCAGGACGGCACGTTGGCCATGGTAGATCAAATGGTAAGAGCGACTGGACAAAAATCAGGAGATCCTTGGTTAAAATCCCGGCCATGGCATCGAATTTTTCATGTTGAATCTATCTAACATAGTCCTATGTTTTCATTTTAAGGATAATTTTCAGGATATGTTTTCAGTTGCTCATTACTGTATGTTGGTACTTGTGGCAAACCAGCATACCAGTGTTAAATTGATTGGGTTCTACTTAGAGCTATGAGTTCTCTTATCCGCAGGTGAATGTTTGTAGGAAATGGATTTTGGTGGTTGTTGGCTACTCAGTCGTATTAATAACACTTTGTTTGTTGCAGAATTATTTGGTTTAATTCCTACCAAGTTTGCTTATCGACTTGTATCGGTGACCACCTGTTACTAAAATTCCTAACATAAATTCAATTTTACTTTAAACTCTGGATTACTGGTTTAAAATTACTTCCGCGAGGTTTCTAATTCTTCTTTATACGGTGACTACTTTTCTCTAATAAACTTCTAATGCTGCTTCCACTTACGCTGGTTGCGCTATTCATAATTTCCCTACATTTCAGACTTATAAATCTACGCTTTTCTTCTTAATGCGCAAGAATACGTCCTTCCTGTCGTGGTATCACCTTTTAAGTAAATTTTTCTTACTTCACGATTCAGTTCGAACCTTATTCTGACCCCCCCCCCTCTAACTTCATACATGACCCAACTAGCTCATCCTTTTCAAATGTTATATTATTATTGGTTTCTCATTTATTTAGAATTTTCGCATTGGATTGCAAAACTCATGTAACTCATTGACATTCAGCCCACCCTGAGTTGGGGAACGCCTACCCTGAGTTGTTTGTAACGGTATACATCGTTATTAAATCAGCGAAGTAAATCCCTTTAGCGTTCATGCTCAACTGAATTTTGAAAGCCCTATGTCCCAACACATTCCTGGCTGGAAGTATTCTATAGTTCTCAGACATCGAACCTTTACTAGTACAAAGAAGATAACGGTCCTTTCTTCGTTTCCCTCCGGCGTGTACAGATTTTAAAAGAATGTTTTCTTTTCCTTGCCTGGATGCTAGTATGTATGCTATATTAAATTATATTCTTTCGTTCTTATTCTTTAAATCAACTACTATTTTAATCATTATTCTATCCATTTTAATTTCATATTATTATAACAAGATTTTGTATATTAACTTAGCAAAGCATTTTTATTAATTTATCTTCTTTTTACATTATCATTTCGATTAATTCGCCGATTCCTAATCGCTGCTTGATACTATAGTTACATACTATTAACCTTCCCCCTCCGCCTCCTGCAGCCGCAAAACGTCAAAGCCGGAGATCCAACGGCCGTACTGTAAATATACACATATCGTTTTAAAATTATTGGAACAGGAATTTGGGACTATTCGTCGTTAATTTGTCTCTATCTTCATCAGCCACACGTTCGGGCGCAATTTGGGACAGGATTTCTATGTTGGACGCACAATTCTTTCTCTTCTCGTGTGAGTTTTTGCGGCTATCTATTTCCTCTGGTCACCTATTGTATCATCTTATTCTAAATAAGAGTCATGAGACATCTGTTTTTCAGGCGTGGTTCGGAATAAAGTTTCGGAGAAGTCAAATTCTGTAACTATTTAATTGTATTATTTAGATTACATTTTGCTTCAACTTCCTTTCCCAGTCACTTCCAACATGTCGATAAAGTCTTACTTGGTTATATTTATACAGATTCAAACTATTACTCAAATGTTCTTGATCTTGCACCACTATTCATCACACTCACCATTACAACAAAAATCTCTCTCTACCAAGATTATTGATTTATCGTAACCATCGTTACTCCTATCTTAATTTTGTAATTGGCCGATTTAATACCACGTCACAACATTACGTCATATTAGTCATACAATTATTACTTCGGCCAATCACACAATTACATACATTTTTACATACTTAAATTATTAAATATATTTCCATTATCATTTTTTTATAAATTTATAAACGTTTCATATTTCAAACGTAACCCAAAATTACTGTTACATTATATTTAAAACATTAGTGTTTTACGTAAAATAATAAAGTAAAATATACGAAATTAAAGATAAAAATGCATAAAACCTAACGTCATTTTTGGCAATTGACAAAGTGTAAACTCTCTTTTAACAATATTATTTTATTCTGTACCAGATTAACTAAAAAATTACTTTCTAAACAATTTCCCAGTGTTTTGTTTAATATGAGAACCATTTTGCTGAAAACCCTATGACTAGTTCGGCTCTGCGTTGTTCTGTCTACTGTTTTCAGGGACATATTCCTCGTATAAGATAATAACGGTAATGGTAGAAATAATAAAAGACTGTGAAGGTGGCTCGAGTAGGGCGGAAATTGATTTCGTAATAGCTTAGGGCTCTTCAGTCTGAAATAGGACGTCAACAAGTGCTGTGAAGGTAAACGTGATTCTGAAGGCATCTCTATTGACTCGTGCTGAAAGGAAAGTGTACGGCAAGTAGCATTTATTTTTAACTAGCAATCACTTCTCTACTAAACACAAAGGACATCTGAAGTTTATTTGTTTGTATATTTTATATTTTCTACGAGGTGTGTCCGTAAAATAAGTTCTCCAATTTTATTTAATATAGAAAGCACGTTTATTGGAGAAACTTACAGCTATTTGTCAACGTAATCACCATTGTGATCGATGCACTTTTGCATTCGCTGTGGCAGTTTTTGTATACCCTTGTCATAGCACTCTCCCGCCAAGTTGGGCAGCTAGAGCTCAACCTCGTTTTTCAAAGCATCGGCGGTCTGGAAATGTGTTTCACCCAGGTGTGACTTCAACTCAGGAAACAGATAATCACTAGGTAATAAGTCTGGACTGTAGGGGGGATGGGTGAGGATGTCCCATCCGAACTGGGTCAGGAGAACCCCCTTTGTATGAGCAGTATGGGGACGAGCCTTGTCGTGATGAAAAATCACTCATTCAGCATTCCCTTCCGATTTTTAAATGGCGCGTCGAAAGTTTTTTAAAGTCTCACAGTAGCTAGCGGCGTTAATTGTTGTGCCGGTGGGCATAAACTCGCACAATACACCTTTCCCGATACCCGTGGGAATCGGGTACGTCTTCGGACGGGGTTGAGGGAAGCCATTAATTCTCCCGGGGACTAGCCTGCAAAGCTAGTAGAAGGTGTGCTAGGTCGCCAGGCGGCCCCACCGAGGTCATATCGGTAGCCTTCACCTTTGGTGTTGGCGCGCGTAAGTGGCGTATCCACTTCCATCCCGTCTTGTGTCCTTGGACCAGATGAGGGGGGAGCCTTGTTTGTAACCCAGCTCTTGTCCTATGGAAAGCCCCACGGAGGACGTCGAGCGCCCTTTGGGACAGCTCGGATAACTCCCTGGTTTTAAGAGGCCCGGGTCTTGGTCCTACGGATCCAGGACTAATGGGAGCTGAGTCCAGAGGCTCTACTCCCATTAGCCTTGAACCCGTAGGAACAAGACACGGACCTCCTTCAACCAGGGAGTATCCGAGCTGTCCCAAAGGGTGCTCGGCGTCCTCCGAGGTGCTTTCCATAGGGCAAGACCTAGAGACTAACAAGCCCCCCCATCTGGTCCTATGGACTCAAGACGGGATGGAAGTGGATACGCCACTTACGCGCGTCAACACTCAAGGTGAAGACTACCGAAAAACCTCGGTGGGGTCGCCTGGTGATCTAGCACACCTTCTACTAGCTTTGCAGGCTAGTCCCCGGGAGAATTAATGGCTTCCCTCAACCCCGTCCGAAGACGTACCCGATTCCCACGGGTATCGGGAACACACTGCCCCCTCGAGTCCATCCCAATCCGAACAACTCCCGAAGGAGAAGCTCGGCTGTTCGGCCCGAGGTTCCTCTAGTAACGTCAGAGGTACCACGAGTGCTAGGGGTCCGCAGCGCCCGCACTTTGGCAGCTGAAAGGGACGGATCCCTTCCCCTACGGGAACTAATGGGAGTATAACCTCTGGACTCAAAACACCTCTTCTATCCCAGAACACACTGGCCGTCACTTTGCCGGCAGAAAATGTCTGTTTCAACTTTCGCGGCTTCGGCGAATTCGAATGCCACCACTGACGAGAACGTTCTTTAGTTTCTGGTGCTGTGTAGTGCGCCCAGGTTTCATCGCCAGTGACAATTGAATCCAACAATTCCTCGCCCTGTTCTGCATAGCGCTCCAGGAATCGGTGGACCGCTTCAACACGTTGCCGTTTATGGTCTTCTGTTAGCATTTTGGGGACCCACCTCGCACACGCCTTGCGATAATGCAAATGTTTGGTCAAAATCTTGTCAATCGTAGTCTTACTGACTTCAGGGATAAGTTCGCACAGCTCGCGAACTGTCACACGCCGACCTTTAAGCATTTCATGCTCCACTTTTGCAATTGTTTCGGCTGAAAACGAAGGCCGACCAGGCTGTTCGTCATGGACGTTCGTACGTCCATCTTTGAACTCTCTGTCTTATTTTCGCACGTTTTTGACGTCCATGGATTGTGGCCCATAGACTTCGCGTAACTGACGATGAATTTCAGTCGGGTCAGTGCCCTTGGATCACTGCACGCAACTCGCAATTGGCGGCGGAAATGATAGGAAGCTCCATCACAAACGGCTGCCCAGCCAAGACTAATGGTTACAACAGGTTTATTGTGTTTGGGATTTGAAGCAGTGAAACCAAGCTACACGCCAGTGTTGCCGGATCTCGCGTAACAGCGAGGTCTCCAGCGCCTTGGAGACCTTATTTTAGAGACACGCCTCATAAATGGCGTTGGCTTTCATATTCATCCTCATAATTCATCCTTGAGATACTTTAAAGCTTTTTTCACAGAACGGCAACTCATTCGAGATACCTCTAGTACACTAGAAGGATCCTTCAATGATAGGTCGCTCATTATGCTCTTCGGGAAGCTCAAGAATCGTCTTCGAGCCCAAATTGTTTGAGATTTCCGCACACTGCTTGGTCTGTCTGCTTGTGGTCTGAAGCCTCCTGTGGGTGCTTCACTTCATCCTTTCCTCCTAGGGAGTGGAATCTAAATTAATGAGATGATCTTAGCTATTGTATAACCCTAACTCTTATAACCTTTCTAACCTTGAACATATTCGTCGCCAAAAAAAAGTTTCAGGTCGTATTTTAGCTTCCATAAATATTTTTTAACAAATGTTCATTTTCAACTCAGTTTATATCAAGTGCTATAAGCCTTTATATAAATAGTGTCATTGCTATTTTCATTATGGGTAAAAGGGAAGTAGAAGACACCGAGTTAATAGACGTTTAAAGTCCAGTACGTTAGATTGCTGGCCGAGAAATACCATACTCTATTCACAACATCGTCAGAAATAACTGAATAACGACTGCACTTTACAATAATTACGAAGTATTGACTATTTAAGCCGAGAGCAATGGATGTCCAGAAATTTGGCTAATGACACTAAAAGGTACTTAAATAATTTGTCTTAAGGAGAAGTGCAGAAATCTGGAGTGGTAAGAAATTATACACTAATTCTTTCCAGGGTTTCACACAGTAATCTCGATCAGGGTGATTATTTCACATGCTTATTTTACGGTATTTTTCTTTATCCTTAAAGATGAATGTCTGGTACTGGGCTCATTTGGGCTTCATTTCACTCGTTTGGTCATCGTTGTCTGACTTAACGTTGGAGCACGTAAATTAAAAAATAAGACCTAAACCCAGAAAATCCACCATATGCATTTTATTATCCTAAACCATTATAATGTTATATTATCAAATTCTTTATACTAAGTTTCGACAGAACTTCTTTTTTCAAACAGTAGCTTTAAATGAAGCGATTTTATTCAAAATCTTTGTTTTGTGACTTAGGAATGAGCTAGATGCAGCACAACTCATTAGGAATTAAAATTTCTTGCAGTTTACGTCGGTCCATTTGTCTAGATGGAGTAATCCATTATGTCAAACTTTTTTATTTCGTTAGGAATTTCCATTGACGTACACCTGTATTATTTGAAGGCATTCAAACAGCTTCGAATCGCAATGAAAATCGTTAACATTAACCAAAGTGTGCATGAAACAGTGTATTATGCATCACACATTGGAAAACGTTCCACACTTATTTACATAAATAAGAGTCAAATAACACTCAGAACTATTTCTACGTCTCGTGGTTATAGATGAAGTAATGAATGATACTGTGACTGCGTGGGTTACGTATATTCCCAAATTAGGTTTGTGGAAATTTAGAACAACTTTTGCTGCAGTAAACAGCTGTGAAATTGACAATCAGCTTTCTTCGAGGCTGATTCGGTGTTTTGCTGCACGAAAACAAATGAAAGAAATGACTGTTGTACACTTCAATTGACTGTCGCAATAATTCAGAAACAACTGCCGCTTCTAACACCTTGCCGGTATTTATACCCTCCCAGCCATTGTTTCTATAATGCCGCAGATCTTCTTACGAGAACTTTCGCAGCCGCAATAATGGGCAGGACGTTCCAGAATCTTTCTCCGTCTCATTCCTCTCCTGCCCACGCACCCGGCTCCGGCCTGTGGCAGCAGCACAATTCCACACGGTGACAATACAATAGAAGAAGCCGAGATAAATTAATAGATAACCAAATCACAGATTAACTGACATAAAAGAAGTTAAATAAGCTCCATGGTGACCTGGCCCAGGAAACAAACTCAAAAGAAAAAAAAAAAAAAAAGATTGATTCCACTCTGGTGTTGGAAGAACAAATGAAATACAGAAATCAATTGCTATACGTAGTGTCATCATCAATAAATGAGTCACAGAATAAATTTAGATACTAAAATTATTATGTTTTTATTCAATAAAGGTCTATCTGGAAATATAGTCATATTTCTTTAAAACTTCAACTAAACGTGTCTATTGTGAGGGATAAATCCATTCTTACTCTACGGTTGCGAAAAAAAAAATCGGAAAGGGAATTTAAAATAAATTTTCAAGTATTTGTAGACAGGTGTGTCGGAATATTTTGGCCAAGAATAATTTCAAGTGTTTATTTTGAATATCAGAACAATAAGAAGTTAGAAAAGAAAATGAGGGAAGAATAACAAATGATTACACTTGTAATCTAAAGAATTTCACACTAGTTCGTAAATAGCTGTGATATTCATAGTCATAAGTTTCTTTATAGTTATATCATTTGACTAGCTCTCTTTGGCTTCCATGGTCATGTCGAGAGCGATGGCCTGAAAATCAACTGATTGAGCTATAGAGTGATTTGTTAATGTTAATTTTTGTTACTTTTTGTTATTTAAGACACAATCTGTGAGATTCGCATACTCTTACTGACTCTGTGGAAGATAAGTAAGAACGTCTTCAATATATATTGTTACGCTCTTCTGCAGTATTTCTCTTGAAATGCTGTTCATCTCTGGAAGACTATGATGAAGTATTGTTGGGAAACAATGTCGTTACATCTTAGCCAGGAAGTTTACAGACGTCTGGCGATTAATGACAGACTTACCACCTGTGGATAAGCAAAACGAGAGTTGGCTCATAATAGTGACCACAAGAAGCTAGCATCACGTTTTACGTCAGCCAAGATGGCGGTGCATAGGATGACGTTATGAGTCGCAAACAACCAAAGCTTGAAACCAGAAATCCATCGCCATTTCTGTTTCTGCTCCAATATTCATTACATCATCAACGAGGAGTGCAAGGTGAAAAGGGAGAGCTCAATTATTTTTAACGAGAAAGTTATTTGTGTTTAGATTCTACTCGCGCACTCTTGACTGGCGTAGAACCCCCGCTCCGCCCTTCGCACACTCAAAACTGTTCGGTACAAGAGCAGCGTATGTGAGAGTAATTATTTTTGGGTTCTGAATCAAGGGAATTTCACGCTATATCATTTAATATGGCCCCCATTTTAATTGACGATGAATGGTTCTGAAGTATGCAGGAATACAGATTTGAAGGAACTAAGTGATGTCTATTCATTAATCTATACCTGCAAAACACACAATAATGATGGAAAATATTCTGTCCCAGACAACTAAGAAATTACTCAAAATAGCGGACAACATTTCCCAGTTTTGAAGAAACAGTTTCTCGCCAGTAGAGACACAGTTCAATAACCTTATAATTACAAGTAATCAGAGGAGTTCACTTGTGTCATTGATAACTTATGTTGCGATGTCATAAACAAAACAAGTAATATATTAGCTGGATCATGAAATAGTCAATTTAAAAAGAAAGACTAACCCGGATGTTTGTTGAAAGCAAGGAACAGAAACTAAATAACAGTAGAAATACTGCAATTATAATGTTTGATAAAACTTTATATAAACTAGCAGCTATTGTTTGCAGAATTGTAGGTACAAGTTGACAGTCGGCAACCTACTTGTTCTTTTGTCATTACGTATAGCTATCTATTTGGTTCATACTAAAGGGATGTTACAGTTAATGAAATATTAATTTGCTTGTAATAACACAGGCAAGCTTTCCAGAACTTGCAGCATATCTCGTTACAAGCTCAATATAAATTGAACCACTACCCCTAAACTTTGATGCTATCATACGAAGTTCTTAATCCCAGCTGAAAAATATCGTATCTGTGCAATCTCGTAACAAAAGAATGTTCAGATTTTGCTATTAAAAGTTCTTTCACACTAAGTGAGACAACCTTGGAAACACAGAATCTGGTTGAAAAATAGGATGCCATAGCTACAGTCTGATTTTTAAAAGAAGATACGTGAAGGTCATCAAGCAAGTGACGCGAAAGGGAAAGTCGTTGCTATGGTAACGTGAACAAAAGGTTGCCAGATTGTTATACTGGTAAATCACATACTCCTGTCAGTTATCGCTAGTTGTATGCGGGAAACAGAGTTTGCTTGAGTAGTAAGTTGCGCTGTGTATTGTTAGCCTACTTTGTTAAACACAATTAAAATACGTTTTTATGGAAGCAAGACGTAGTGGCGGTAAGATTAGGGGTGAACCGAGGTTTCATGGCCCAAAGCAAAGATCATCTTACGGTCGGAGTATTACATTGTATAGCCAAGCTAGAGAATTTGTTTGTTCTCTTAGAGAATTCTTCCAACAGGAAGATGAGAGTTTGCTCCTTATCAATGAACAGCTTATTCCTTTTACCCAAAACCGACAGTCCTAGCCGTAGACATGCTTGCAAGTAAAACAATTCCTGTGGGTCAAAATTCCGGCATATCGGCGGCGTTGATATGAACATGTCAATTAACAAAGTCGTTTATAATAGTATATTGCGATACTAATGTATACGGGACGAGGAAAGGTTTGAAAAAAGGAGCCGCTTGTTGCGAGTTTTTTCAATTCTCGAGATTCCATTATGTGCTTACCACATGTGCATTGCACATTATATTTTTGCACTACGTGTATTTATATCATTCTGAATTTTAGTAATTAAGATATTAGCTGAAATATTAATAAATATAATTGGATAGAAATGTTAGATTTTAGAACGTGCATCGCCTATATGTGTTGCTATGGAGAAATACCGCATTGTGCGAGATTGTCAACTGACGATGAATAGCAACAATAACGGTAAATATGAAATATGTTACATAGTGCGAAAATTATTTCAAAGAACTCAAATGTGAAGATTCTACAACGGAGTGAATGTGTGAACAACTTATTTCTGTTTTTAAAGTAGGCTAACACAGATTAACTGTAATAACTCGAACCCTTGTTTATGTTTCGAGTATTGAGAGAATGAAGAAAGGGTATTTGCTGGGCAACATTGCAACCAACGTGGAGAAACAGGTGACCTTCACGTATCTTATTTTAAAAATCAGACTGTAGTTCTGACCAACTGGGCTGCATGGCTCAGGACTCCAAAACTGACTCGCAATTCTTTTCGTTTAACCTCAGGGAGATGTAAAGTTCATATGAGAAAAAGTACCCTAATGATGACTTACATTGTTGTGAATCCCAGGTTTCATTGGTTAAAAACTATTAGGTCAATCATTAGGAAAGCTTTCGATATTTCATCCATTAAGGGAAGTATTGTAACGGTCTGATTATTTAAGTCAACGTTGTATCCGTCCGCTCCCTATTTCGAAAACACGTCTACATATTCCGAGCATCTTTCTGAAAACACCATTTCTTCCAATTCCAAGCTTCAGAATTTACTTTCCCGAACGTATTCTTGAAATGACGTTGTGGCTAATTAATAGTGTATTTTTTGTATCAAAACTCGTAGTAATTACATAAACTAAATTTATTTGTCAAAATCTACAAGCTCAGAATTGTAACTGGGGTTTGAAGTACGTCTTTCTAGTTGAGGTGGATTAAAACTAATGCATGAAGGGTGTATTTACAATAAAACAAAAACGAACTAATGGAACTCCTTGGAAAATTAACCTGAAATTTCAGCCAGTGAAAACCAAAATGGTTTTGATGTGAAATGGGAAGTGCTGACATTGCTGTGGGCAATAGGAACACAATCTGAGAGTATAGGGAGGTAGGGAGGAGACTGAGCTGGAAAAAGTGAAAGTTAATATGAAGAGAATTGGGGAAGAACATCCGAAACTACTACCTGCACAGGTTTAAATAACGGATCTGCAAACAGCTTTCTCTTGTTTCATTAGCTTGCTTCCTGTTTGAAAGGAACCAGAGAAGATAAAGACGCAGCAATCAACCTGTTAGCCCAACTTGCCTTCAGGAACTTGAAAATACGCTCTAGAACATTCTTGCTACCTTTATGTTTATATACCTATATAGATTATATAATATAAAGATTTTATTCTTCTATTATCATTATTTTTGAAGGTCAGTTTATTTTCCTTACTAATATCTTCAATATATTTATGATTACATATATGAAAGTGAATTATAGAGTACGTAAATTATGCCCAAATTATTTATTTTTTAAAGTTTACCTGTTTTCCACTGATTTTTAAGTTATATATAATTAGTATGAAAATAAATTATACATAAAAATAATCTACTTAGAATAATACACAGTCCGAAATGGAAGAGGCTTTTCCGGGAAGAAGAATATTTTATCTCGCCACATTCTTCTAGTAAACACATCCCTTCAAAATGTTTATTCTTGTGACATATAACTCTACGATTATGTGTTTTCATTTCCGTATTTTGAAAACCGTAAAACATGCGATGTGTCATTGTTTATAGACATAGAACAGGAAACTCTTGTTTATTTTCGTTTTTTTAACACTTAAGGATTATGTGAAATTCAAATATAGCGTTAGGAAGATAACAGAAGTAGCAATGTAGATTAACATTTTTAAAGTAACTCCTAACAAAATTTCCCCTCCAGTTACTTAAATTTAAATATTTAAATATTTATAATGGCATGAAAGATTAAAAAGCCTTTAAAATAATTAGTTACATTTATTTTTTGCAGACATTTGCTGCCACACAATGATTAGGTTTGTATTGTGCATATTCCAAAATTTTACAATTTACAGCTCTAGGCTACATTTATTTTTCTTTACTTAGTTGCTACCTTGGCTTACATGACGCCCTGGTCTTCTGCTCTGTCAGGTAGCTCTTAACCTCTATACCTCCTTGTTACTTAATTAGTCCCATTCTTCCCCCTCATCTTCCTTTCTTATATTCTTTACATTTCTGGCCCATTTTTCTTTTACTTTCTGTAAGAACTCACCAGTACCTCTTATCTTCTTTTCCTCCCTGCTCGTTAAAATTTTTATAGCTACTATCCTCTTCTCTACTTTCTCCCATTTTTACTCCCAAACTTTTTTCTCTTCACATTGCAACCTCCTCGTATTCTGTTACATAGTGTTCTATGCTTTCTTTTTCCCCTCACAATTCACAAATTCCCTATACCCTACCTCTTATTCCTCTTAGAAATATTGTTCCTGTTCTCATCTAAGTTAACCCTTCTCTCTCTTGTCTATTGCAGTATTCTACATATGCCTCTCGTCTCCAATTTCTTTTTATTTGCTTGTAAAATTGTAATGATTTTATATTTTCTAGACTTCTCCATATTTCCTGTCTTTGTATATCTTCTATTCTGCATTTTACCAGTTTACCCACATCGCTTGTATTCCTTTCCTCTAATCTCCATATATCTCTCATTCCTATTTTTTACAGAATTCCTGCTATCTCTGCCCACCAAATATTTGAGCTCACTAATCCCTTTTGCTGTGTCATGCATAATTTCAAAATTTCCCCTTCTTCTTTGACCAAACACCTATACCAAAATTGTATTATTCTTTCCATTATTATTCCATTTCTTCTACTCTTTCCTAATTCTACTAAAGCTACTTCCCTAGGTGCTGATCTTGGTAAGCCTAGTAGCTCTTTACAAAACCTTCTGTAGACAGCTATGAATTAGACAAAGCTGAGAAAAAATAGATATAATTCATACATTTTGCACACAAAAATTAAAAATTCCACAAAGAAGCAAACCATATAACATTTAAACTAAACCACAATAATAATGATTTCATAGCATCTTCCATTAGCTTCAGTTCCCCAGGATTTCTTATTTTGTATGGAAATAGGAAAGACATGCACACAAAATTACGAGAGTCGGCTTATAAACCTCACAATAAAAACATACAACTCTTGTTTTTTATTTCTTAGCTTAATCTCCAGAGAGGATGATACATTTTGACAAAAAAGCATCTCTGTAATAATTAGTGCGATTTAACATACTCATAAAAATATCTGTTCTCCGCAATATTAAGAATTTTTTTGAAGTTTGGGAACAGATAGTGGTCATTAGGTGCTAGATCTGGAGAATAGGGTGATTGTTCAAGCAATTCCAACTTTAATTCGCACATTTTTACCACTGCAATGACTGAATTATGTGCCAGAGCATTGTCGTGAAGAAACAAGATTCCCTCCTTACACCAAATGAGGTCTCTTTATCACCCCATCACTCAAAAGTTGCACTTACATGCGTGGTAGTCACCAGCATAAATTTTACCCTTACACAAGTAAACAATACAAAACAATTCCCTGTGCATCCCAGAAGATGTTAACCTTTTTAGCTGGCAAAATTGACTTTGCCTGTTTTGGAGTTGGTCCACCTGACTCAATCCACTGTTTTGACTGTGATTTACTTTCAGGAGTGTACTGATGTATTCAAGTTTCATCCATGGTAACAAGCCGTCTCAAAATTTCCCTGGTATTTTTACGGTTCTTAACAGAAACAGTTTTTCTTTGCAACTTTTGATCAGGTGTCTACAAACGCGGTTCCCATCTTGCACAGATCTTTCGAAAGCCCAAAACATTACTTAAAATATTACCTTAACATTCTTTTGTTATGTTTACAGCCTCTGCTATCTCAAACAACTTTAATCTGTGGTCTTCCAGTATTAAACAATCAATTTTTTCAATGAACTCTGGAGTTGTGACTTCCACAGTACGTCCAGAGCGATGCTCATCACAATTGCTCGTACATCCCATTTTAAACTCCGCATACCACCTTTTAATCATTGTATATGAAGGGCAGACTCTTTCAATGTACTATCCACTTCCTCCTTGATTTCTTTAGGTGTTAAGTCTCTCAAATGGAAGTTAGTCACTACTCGTTGTTCCAAATACTCCGTTTTCATGAAAGCTCTACACTTGTCTTGCTTAATTTGCTGTCATTCAAAAACTAAACAAGGTACTGACGTGTAACTATAGATACAAGCTAGTCTAGGGTTAAACTATATGATGTTGTCCGTCAAAATGGCCAAGTGGAGCCATCTCTATGTAATACCCGGGACTTATCAGCCGAAACTCGTAAATAAATTTTAAGCCATGATTTAGTTTTCAAAATTCCCAGATGAACGTAGAAAATAGAGGAACTACACAATTATACTTAATACAAAAGAGTAGTAGTCCCAGTCCTTTGTTAGGGAAGTGAAACGCCAGTATAAGTCCTTTAACCTTTTTTGTGTAATTTACGTTCTCCAACGTTAAGTCATATGGGACGATGAAAGAAATGGGTGAAATTATGCTCAATTGAGCCCAGGGTCCATAGAGCTTAGAGTTACCCGACATTAGTCTTTCAGTATAAGGGAGAACTGTGGAAAAAACCTTATCCAGGTAACTGACCCTCCCAAGTTCGAATCTCGCTCAGGGTGTGTTACCTGGATAAAATTTTGCCGGTTTCCCTTATCCTTAAAGACTAATGTCGGGTAACTCTAAGCTCTATGGACCCTGGGCTCAATTGAGCATCATTTCACCAATTTCATTCATCGTCCGATATAGCTTAACGTTGGAGGACATAAATTACAAAAAAGTTCTTTAACCCCAATTTAGCTATACATGTTTTTACATTATCACAGCAACTTAATTTCCTCCTCTTTGTCTTCTTACTGTGGGAAATTAATTATTTTTCTAGGCCATCTTGTCGTCTTTGTACTTATAATTACTACTGAAACTTCCATTATTTAATTCAATGCATCAGCATATGTTTTGCTTCCACCATATGTTTTAATAACGTTATTCTTTCTGCTGAAGTTCAGGTATTCTTACACTATTTGCAATTCATCCATTTCGAAACTCTCCAACTCTTCATTTCTCCGAGTATAAAACTCCGAACTATACGCAATGACACTGTCATTGTTTTCAAAGTAGTATTTCATTTGTTTTTGTTATCTTACATAGAACACCAATGTTACTTTCCTAGCTCAGTTGATTCTACTGTCAATTTTCTTTTTATAGATACCAGAACTAACACTATGTCTAAATGCTTGAGTTAGTTAACTTTTATAATTGTTCGTCATTTACAACCAAATCCACTCCCTTCCATAGGCATATTTTATTTCCTAAAACTTAATCCTCACCCGATTCAAAATAAACTGTTTATGTGTGAAAAGAAGACCAAGTACAATCACCAATTACAAGATAAATTTATAGAAGCTCCAAAAGGAAGGTTTTACTTCATTCGTGTTATTTAATTTACCTATAAAAGTAATTCACTCATTACTTCTTTATAAAGGAATGTTTTATTCAAGCTACCGTGGAGTGTTTTTTCTATTTCCTCCATGTTTACTGAACACTAAAACACTTTTAATTACTGTAAATATAAATTGTTTAAGCTATTACTACTAATATTACTGAAATTGGCTTCCTTAAGCGAAGTATTAGTGTAGATTATGTAAATACTTGCAATCTCTATAACAGATCAAAACTATAAATTTTAAATGTGAAATACATAAGTGAAAATTTCATCAACTATACGTAATATATATTTGACGTAATTTTAGAGCTGTCAATTTTTTTTATAAACCAGAACAGTTTGAAGTGATATGATATGATACAATCTCAAAACCACTGTGTTACTTCAATTGATTCTATCGCGTTTTATCTTGAAGAAAACGTTGCTGCCAGAACCTTTAGAAAAGGATTACAAGAACCTGGAGGGTGTATTCTTTCCAATTTTAATGAATATCGTTTAGGAGATTGGTATATAATTTTGTATAAGTTAAAGGGTAGACAGTAGGTTTCAAAGTGAGTATTTCTCAATATCGGAAAGTGCTTAGCTGGCTTTCTTAATGGTTCTTCGACTTTAAATAAAATATTTACTTTATATTTTCCCCAATTATTTGTACATTAAATGATACGGGATTACTAAGTATAAATTGTATATTATTACAGTGAAAGTTCTTGTATTTCAGTTGAATTTTATTGGGATTTATTTTATGGAGATAAGTTCTACTAGATATAAAAATCCAGGGTTAATGTTGGAGGGAATTAGAATTCAAAACGTCAAAATTGAGCACTCGTATTAATGATAATACAAAGAGATTGATAGAACTTACTGACAGATTTTTTCTATTAGTTTTCGTAAAATTTAAGAAAAAGATTATATTAAATTAATATACCGGTTCGCTTGAGTTGGTCTTTTGTTTACCTAACATCGAAAAAGTTCCTAATTTATTGCCGTGAATTTCGGCCACCCGCAGAACACGATGCTGTGAAGAAATGAGAGAAGACTGGAATACTATCAACTGAAAAAAGCAAACTTACTATAAAAGCTTGATAAAATATGTGTAAAAGTTAATTCAGACTTAAAGCTCTGCCTGAACAAGTCACGTAACACGGCTGGACGGTACGAGGGCTGTTCAATAAAGAATGATCATCATTTTTTATGGTCATAATTTTTCACACTAAAATTCAATCTTATTATATATATTCTGTTAGCTTAATATGAAACAAACACGCCGTAGTAGTTTCATTGTTGGTACTCCTGGTTCCCGCCTGTGAGAACCAGGCAAGTTCAGACATGTTCAGTATCGCCTACCGCTGCAATGGAGGTAACACACTGTTAAAGTTGATGTTAGAGGAAGATCCGGAGTTTATTTCAAATGTAATCACTGCTGATGAAACTTGGCTACATCATTTTGATCCTGAGAGCAAACAGCAAAGCTCAGTGTGGAAATCTCCTTCATCACCAACCCTCAGATAAGCAAAAGTGGTTGCTTCTGCTGGGAAAGTTATGGTCATCTCATTCTTTGATATTCATGGAATGGTTTATCAGCATGTTGTACCTGCACACACATCAGTAACTGGACAATACTACAGGGATGTCCTGAAAACATTGCAAGTCCATATCAGGTACAAAAGAACACATTTCCGTGAAGCAGGCTGGATGCTGCACCACGATAATGCGCGGCCGCATATTGCCAATGTTGCAGAATATCTTGCAAAAATCAACGTGAAGTGCATTCTTCACCCTCCCTATAGTCCGGATTTAGCGCCATTTGACTTTTTTCTATTCCCTAACTTGAAGAAACGCATTCCTGAGAGGCATTATCCATCATCAGAAGCAGTGGTAAAGTCTGCGGAGGCGATTTTGAAGGATCTCTCAGAAAATAGTTTCCAGCAAGTCTTTGAAGTCTGACAGAAACGCTGGGACAAGTGCATCGAATTCAGGGGAGACTATTTTGAGAAGGACCATCAAAATTATGAGGAAGATTAAAGGTACGTTGTCAAAATAAGTTGTGATCATATCATGTCTTGTCTTATTGTTAGTTATACAAATAATAACATAGCTAAAGAAGAGAGGGAAGAAAATTTCATACAAATTTTGCATAGATACTGACAAACCTGAAGATGCACCTCGAAATATTGACTGCGAAATATCTGGGCTCAAAAACTGTTCCAAGTGACAATAGATGTAATAACCGCTAGGTACAGAGAAGATAGAAGCAGTGTTAAACACTGTGAGAAATAAATAAGATAAAAAAGGTGAAAGGGTTTTAAAGACTGTGACATATAGTATTTGCTTAAATAAACTTGTAGAAATGTGGAGGAATAAGAGCCCTACATGGAAAGAATTTATGATTTGATGTATCAGATGTACATTTTTATGTACTTGCTTCATTTCCAGAAATGATTATTGGTACTTCACTTATAGAAGATAAAGTAGCAACATATTATATTCCTCTTTAGCCTCAATAGTTTGTTTAAAGGACCAAATAGCACTTATGTAAATAAGAATACAGAAGAGTTTCAAAGATTCTTCAGGTATACGGCGCCGAGTTAAATTTAGCTTTTATTTTACGTAATAACCGCAAGAAGGACATAGTTAAGATTACTTCTTTTCATTTAAAGGAGAATAAAGGCTCGGGCTATTACGCGTCTTGCATTTCACCCAATTGTTCTTTTAGTCCTTGTACCGGAGTTTATGCCTCAGGTGTATTAGATGCCTTCCGTAGTGACTTGGAAAAACAATATCCACATGTTTTGGTGAAATGTAACATCGAAAAGAAATTTTTGTGCTCTTCCTCAACTTTCCTCCCGAAAATCTTTAAACGAAGAAGGGCAAGAAGGGTCCTTAGATGTACGTGAATATTGTTCTGGTAAGTTTCCCAAGATGACGTTCCAGTAGAGCACAGGTTCGTGTCGCAGAGGTAAGAAACACAATCTAAGCTAATTCAAAACGGTGGATATACCTGGCATAATAACCACAGAGTGCGAGGCCGACAATCTTGAGTTTCATCTTGAGAAATCTGTCGCATCATGATTGTTTTTTTTCATACAACTTAACAATGGATACTCAATATTTTATGCTGAAACCATGTCGCAGTTCCTAAATTATTATTATTAGTGTTATTAGGTAAATATTAGATATGATACTGTTGTTGTTTCCACACCGAATATTAAAATAATATATTTCTGTTCCTAAAGTTTTAGATATTTGATTCCCTAGCACGAACAGAATAGATGGAGTAGGTACTGCCATTCACTCAAAATTAAAACTATCGAATTAAGTGGATATCTCGCTCACAGACAATGGATATGTTTAGAAAATTTTGATTCTTATTAATGATTTTTATTTAACTTCTGAAAATTTAATATGTACATTTTCACATCAAATAAAATGAATGCCTTTTATTTTTTGGAATGGCCTGAGGATTCTCTTAGTTAGCAAATCTTAAGAAAATCTTACTGCGTAAAAATGTATATCTTGTTAAAATATCGTTTTTTGTTTGAGTTTTCCAATATATATTTCTCAAATAGCAATACGTTATTCGTCTATTTTTACCTCCTGGCCATACAAAGAGAATGGAATTACCAGAGAAGGCCGTGGACTGCAAATGCTGTGTAACTAAAAGTTTAGTTTCCAGTTTTGAGTGATATTTTCTCTGAATACAAGCAGTAACTGAGTATTTCATCACAAATGGAAGTAATGCTCTACCCAACTTAGCTCTGTGAGTAAAGACAGCGTATTTCCTTTTATTATATAACTTGTTGAACGTAATTTTATTGATTTATAATTACGGTAGAGCTAAGAACAGCCACGCATCGCTGAACTTTCAGCAGTCAACTGTTTCAGCCGCAGCATGGGTAATAACATTTTGGAAAATCAGGTCTGCCACCCAACTCCTGAAAATAACATCAAGATGAACAATTGAAGCACTACAACCGCACGCAGTTATTTTTCAATTGCCCAACCTATGCCAAATAAAGAACAAGCTTTAGTTATTGAAGCGAATGACAGCATATCACTCAAAGAATAGGCTCTAGGCAAATTAGTTAATCCCACAGGTATTAGATTTGTATCACGTATTAGCAAAGGAGTTTGAATCTACTTGACAACAAAACCTTGGTGGAAGACATAACCTCAAGATTTTCAAAGATCAAAATTAGTGACATATTCTTGAAAATCAGACCTTTCCTAACTAAAAATAAAAGGGTTATAATATCTCATGTCTGCCCGGTGATTCCAAATCATGTGATTAAGAAAATTCTTTCGAATAAAGTTATTGAAACAGCTTCTGCAATTTTCTACAGCAGAGCAGGGAATATCTATACCGGGGTATACCCATATAATGAGCTTTCGCCGACAAGTTTATGTAAAGCCTGACCATCTTGATAAATTGACTGAATCCATGCCAATAGAATTTGAAGGCACCACATACTGGATTTACTTTTCATCAGATTCCCCAAACTGTTCCCTTTGTAAAATGAAAGGACATTTTCCGAAGCAGTGCGAATCCTCCTTGGAATTTCCTACTGACCAAGAACTTCCGGAAAACAAAAAGAATATAATTCCTAAAAATATCTGAGTATACCATAGTATATTAAAACTCAAGAACCTATAATTGAAGATTGGTTGGTGTGGAGGATCTTCAGTACAAACCAATGTTATAAATATTCTTATAACTTTATGAACACTGTATCAGAATGTATTGTTGTGTTAACATAGATATTTCGTAATTAATTTGTGTACAGTCACAATATGACCATGTAGTTAGCGACTACAAACACGGTTGAAATAAAAAAATGCAATTCTTAATGTTTTTCAAATGTTTTTAAAACACCTGAGAATCACTTAAAGTCCAATGTATTTCCATATTCCTCTACAATCTATAAGAAAGTGTGGAAAAATAGAGTATTTTCAAGTGTAAATCTTGATTCACATTATATCAATAGATGAATCAGGTTTGTAAGCATGTATGTACAAGAGTAGAGCATGGTATGTGAGTAAAACCAAATATATTTTTCTTTTCCACTCATTCCTGACATTTTCTTCCAACTTCCCCAGGATTTGCTTTCATCTCCATTCTTATTTCCTGCATTCAAGTATTTCTGAGCCTGTCATTCCTCTTCTAAGAGGTACACAGCATTCCCAAATGTCTCTGAATGTAATATGACAAGTATGCATTTGTGGAATTAACCATTTATGTATATATATACTGTTTTTCTAATTGTTTTGGGTTTTTAAGAACGTATACTTTCCCCAAAAGGGAAGTCGTTATTGTTCTCTCTCTCTCTCTCTCTCTCTCTCTCTCTCTCTCTCTCTCTCTCTCTCTCTCTCTCTCTCTCTCTCTCTCTCTCTCTCTCTCTCTCTCTCTCTCTCTCTCTCTCTCTCTCTCTCTCTCTCTCTTCCCTCGCGAGTCAATGAGAATGAAACACTAAAGCTATCACATAGCAACACAGTATAAAAGACTTGACTATCCGCTTAAACTGCACCGCATTTCTCCAATACAATTTAGAAAATATACAACTAGACAGTTTCTACAAATATATGTGTATATATATATATATCACTATTAGCATTAAATAAGCATTAGGTATAAAAAGTGAACACGAGTGTTAAACTTCATATTTTTCATATTCAATCCAACAATGTTTACACAATACACTCTGCATCTTGGCCACGCCGTGGCTCAGTGGTTAGACCGCTTGGCTCTCACCTAGGCGGCCCGGGTTCGATCCCAGGCGACCGCAAAGTGAGATTTGTGGTGGACAACACGGCGTTGGGGTGGGTTTTCTCCGGAACCTCTGGTTTCCCCCGCCATCTCATTCCACCGGTGCTCCATCTTCATCTCATGTATCATCAGTGTCATCGCCTGCGGTGCCGT
This sequence comes from Mantis religiosa, assembly GCA_030765055.1. NCBI lineage: Eukaryota > Metazoa > Arthropoda > Insecta > Mantodea > Mantidae > Mantis > Mantis religiosa. Next base: position 32,281,747 of record CM060953.1, on the reverse strand, counting down.
ATGTAGTAAAAGCGGGCGTTAAACACTACACACACACACACACACACACACACACACACACACACACACACACACACACACACACACACACACACACACACTGCATCTTCAATTCCCTGCAAAATTGCTACTGAATATTTCTTTATGCAATCCAGCATTGCAATTTGAAAAATGTTTTAATTAAATGCTGCAATTTTGACGCAGGCTCTTTGCCACTTTAACTTTTACATCAACTTTCCGACTTCTAATGTTGGTAAAACCTCAAATAGAGTTGACTAAATAAATTAATAACGCTACTCAACATGAAATTTGACTCTGCGAAGGTATACGTTCCTTTAGTCCATTTTATACTAGGTTCTGTAACTAATGCTTAAAATGGCATATCACGTCACAATTTTAAGGTATTTTTGATATACATAATCGAAAATAAGTTCGCGTACCAGCCCGTAAAACTCACCATAGGTTGCACACCTTTGGCCTACACGATTACTTCGCAGGTACTTACAAAATGAAAGATGAAAATAAGTTTTTCAAATTAGCCAGACCTCTACTTCAAAACCTCCTGACTTTCAACCAGAAAATTCTAAAGTAAAATACATTTTGTAGAGAAAGCACACTTGAATGATTTGGAATGCAACTTAAATTTGTCAAAAGAAGAATCTCAACTTCCAGGTTCCAGGCTCCAGTAATGGAAATTACTTGGCCTGGTAGAAAAAGTACAAAGTTTCAAAATCACAAATTTGGAAATATTTTTCAACAGAAAAAGCTCTTCACTACGAACCAATGTTATACATATTCATATAACTTTATGAACTCTGTATCAGAATGTATTGTTGTGTCAACATAGATAAGTATTACGTAATTAATTTGTGTACAGTTGCAATATGACCCTGTAGTTAGCGGCTATTAACAAGGTTGAAATAAAAAAAAGAATGCAATTTCAAGTGTTTTTCAAATGTTTTTAAAACATCTGACCACCACTTACAGTCTAATGTATTTCAATATTCCTCTACAATCTATAAGAAAATGTGCAAAAACATAATATTTTCAAATGTAAATCTTGATTCTCATACAAATAGATGAATAAATGTTTGTAAGAATGTATGTACAAGAGTAGAGTAAGGTATGTGAGTAAAACCAAATATATTTTTCTTTTCCACTTATTCCTGACATTTTCTTCCAACTTCCCCAGGATTTGCTTTCATCTCCATCCTTATTTCCTGCATTCAAGTATTTCTGCGCCTGTCATTCCTCTTCTAAGAGGTACACAGCATTCCCAAATGTCTCTGAATGTAATATGGCAAGTATGCATTTGTGGAATTAACCATTTATGTATATATACTGTTTTTCTAATTGTTTTGGGTTTTAAGAACGTATACTTTTCCCAAAAGGGAAGTTGTTATTGTTCTCTCTCTCTCTCTCTCTCTCTCTCTCTCTCTCTCTCTCTCTCTCTGTCTCTCTCTCTCTCTCTCTCTCTCTCCCCGCCAGTCAATTAGAATGAAATGCTAAAGTTATCACATAGCAACCCAGTATAAAAGACTTGTCTGTCCGCTTAAACTACACCGCATTTCTCCAATACAATTAAGAAAATATACAACTAGACACTTTCTACAAATATATTAGCATTAAGTAAGCATTAGGTATGACAAGTGAGCACGAGTGTTAAACTTCATATTTTTCATATTCATTCCACCAATTTTTACACCATACACTCTTCAATTCCCTGCAAAATCGCTACTGAATATTTCTTTATGTAATCCAGAATTGCAGTTTGTAAAAATGTTTTAATTAAATACTGCAATTTTGACGCATACTCTTTGCCACTTTAACTTTTACATCAATTTTCCGACTTTTAATGTTGGTAAAACCTCAAATAGAATTGACTAAATAAATTAATAACGCTACTCAACATGAAATCTGACTCTGCGAAGGTTATATATTCCTTTAGTCCATTTTATACTAAGTTCTGTAAATGATGCTTAAAATGGCACATCACGTCACAATTTTAAGGTATTTTTGATATACATAATCAAAAATGAGTCAGCGTACAGACCGTAAAACTCACCATAGGTTACACACCTTTGTCCTACACGATTACCTCGAAGGTACTTACAAAATGAAAGATGAAAATATGTTTTTCAATTTAGCCAGACCTCTACTTCAAAATATCAACCAGAAAATTCTAAAGTAAAATACATTTTGTAGAGAAAGCAGACTTGAATGATTTGGAATGCAACTTAAATTTTTCAAAAGAAGAATCTCAACTTCTAGGTTCCAGGCTCCAGCAATGGAAATTACTTGGCCTTGTAGAAAAAGTACAAAGTTTCAAAATCAGAAATTTGGAAATATTTTTCAATAGAAGAGAATACACGCTTCTGTATAGAAACCAATAGTTTAATGAGTGAACTATAATTGAGCATTATGCAGATGACTGGAGGCTGTTTATAGTTCATCAAAATTCAACTTAAAGGCCTCATATTTCATAATGGTAACGAACTTCCACCTGCTTCAGTTTCCCATTCTGTATGTCATAGAGAAAGTTATGAAAGTATAGGTTCATTTTTGGAAAATATGTGGTGAACTCGTAATGATGAAGGATTATTGTTGGTTTCATATAAGGGAATGTAGACAGGAGTAAAAGAGGCAGCTACCTGCTACCAAGAACTTTTAAGAACAGTTACAGGTACGTATCTTAATGATATAGTCCAAATATTATAAATAGTACGTATATACGAAGGTGGTCTGAAAAGTTTCCGACCTCAACATGAAGAGATTTCATTGTTCATCTGTTGACAGTTACTCACCAAAGTTCAGTCATTTTGGATGCTCATTTGTTATGTAAGAGTTGTTTGAGTGAGTTGATGTAAGTGTTTTATGAAAATTTACAAAATCGAGAATCGAGCTGTCATTAAATATTTGTTTATTGAAGGGCAATACGCCTACGCAAATCAAAGATGAGTTGGATTCTGTGTATGAGGACTCTGCACCATCATTTACCAGAGTGAAATTTTGGGCAGGTAAATTTAAACGTGGCATTAAGATCTTGGGAGACGATGGACGATAGGAACGTGCAAAAATTGCAACTACCGACTAAAACATCGCCAAAGTTCGCCAAATGATGCTAGACGACCACCGAGTTAAAGTGAGAGAGATAGCAGAGCATGACAAAAGAACGTGTTTGTCACATACTAAATCAACATTTAGACATTAGAAAGCTGTCCGCACGTTGGATGCCGCGTTTGCTCACGTTAGACCAAAAACGTGTTGGAATGAACATTTCCAATCCTCCGTTGGCGCAGTTTAGGCGCAATAAATCCGAGTTTTAGCGCCGATTAACTACTGTAGATGAAACTTGGATACATCATTATACGCCCGAAACAAAAATATAGTCCAAACAGTGGACTGCAAAGCGGGAACCGGCTCAAAAAAAAATCACTTTTCGGCTGGAAAAGTGATGGCGACTGTTTTTCGGATAGTCATGGAGTTATTTTAATCGATTATCTTTAAAAAGGAAAAACTATTACAGGAGCATACTACGCATTATTACTTGACAAGCTGAAGGCAGAACTTGAGGAAAAACTGCCACATTTGCAGAAAAAAAAATCGTGTTTCACCAAGGCAACGCACCGTTGGAGCTCAGTGGTTGCAGTGGCGAAAACCCACGAATTACGGTTTGAGCTGTTTGACTCACCAGATCTAGCCCCAAGTGACTTCTCTTTGTTTCCTCATCTGAAAATTGCGCTCGGAGGACAGAGATTTTCGTCAAATAAAGAGACAATCACCTTCGTGAACAATTATGTTGCAGAGAAAAACGCCGAGTACTATTTGGACGGGTTACAGAGATGGGAGCATCGCTGAGAGAAGTGTGTAGAGTTACAAGGAGACTATGTTGAAAAAAAAATCTGAAAAAGTGTTTTGTATCTTTACTAGGTCGGAAACCTTTTATACCACCTATGTAAAACAACATTTTGAATTAATAATATTTCACCTTGGTATATAGTATTATATCATTACTTCACAACAATAAATGTAACGTAATATATTATCTGAAACATCGTAGGTGAGAACTTAAATGACTTCAAATTATAACCTGACGTGTAGGAGATTTCTGTTCGGATTTTCAAAATCAGCACATCTCTTTTTCTTAAGAATCAGTTACGTTTATCATGGAGGTATAAAAAGTAAAGATATTATGGGGTAATATAGAAAATAACATTTACAAGATCTATAAAGAATATCACTTCCATGAAAGAAATCCGGGAACCACTTAAAAGCGTATAGGTTAACGAATCACTGGCCTTTTAACCTCCCCTTTACTAAGTCGCAGTCAATCACAGACAGAGAAACCAACCCCCTTTTGAGTCGAGAATGTAACTAAGGCAGCAAACAAAGAGAAAACAAATGGTAGTTCACGAATACAAGCGTTCAGTTGTTTTACCCATTGTGTAAATTACAATGGTATCCCCAGCTCTTGTTTTACCGGCATAGGTCGACAGAAGTCTCATTGACCAATCAAAGGACGGCGATTTCAGTGGCAAAAACAGTCATTGTACCACATTGGATTAGGAAACAAAGTTACACAGTTGTGGTAGACTCTCAGTGAGTAGTTTTTACTTTATTGGAAAATATAAATCGTCTGGCTTTTGTTGCTAAGGTAAGTGTTTCTAGAATTATGAGTATTTTCGGAAAAGTTAATAGAAATAGTTTATTTTGAAATGTGGAAGAAATAAAGTTTGGGAGTACTTAAAGTACGTAAGTTAATATTTCTTGAAAACAGGAAAATATATCTTATTGACTCACTTGTAGAGGTGCAAAGAAAAGAATAGATTTCTAAAAGGCAATCGTCATACAGGTGTTAGCTTACTTGAAAGATTTTTGGAGCTCAGTAGAACTTCTGTGTAAAGGATTGTATATAAATACAATCTATTGGAGCTGCGGATTGTTCATCATGATCAAAGTCATCTTAGTATTCAAGTGGTTCAACAAACCATTTGCCGAATCCTAAAGAAATGTATAACAATCATAGCTCTGCATAGATTTCGTTATTTTAGTGCATGAACGTTTCTGAATCACATTTTAATATGATCGCAAAACTGAAATCCATTTTTGCTTACCAACATCAGAATATTTTGCAATTCAAAATATTGTGTTTTTTATATTTTTCGACATGTAAGTATCACTTGTCAGAAAGGCTCGGCAGATTATAATTTCAACTTTACTACTTAAAATATGAAGTAATATAAGTATTATTATGTTTATAGCTAAACAAAACCTTAAAGGAGTTAAATGTGACTATATCTCTAAATAAAAGTATAGTGATGTCTTTTAAAGGTAAAAAGAATATTAGGTCCAAAATTGTAATGTAAAATAATAGTATAGAACAGGTAGACGAGTTCAAATGCTTGGGTCATTACTTGTCGTATAATAAAGAAACGGATATAATTATAAAGTCAGAAATATTCAACTATATAAATGGAACAATAAAAAGAAACCTAAAAAATAAAGAAAGTCTGATACAATTCTAAAATTTTAAAAGTTATGCCAGTACCTAGAATATATATGGCAGTGACGGATGGGTCATAACTGATGAGATAAAAGAAAACTTCAGGCAAATGAAATGAACTTTTTAAGAAACACTGCGGGATATAGAAAAATCGACCAGACGCGAAGTAAAGATATATGTGAAGAGCTAGAGATATTTAAACTGAATGACAGAGTAAAATAATATAGAAGTAAATAGATAACCTATGTACAAAAATTGCACAAAGAAAGATTACTAGACTATTTTATGAAGTATACACCAGTAGGAAAGAGGGGCATGGGAAGACCAAGAAAACGGTGGAAGCAGTAAAATAAGTGATGTAGACTGCAACGCGCAGTAATGCCTAAAGCATGAAGGAAGGTGATGATTATGCCTATATTTATATAGTTTTATATTTATATATTTTATATACATTAAAATCGACTAACTATATTCACTCTAGGAGATCTACAAAAAAGCTTTTCCCTTAAAATTAATAATTTCAAAGGGCGCATCTTCCTCAGAGATTCTTCTGAAAATGTCTTAAAGGTGCTTTGCTTCATAATCGAACCATTCAATCTTCCATTCCTGTAGCCCCTCTTTTGTTTCAAAGGAAAGATATGAAAATGTTACAAAAAGGCTGCAGTAGGAATATCATGTATAGCTAGTGTGTGGAGATTTTTGTAATAACTAAGTGATACTTGTTCAACAAGCTGGTTTTACAAAGTATTCTTGATTCTTATGTAAATAGCACAACAGAGATAGAACAGAGCTGGTGTATTCGTTCGTCCACAAATTTGAAAACTAATGATGGAGAGTCTGAGAATATTATGAGTGGACAAGTGAAGGATGCTCGGAATGCTTTCATAAATGTTGCTTGTAATTTTCTTAGAAATAAAAGAGACCCGAACTATGTTGACATAGTAAAAGTAATGTTGAAAGCTTTCAAACAGATTGGTTGTAGCATATGTCAAAATAAATTTTCTTCATTCCCATCTAAATTAATTCCCTGATAATTTAGTAGATTTTAATGAGGAACAGGGGGAAATATTTCACCAGGATACAAAAAGTATGGAAATAAGGTATAATTGCAAGTGGAGTGTTCACATGACGAAATATTGTTGGATATTAAACAGGGACTGTTCTGAACCACATGCGAGAACGTCAAGGAGGAGAAAATTTCAGGTGCAATATTGAGTAAAGCTATGAATGTGTTTATAAAAATTATTAATAAATTCCAAAAATAAATTATAATTGTGGACCAGTTTTTCATACAAAATTCTTGTTGAAGGAAGTTTTCACTACGTTTCACAAAGCTTTAATTTTATTTCTGATATTTTAGAATAGTTTGAAAGCCAAACGTAATCGAAGGAAATAGAGACTGTTTTCCAATTCAACAGAAAAAAACCGGAAATAATTTTGAAATGCAAAATTATTTTCTTTTCAAGTTTAGAAAAGAATATACATACAAGATGGAAATATTATTTTCAGTAATAAATTAGAAATTAGGCAAAGTTAGAAATTGCATAGCTCTTTAATTTAAAGTGACCTGAAATTTATGCTAAATGCTCACATTAAATTCATTCTGTAATATAAATTCATGTGATTACTAAACTACTTAAGCTCCCACTAAATGTAAAATGCGTATTTATCTTATAAATAGCTCTTGCGTCTACTTTTTTTAAACTAAGAATGTATTTTAGTATTTTTACTGCTTATATTTTGTCGCATGACAAATTACGAAAATTATCTTGACAGAATTTCTGGATACCTCTTAGATATAGTCTTTCAAACACTTATTAATGATTTTTAAGTTTTTCTAACACTTTCTTACCTGTTAGGACCTTTTACTATGCTGTAATTTTTACGTCCTTAAGGTAAGTAGGGAAGTCATCGTGTTCCCGCAGAACTTCATATTGATACTTCACAGAAAATACAGGTCTTGTGGTCCCCTGAAGCCCCACTAAGCTTTTTACAAAAATTTAGGTGTTTGTTTTAATCTGTGTGTATGTGTATGTGTGTGGTAGGGGGGCAGCATAACTGCAGAAGGAAAATTGGCATTTCAATTCAACATCATCAAAGCGAAAGCAGTTTTCTGGATGTAATCTCAGGAAGTAGGCTTCATTCTGAAAGACCTGTATAACTGGTAGACCGTAAGAAATAAAATCTTGTTACAGAATATTGTAGATCCTCTTAAAGCTTTCAATTTAAGTAAATAAAATATGTTGTGGCATATATATAACATTAGAGGCATTACGAGATGTGGTAAATGAAGGAGAAAGGAATTCAAAAATCAGTTGACAGAATGCATGAAAAACGGTTCCATAAGCTTGCAATACTCTTCAAATTAGACACAACGATCAGTGGAATCATTAGAAGTACAATATATAATAAAAAATAAGGCTAAGGCAATTGAATCAAACGAATATTATCCTAAATAAAGAAGAAGTTTGCAGCTCCCTCCCATTAATAGAACAACCTACACGTTTCCATAAGCATTCAATATTTGTTACTACAATAATTGTTACAATTGTTTATTAAATGATTTCATCTTTGGTGAGTGCTCAAATCCATAAATGTAGCTACTCTCTATCAGCGAATTTGCTGTAAAGAAGCACGCGAATGTTTGAAAATGGCGTTATTCTGTGATAGAGTCTGCGTTGTAATAATTGTACCTTTTAATTTTCACTATTATGTATTTGAGTAATTACAGGAGTACCTGCAGTCGATATTATGAATTCATAAATAAATAAAACAATTGGGGAACGATTTGTGTGCGCATTCTTCTGTCAGTTATGTGTAAAGAACATAACTAAAAAAATGAATAGCCAGTTCAATAGACACCTGGAATTTAAATTCAGCATATTACAATGATGTCTCCTCCTGAACACACACTTTACAAGAAGAAACAGTTCTGAAAAATGTTTTCTTCCCATAGGTTGACTTCTAATACTGTACTTATATTTAACATACTTTTATGACAATTGAAATTCACTTTTGAATTTTCTGCAGATAGCCTCTGAAATACACTTCGTTGTGGATAAGTTTTGCATAAATGGCAAACGTAAGATATATAACACCTTACTGCAGAAAAAATAAATTTCCTTAAAGCCCACCATCTAGACCAAATGAATTTTTTTGTGGAAATATCTACTTTTGAGCCATCTCGGTTTTTTTTTAGTCTCAAATACTTATTCTCTTATTGAACAGGGATTCCTCTACTACAACTACTTCATTTTCTTCTGCTGGAAATACAAAGATAATTATAAATCTATCATATAAGAATCAGCTCTTAAAATATTTACTATCGCTTAAACGTACTTACTGTGTTCTCCTATTTTATTGATAATAGTACAATTTATGCTTTAAGCACGTGAATGTCATGAACACATCTTATTTTTATTTTACGAAAAACAAAATAAAATACCGTATCATGCACAATGGTCTCACAATACTGAGAACTTAGTTTCAAAGTGGCTGCTACAACAGTGTAAGGTGCATAAATATCTTAATTATAATGGACTAAGCAAACTCTAAACTTAAATCCTAAATATCATTTGGTATATTTCTTCACTGTAATCTGTATTTCCTCATTTAAAGATTCCAACTCAGACATTCCTGTATAAACAGACAATTGAAACTAGCCAGGATATTTAATGCATTAACATATGTAAAATATGTTCAATTCACCTGTCTTACTTTTCATCCACACAGCGCCAAACTTTGGTATAGGATATCCAAAGAATCTGCTTATGCAGGTATTCGTTGATATCCCAGAACAACCCAGGAGCTCGAGACACATTTTAACTGTATCTTAAATCCGGAATATACCCCTAATTTAATTGGTTTAATAATCTGAAGTTACCCTATAATTCATCGCTGTCTTCGAAATCACGCGGGAAGCAAACGATATTGCAAATATCACTTAGCTTTAATTCAAGAAATAAAGTCTATGGTGAAGGAACCGTCTAGTCCAAATCAGAAATTTCAGAGATAATTCAGAAGTATTTTACCGCAATGGTTTATATATACTAAAAGCCAAATAATCTGGTAAAAAGGACAATAGAAGTGTAGTAAAAGCTCGTTAACTCGGACCTCTTTAACATGGAAATCTGGATAACCCAGACCAGTTTGGGGGGAAATAAAATATATTGTTTAGGGCAGTAAATGAATAGTTGTTTTACAGAGGGTAAATTGCTATTCTCCGTAGCTTCATTACTCGAATTTTGTTGCTAGGGATCAATTCATTGCACTTCTTTGCACCAATGCTTTGGACCAGGTCGGAAGAGAAAATTTGATAAAATCTGTCGTTTAGAATTGCGAAACTTCAAAAAATTCATTTAGAAACTCTGCATGAAGTTTCAGTTTTAATTCTTTTTATATCTTAACATATGATCTAGCAATTAAGATAATATATGGTTGGTTGGTGTGTTAGTGTTAACGAGTATTGGTAGTGTTTTGTTGTTACTAATTGTGTTTAGGTCATTTTAGTGTTTAATAATATTTCTTTATTCATCATCCTGATGATGAAAGAGATGTACGCTCCCAAACGTCGGCGTCTTTACACCTGGCTTGAAGCCCGATATCTTGAATATATTTATCGCCAGGAAAGTTTCTAGTCTTACTTTTATTTTATGATTTTACGGCAGTCTATAATATTTGGGTTTTAGGAATAATATAAGATATTATAACTGCCTTAGAGTCAGATAATAATACAACTTTCTCAACGTTGTTTATTCGATATAGAAGATTTTGTAAGCTCTGCAGGACTGATGCAATTTCTCCATTAACTTAATCTTTTGTAGAAAGATAATATATAGAGCACGCAGTTGTGAGAGCTTGTTTTTATATGTGGTAACATGATGTACGCTTTTAAGCAGGTATATGTTTGTGGAAAGTAAGACAATACACTGAATGTGTTTCGCCAGTTCTCATAATTATATCATTGTCTATTAAACTGAATACTGTAAACACCGTTGTATATTTTATTTAAGAACTGATTAGGTAGAAACAAAGCACCAGCAATAAAAGTCGCAGTACGAGTAAACAGTTCTTCATTCAAATGGTCTTCACAAACTTGACATCGGTGGGGAAGAGTTCTAAATAATTTCAGTAAATAACTATGTTTATGTTTAGGAACATAAAATACAAACAATTAGAAAAATCAGCAGTTGCCACGCATTTTTGGGAAAAAAACCACAACATAAATCCAGAAGCAAAATTACTAAAACATACAACAGGAAAAGAAGAACTGTCCACATGAGAACAAATCTTTATTTCAAAAAATAGGAACAAAGTATTCAATTTCGACATCCCCCAGAAAGATTTATTCAGCAAGTTCCTCGAACCGCCACCAGAGGAGACCGATGACAAAATATTGCCAGCTACACCAATGAGAACCAGTCGATGTCCGGCTGAAGATAGAGGGAAGGCCTTTGAAACTAGTTCCGGGAAAATTTAAAAGCGAGTGTTGTTTTGTGTCATTAATCGACTCCTAATTAATTTAATTTATACAACAACACTGTTTTCAACACTTCCATGAAAGGATTTACTTTTCACTTAGTTTATATGTTACTCGTCGGGTTATAATTTCGTTTTGAAGTATGATGGCTGCTGCTCCTACTTTCTCCCCAGTTTTGCTTCCATCGGTGTAAACTTGTACAGGTTATGGTATTGCATCCTGAGCTTCTTTTATGTGTACCTTTCTTGCTGGATGTTGCCAGTGTATTGGTTGTAGGGGCGCATCATAGTCTCGGTCTATATTAGTAATTTTGTATAAGTTTACCTTTGCATCTATAGTTAAGTCTATTGGTTGCATTCCAGCTATAATTCATGAGGCATCGTAAGAGACTGTCCTATATGCTTTTGGACTCTCTTGGAGATGTTTATTTTTGAGCCTTCCCCTTGTACTCAAAATTTTGTTATATATGTATTGGGGATATATTATTCCTTCTATTTGTTTTTTACCCACCTTTAGCCCTTTTTTACTGAAACAGTTGTTCTAAGGCACCATTAAGACGATATAATTCAGTAGTTATAATTTTTAATAATAATATTAAAACTGTTTCATTCTTCAACCTGCAATAATAAACTTAGCTGGTTTTCTAGTTACGCATAAGCCAAGATAATGGATTTGGTAGTTCATCACCATCCTGCTCTTGTGTCAACCTCCGAGTTTGTAGTCTGTGTCACATCGTAACTTCATCAGCTACATTATAATCCTTGTAGATACGCAATCCTTGTAGATAGACTATAATTTTCATCTAATCTTATATTTATATATTCTTCTTTGAAACAAATGCTGAAAAGTAGCAATGAATTGATGATCTTTAAACAAATTTGTACTCCTTCCTTAAAAACTACCAGTCGTGAATAGCTGCACAGCATTGTAGCATTTCCTGTCAATTCACTATACTTTTTTCTTGCATAACTATAATGATATTAGTTTTACAACAATAAAACAAATGATATTCATAAATATATCACATTCACAGACACATCGTGTTCATAATAACGGGCGTATGGTTTGAAACATTGGTCTATGAAGTCTTTCCACTAATTTCATTACGTCTCAAACTGCATTTGAGATATTTTACCACATTTAGCTGGATAATGGATACAAAACAGAATACAGGGGAGAGAGAACGAGAGAGGTCTAATTACATTAGTTCGTTTGGGAGCAAATCAAAACCACACACCCCATTAGTGCAATTTATCTCCAGTGCTCCAAATGAGCAACGTACAGACAGTTCATTATACCTCTCAAAACTGGAAAAGGAATATCAGTCCATCAATTATGCCTAAGTGTAAATTTTCTGCTTAATTATATTAGCAGAATTCAAGGGAGAGAGATTACATGCCAACGCAGTTTCAATTTACCACGTGCTTCCTTTTTACGTTTAAGTTCCGTTAAAAGAACTTTGTTTTAAAACCTCGATACGTCAATCATAGACTACTCTGAATTTCAGCCTTTATTTTTATCAAAGTCGGAACTACACCAAGAAAAAGGTATTACAATAAAAATAGTTACCCACGTATAAGCTATTATTCATCTTTTATTAAAGTAATTAGTATTTTTAGAATGATTCATGCAACTACGAAACTTATTCTAAAGAGGGAAAAGAATATCACGTGAATCTAGTTGCACATGTTTCTCTAGTGGCTATAAAGTTGAAAATCCATTGCTTATTACCACATTATTCGTTTAATCTATTACTTGACCGATTAGCAGTGTTGCTATGCAACCCACTGAGAAATTACGTAAGTACTTTATACAAATTAATAACTGAGGAATTACTGCCCTCTAACGTATACAATAGGTGATAAATATAAAATATAAACAAATACATGACAATTAAGAACACGTTTAAATGATACGAGGGTAGGTCAAAAAGTAATGCTTCCTATTTTTTTTTGCTTAAATACGTAAGTTATGTGAAAACTTTGAATTTGGCGCAATTCCTCAAACCTTCTTCTCCAATCCCCTGCAGTGGTAAATTTCTAAGTCAACAGGTGGCAGCACTTCATCCTCTTGTAAAAGGGCTGGCATTGACATTCGTATTATACAGCGTTCTATGATTTAATTTTTGACTGCAGCAGGTGAAACACCAATTCGCATTCATGAAAGGCTAAAAAATGTGTATGGTGATGCAACGGTGGATGTGAGCACTGTTAGACGATGGGTTCGTCGCTGTAATGAAGCTGAAGGGCAAACACCATTGACAAATGAAAAGCGAAGCGGCAGGCCGGTGACTGCAGTGACTCAATGTAACATTCAGCGAGTCGATGACATCATTCGTGGTGATCGCCGGGTAACAACAGGTGAATTGTGTCGCATTACCTCCCTCAGTAAAGGCAGTGTGATGACGATTATTCAACAGCTGGGTTCTCAAAAGTTTGTTCATGTTGGGTACCAAGAATGTCAACCGCCCAAAACAAAGAAACAAGCAAAATAGCCCCCGAGCACTTGCAGCGCTTCAATTTGGAGGTAGAGGAGTTTCTAGAAAAAAATTGTTACTGGAGACGAAACATGGGTTAATTTTTTGAACCTGAATCAAAGAGGCAGTTAATGGAATGGCAGCACACAACGTCACCGAAGAAAAAAATTTCAAAACTAAGCGGTTGGCAGGGAAAATTATGGTGACAGTGTTTTGATCGTATGATTGATTTTTTTGAAGCAGGGATGCACAATATATTATATGCAATACGTCAGAACTCTCAAAAAGCTGAAAGCACGCCATCGCCGAGTTCGCCCAACAAAAACTATGGCGGATCATCTTCTTTTACATGACAATGCAATACCACACACCAGCCGTTACACCACTGCAGAAATTGAGAAATTGGGATGGCAAGTCTTACCTCACCCCCCATACAGCCCTGACCTGGCACCATCAGACTTCCATCTGTTCGGGCCACTAAAGGAAGCTCATCGTAGGATTCATTTTGAAGATGAGGAGGCTGTGCTAACGTCCGTGCGTCATGGCTTGGGAAGCAAGACCACGCCTTTTACAACACTGGAATACATGCCCTAGTTAAAAGATGGACCTAAACTGTGGAAAAGGACGGAGATTATATTGAATAGTAACAAATTAATCGTCAGTGTTGTAGTTTTCAAGCTATGTAAATTGGATTCAATTTTCTTGGCAATTAAAAGAGAAAAATAAATAGGATGCATTACTTTTTGACCCACCCTCGCAGATAATAAAACATAAAAGTATATACTAACACATATAATAAAACAAACGGTGATGGATAACAATTGAAAAGAGAAGTTAGATATGTGAAGTTAGATTATGATCGCACGCCTCGGTAGCGTAGATGGTAGCGTGTCTGCCTCACCTTCAAGAGGCCCCGAGTTTGAATCTTGGTCAGGGTAAGTTATCTGGATAAGGATTTTAAGGGGTTTTCCCTTATCCTGAAAGACGAATGTCGGGTGACTCAAAGCTCAATGGACCCTGTGCTCATTTGAGCATCATTTCACCCATTCCATTCATCGTACGATATGACTTAACGTTGGGAGACGTAATTTAAAAAAATATGATCAGTGGTGTTGTGAGAAAAATAGAGAATATATTTGAATTAGTGAGAAAAGTCGCTATTTTCTGAATCAGTGTGCAGGGTGTCTTGAGGCAATTTTATTTTCAATCTGGTTCTTTCAAAGTTTCTTCCTCCAATGCCATAGGTTACAGCACCTGGTACTTCGGATATCTAACGAAGAATGTGTTTGATAGTAATTTGAAGTACAAATGTACGGTAAGAATACTAACTTCCTGATGGAGTTGATCACTTCTAATGAACCATGGAGCCTCTGTAACATTGCGAAAAGATTTGTTTTGTATAACCTGGAGTCGATGAATTTCGGTTTTGCTAGCTGCAGCCCATACACGAGCTGTGTAAGAAATTATGGGGCATACTGACCACTCCAGGTCAAGCTGTGATTTCTTCTGTAGCAAAGGATACAGCATTTTTATTCTATAAATCGCTATTGTGGAAATTTAAGACATGTGTCAATTCCAGGTTAATTTTGTGTAAGGCATTACGTCTAAATATTTGACTGGTGTTTCTGGAGGCTGCCATGTTAGTTGTTTTCCCTGCAGATCCAATGCGGGTGGATTTTGATAAGATCTTAAGGAGAATATTTTTGTTTCGTTTTATTAATATTTAATACTAATCACCACGTTTTTAACCATTTAGATGACATATTTGATTATATTTGCAGTCTGCTGATTGCATTACATAAGTCTGGAAGCGAATGGAAAATAACAGTGCATATGGAATACCTATGGGATTTGTATTTGGAAGGTCGTGCATGAATATTACGAAAAATAGTGGTACCAGAATTGATCCTTGTGGAACTCCCGCTGCTATTGTAACTGTCTATTCGAACCAAAAATTGGCGCTGTGAGGTAAAACTTTCATTTTTTCTGATGAGGTAATCTGGGAGTAATATTTTATGTAGTTGAACCATATATATATATATAAGCTCAGAGGTATCTACCAGGGCAATCCACACAAAGTGACGACTGACCTCCCCTCTAATGACCAGGGAGTTACTGAGCTGTCCAAAAAGGGAGCCCAAAGCCTCCGTGGGGCTTTCCATAGGGCAAGACCTAGAGACTAACAAGGCCCCCCATCTGATCCTGTGAACTCAAGACGGGATGGAAGCGGATACGCCACTTACACGCGCCAACCCCAAAGCGGAAGGCTACCGATTAGACCTCGTTAGGGGCGCCTGGTACTGGTACTACTACTGGTACTACTACTACTACTACTACTACTACTACTACTACTACTACTACTACTACTACTACTACTACTACTACTACTACTACTACTACTACTACTACTACTAGGGGGATTCTGGGTTTATCTCACCCAAGGCTATTTCAGGGCTTATTTCGCCCTCTTCAGACAGCATGCTTATTGGTTTGGAGGGAGAGATGGCTCTTTTTTTATTGATGCTATTTGTATATAGTATTTACATATTTTTTATTTTTTATTTTTATTTATTTTTATTTATATTTATTTTTATTACTATTATTTTTTATTTATTATATTTTTTACTTTATATATGTATATTTATTTAATTTCCGTGAGGTCGTCATTTAGATGTACCTTTGTCATGGCAGGAGTTGTCGTAGGTGTTGCTGTATTTGTCGTTCTTCTTTTGCTTCTTCATGTTGTCTGATGATGGTTAACACGGGAGGGTCGCTTGGATATTTTTCCTGGTGTATTTATGTTCTCTTGTATTGTTTTGCAGCGTTGATGATCTCCTGCCTGTGTGGTCGGTTTCTTGCATTGTCTATGTATTTAGTGGTGTTCTTCTTTATTGAGTCTTCTATTGTTGCGGTTTTTGCTATGTCGTGGATTTCATTGCTTGTGGACCAAGGTAGTAACTTCCTTTGTTTTTTGGGAGGTGATGGGCCATAAAGCGATTGCCGAGTATGTGAATGTTGGTCTGATGATAGTTTTATATAGCTGGGTTAGTTTGGAGAGAAACCTGAGGCATGACGTTGCTACTTTTGCTCTTGCAGTTTGATTTTGTAGTGAGCGTTGGCAGACAGCGTCTCGTTTAGCGTTACACCTGGTGATCTAGCACACCTTCTACTAGCTATGCAGGCTAGTACGCGGGAGTATATGGCTTCCCTCATCCCGTCCGGAGACGTACCCGATCTCCCGCGGGTATCGGAAACCACTGCCCCCTCGAGTCCAACCCAATACGAACAAGTCCCATTCAGGGAGGGGCTCGAATGTTCGGCCCGAGGTTCCTCTAGTAACTTAGGGGTCCGCAGTGCCCGCATCACGGCAGCTGAAAGGGACGGATCCCCTCCACTGCGGGTATGTAGTTTTACCAGTAAACCAGTGTGCCATTCAGTTTCGAAAGCTTCAGCTATATCTAGAATAATGTCAGAGGTATATTATTTATTTTCAAATCATTTTATGATGTCTTCGGTAACTCTTAGTAACTGATGAATTTTTGAATTTAGAGGAGGAAAGCCAAATTGCTACGATGGTATAATGTTGTTGTTGTAGAGAAATTCTACTAAGCGTTTTTCGACTACTTCCTACAAAAGTTTTGATAAGGTTGGAAGCAGACTGATTGACCGATAACTTGATGGAAGATGTTTCAGTTTCTTTAAGTTTGTGGGAAAACCATTATTTCTGCTATTTTCCTTGAACGAGGGAAGTAGCTAATTCTTAGTGAGGAGTTAAACAATAAACATTTGCATAGAAATAATTTCAGAAAGGTAGTACATGTAAATAGAAGTCAAGGCACTATTAATTAGTAATTATGAAAGAAAAGAAAAGGGAACTGGATTAGGAAGTGAAGTACTTCACTCTAGAGAAGTTTGAAATTCAATACCAATTATTTATAAACTGTAATGCCATAAACACGTCTTGACCATCAATAATATATTTTTATATTCGTATCTGGTATGAATTTTACATATACTTAACAGTTTTCAAAATTTACAAACATTTAAAAGAATAGAGCAAACTTAATCGCCATTTTATTCATATAGCACTACCTGAACAATACTGTGACTTTCTGGGTTTATAAAATCAAAAGTCAAGTTTGCAGATATCCAAAATGCAGTTTATTTCCGTAGAAAGACACTGTTGTACAGCCCTGAGCAGCAGAATACGTAACATACACCAACACAGTCACACGTGGGTTCACCACATGTAAACAAACAAAAGAATTTACCTTCAAATCACTACAGGATTATTACTTCTCGACTCGGTACAGTTCAAATCTCCGCACACACAATAAATAGCTCACTGGCTCGCAACTGCAGCTCCTAGCAGCTGCCTGCCTACTCTGACAACACCCACTGCAGCATATTTACCCGAGCCGCTGTTTCTCGAAGACTGCCGAAAATTCTCGAAAGATACCGAAGCTTCAAGGACTTTCGTGGTGCAGCGACAACGTTCAGACTATCTTCGTCTCTCTCTGCTCTCTCTCTCTCTCTCTCTCTCTCTCTCTCTCTCTCTCTCTCTCTCTCTCTCTCTCTCTCTCTCTCTCTCGGCAAGTGATTAGCGTTATGCCGACGCACTAGCCGCTCTATATCTGACTCTTTGTTTACTGCCCGCGCAACTGAACAATGCCTGGCAACAATACTTTAATTAAAGTTTTTAATTACTTTTATAGAAAACAAAAGTGTTCACAGTACTTTGCCCAGGTAAATATTTAATTTTGATAGAAACAACCGACAAAGAATATGACCTAACACCTCAAAGTGCCCCTGAATTTCATTTTTGAATCTGTTTTTCCCAAATGTATTTATGCAATGTTCAGAAATATGCGTCGAAAATCATAGCTTTATATCTATGGTAACTGAACAAATTTCTGCATAAGATTTCTTTCAGATTTTCAAATATATCTGAATCGTTCAGATAACTGAATTACCCGCCTAGGTAGCGTGGATGGTAGCGTGTCAGCCTTACGTTCAAGAGGTCCCGAGTTCGAATCTCGGTCAGGATGAGTTACCTGGATAAGGTTTTTCCAGGGTTTTCCCTATCCTTCAAGACGAATATCGGGTAACTCTAAGCTCTATGGACCCTGGAATTATTTGAGCAACATTTCACCCAATTCATTCACCGTCCGATGTGACTCCACGTTGGAGGACGTAAATTACAACAACAAAAAAGAAAAAGAACTAGTATATTAGAAATTATCTATTGAATCTTGAGCAATGTTGTTATATAACAATTGTATGGTGGGATTTGTATGACCTCGTCTGTTTATTATCATTTAGGAGATTGACTTTGATGCTTGTGTTTGGCTTCATATCAGGGTGAAAAGCATTACTTATGCTTTCAGTTTATACCTACTAAAAATGTTATAAGAGCTTCAGGCATATTTGAAGTACTAAGGCTTAAAATATAAAACATTTTGTTTCGAATGCGGTTAAAAATTCCTATATTTTTATGGATAAAGCAGAAATAATTAATAACTATTGCAGCTAAGCGATAGTAACTCTTATTCTACACAAAAAGGAGTACAAGAAGTAAATTCTCATAAAACCGAGTGAAATGAATCAGTGACAACGTATGAGGCTGCTATTGGGGAAGTCCTAGGTTCGATTCCAGTTGAATGCCCCATTGCGTGGTTTTCCTTTTGTGCAGGAACGATGATTTATTTTTATCCACTATTATTTCCTTTTACTTACTTCCCATTCATAATTCCCTCATCATTTTTCAGGCGTGCTTCTAGGTGTCGTGAAATATAGCGATTCTGGACAAAGGTGCAGGTGATTGTACGAAGCAAAGATTACTCTTTGTAGGCCTAGAGAGGCTTGGTGGAGCTCGCCCTCTCTAGAAGGCTAGAACGTAGGGACCTTTTTTTTTATTTCTTCCACAATTTTTTTTTCAAGAATTTTCAACTGTTTATTTTTATCACTTCATTCCAAATTATATGTGAAAGACTACTAATTTTACTCAGACTCCTTTTTATATTTTATTTATTTTTTAAGGAAAATGAGAAAGGAAAAAAGTCTATTTATTTACTAGGTGTGATGGGGAAGAAGGATGGGCTCTGATTTTTTTTTGTAAGAATCATAAATCAAAGTCCAGGTGCTTATTCAGGAGGTTCCAGGTATCGTCTCATCCTATATCTTTCTGCCTATAGCCATGATTTAAACTCTATTAAAGTCGGTTGCTTGAAACTCAGAAAGTAATGGTAGAAACCAAAAGTCAAGCATATCTGTGGGTGCTCTGTTGCTCCCTTCTGGAAGTTCCAAGCTAACAAAACTGAGGTTACAGAATTTTCCGACGTTACCCCACTCATGTGTCCCGTCTGCTTCTTGGTCCATTTCCAGATGTCGCGTACCATTACGCAGCTGGTTATTCTATGGAGTTGCGTATCTACGTTTCCACAATGTTTACACCACGGCTCCGGCACTATATTGTGTTTATGTTTCATAGCTTCCGTGGGAATGATTTCGTTTACAAACTGATACAAGGATACTTTCCAGTCCAATGGTACAAAACGATAGCCGAAGAGTTTCCATATATTTTTCCAGGGAGTATTTGGATATTTGAGAACAATCGCCGGTACTGCCAAGAAATCCTTTAATAACCCCTTATATATAATTTTGGATGTCAACGTCGTTGTTGTCCTTTCAATTAAAGGCAAAACTCTCTTATAATCCCTTCGCACCTGTCGAAAGGCTGCAGGAGCTACCATATGTGCGCCAATCATTTGTTTGCTGAACTCTATATCCTGTTGGCTACCTTGGCCATTGATGGCTGTCAGGATAGTACGCAATAACAGGGCACGACACTTCACTTGCACATCCACCAAATTCCATCCGCCACTATTTATGTCCCTCCGCAACTGTGGTCGGGCAATTTTGTAGTACTGATTCTTCCAAATGTAGTAGCCTATTGCCCGTTCTAACCGTTGTGAGAACTGATGGGGCATCGGAAGCACCTGTGCCACGTACCACAGCTTCGCAAGCACAAAGGTATTCACGTGCCAAATTTTCTGCACAAAATTCAAATTCCTCGTCAACTGCGACGTCAATTTATATTAGCAGTGGTTAACAATTGTTCTCCAGTTTACTGCGATCAGATCCTCCAGGCGGGCTGTTAGAAACATACCCAGGAGCTTAATTTCGGATTGATGTGTAAACCGAGACCTCGTACGTCTCTATAGGCATATCTCCCTACGAACGGTAGGCTCCTGTAATTCCTTCAGATCATCCCCATTCTCTTTGAGGTGTTAGCCACGATAGATCTTGAAAATTGCAATGCGTGAAGTACCCTCTGTGTTAATGTATACCATAACTATAAGTAAATACGTTCATAAAGAACAATAAGAAACATTTAGAAGGTCTGTCATTCTGTGAACATTAACTAACATTGTACAAATATATCACCAACTCTAGAAGCAAATGAAATGCTGTTTTAGTGAAACTATAGCTGTGCTTGATCTTGCATTCGTACAAGACAACGTAAATTGACAACGTAGCATATCTGCCGCACGTTCAACAGGTCTCGAGTTCAAACCTTGGTCAGGGTGAGTTACCTGGATAAGGTTTTTACCTGGGTTTTCCCTTATCCTAAAAGACGAATGTCGGGTAGCTCTAAGCTTAATGGATCCTGGGACAATTTGAGCACCATTTTACCCATTCCATTCATCGTCCGGCATGACTTAAAAATTAAAGACGTAAATTAGAGAGAAAAAAAACGTCATTATAGTCCACGTGACTAATTTTAATGTCCGAACCGAACTGCCACCAATATCATTTTCACTGGAAATAACTTCTACTTTTAATTACACTCCAACATTTGGCACAACCATAATTCAAAGTTACTACACCCGGAAAATATAGGGATTTTTCATGACACTTTAAACGTGGCATATCCTTGCTTTTGATACATTCGCTGAAATTATGTAATTTGAGAAATAAAGATCTTGTCTAAGTAAAATTAATGACAAACTTCTCTTAAATTTTGTATTGTAGTTTGTTAGCATTTATAATTCGTCAGGTATATCATCTATGGTAAATATTATATGCAAAAACTACTTTCAAGGCTTATGAGTCTTGGTCTTACAAGGGATCTATTACTATGCTCGCTTGAGCGTTTGATAGCATCACCTCTGCTTTACGTAAAGGCTGTGTACGGAGTATAGATGGAAGTATCCGAATATGAGTGCAGAATACGTAGGAACTTATAGGCATAATAACAGCATTGTACGGGAGAGATTGTTTACCCCTGACAAATAGTGATCTTCACATGGCGTACGAAAGGAGCGCAGGCTGACGAGGGATGTCCACGGTGGTCCAATGCGGCACTTCCTAGGCTTCGGTTTCTTGGTGTTGCGATTCTACTGTCTAGCAACGCAGAGTAAGTGCCTCAGAGGAATGTTTCACCCTTACAGAGAACGCATGCTACACAAGCTGCAGAACAGTTAAAAAGAACATGTGCCCTATTTACTCTGTACATTACAACCGAGAAGATTTATTCATAAAGTTAGAAGCCGCGAGAAAGTGTTTGAATGGTCTGTAAGTGAACTGACATGGGATGTCTATAAACCTGTGGATGGAGGGTATATGAACCTTCTCCACCCCCCTGCTTCTAATTCCCCGGAGAATTTCTTAGCTGTGGTAAACTATACTCCACAGCATATTTTTGGTGCACGTTTTTTATATATAGCAGGCATTATACCATCAAGTTTTCAGATGCGTAGACAGTGATATTTAAATTGTTAGTATAAACTTCAGACTTTCATTTTAAATTGTCAGTATAAACTTCAGACTTTCATATTCAGCTACGGCATCCATCCTCAGCGGTGTATTGGTAAGTCGATTCTCCAGAGTTCAGAAGCCACAAGGGACCGCTGTCTGGTAGGCTCGTCCTTCGATTTGGTGGGAGTAGGTGCAGGGGGACTTCTGTAGATGTTTAGGTAAAACATACGAGGTGTTGGGATTGAGATTGGCATTTCATTACCAAGGGGATTCGGTACGTAGGCCACCACGCTGTGCCTATTGTTCCTATGCCTCCAAGTTCATAGGAAGTGCCCGAATTGCCCCAACCCTGGGAGGAAGAATGAGGCAAAGGAGACAGAGGGTGGCTGACCCAAGGAGGCACGAGAGTACAGAGGGCAGGGTCCCTAAAGTTTACTTAGAGACTTGCCTCGACAGGCCAGGACAACGAACTCGTTCCCCTACATCGGGACGGCAACCAGCCCAGCAGCCGAGCCCTAATGGTCCCAAGGCAGGCGATCCGAGCCACAAATGTCCCTGACTGAAGGTCACGAAATGGTCCCAGCAGAGGAGCGAAGACCGGTAACCAACCTACCGGAGGAGGAAGTAGTTTATTTCAGAGCATAACATCCTGTCATGCACCGCCGAGACTCCCACCGAGACTTCTACCATGAAACAAACCATCAGATGAGAGATGATATGAAATGATAATGGAAATGAAATGGAGGGATAGCAAATTCGGGGGATGTAATTAACCTACCCAACATTCACCTAGCGACCCAGGAAAACACCCGAAAAAAACCATGGGCCAGGTGGGTCGGTTGCGGGAATGGAATCCGGGCCTCCAGGAAGCGGTCCACAGACGAATCCGCCTCAGCCATCCCGCTCGGTATACAAGGTGTTGATCAGTTGACATCCTCAGTTACTCTATCCATATGGCATAACTCAGTTTAGTCCTTTTATTACATAAATAAGAACAACTCTGCAACCAACACCATATTTATTTCTAGCTTGCCATTGGCAGTTTCTTCTTCACACACTTCTTGCCTGATCATTCCTGATATACTCACGTCATTTTTTAGTTCATCCGTTCATTTCACATAGTTGTTCCAAGCATTGTTCTTCTTCTTCTTCACTTCATGGCATAGGCAATCAAGTGCCTGTTCCGCCTTTGAAGTCCTCCAGCCATCGTTTCCTGGGTCTGCCCACCGATCTCCTACCTTTAGGATGATACTGTAATATTTGTTTTGTAAGTCTATTATCTGGCATTCTTTCAACATGTTCCTTCCATTTTTGTTTGAGATCTTTTAATCTATCATTCATACTAAAAATGTCCAGCTCTTCTCTTATATTTTCATTTCTTATTAAGTCCCTCTTCGTGCATCCTTTCACACTTCTCAAGAATTTTCTTTCTGAAGCCTGTATTTTACTCTGTTGCTTTTTAGTTAACGTCCAAGTCTCACTTCCGTATGTCAGTATAGGTACAGCCATAACTTCGTAGAACTTTAATTTTGTTTCTTTACGTATTTTGTTTCTAAATGTTCTATTTATTGTTCCACACACTCTTTGAAATTTGCATATTTTATTGTAGACATCATATTCCTTGTCATAACTAACATCAGTTCCCAAGTAGTTAAAATGGCTTACTTGTTCAACGCAACGTTTATTTATAACTATTTTTGTTCTAATTGGCTCTTTCCCAAAGAATGCCATTACCTTTGATTTTATAAGCATTGTTTGCACTCATAATTCAAATTTGTCACCCCTCTACATTTTTACATAAGTTTACTATTTTCTTTTTATATTTATTGCTCTTTTTATTGTGCAATTTCTGTTTCAAGTGAACCAATATTAATGATTTGATAGCCTCTCTTTCAAGATTAATTCTATTAGTTATTACCTCTTAATTGTGCTGATTTATTAGTAATTAATCCGAAATATTTGAACCCATTTATTCAGTTATCTTCAAATCTATCTGGAGATTTTCTTCTCACCTTCCAAGCACCATACATTTTTAAAAGTTATTTTCAGTGTACTTGGCTCAAAAACATCAATATATGTACATATGTGTTATGAATTAAATATATTCTTGAATACTTCCTAATCATTATCAAATAATAAACCATATATCCGGTCCTAGCTCTGTTATTAATTTTTATACCATCTTGTGGCACTTCTGTATTTTTTTCAAGTATGTTTCAAACATAATAATAGCTTATTGTAAACTAGTGCGTAATACATCACCTTCTTAAAAGCTGGTAAACAATTAAGGCAAAATCGCAAAGCTTTTTAAAACGCCTTCTAAACTAATCGATCAGGTGGTTCACTAAAGCATACTTATGACAAGATTTATTGAACTTGAAATGAGGCCAATTATGAACAGCTCCCCTTTCCCAAGCTACATTCGGTTAAATGACGTTCAAGTACAACGTATAAGCTTAAACTGCACTTCTAGCAGTATAGTCCTCAAACTCTTGGTTCAAGATGGAAGCAATTTTGCTGCCAATTTTGCTTCATCTCTGACAATGCTAAACTACGAAGGGAGGTAGAAACTTCCCGAAAAAAAGCATGCAATTAATATTGAAAAAACATGTTCTCTTAAATTATCTTGGCAATGAATTCTTAAATTCTTCTTTCTTCCATCCTCTGCTCCTTGAAGAGGGGAGAAAATTAAACAAGCAGAAACCTAAATGTTTCGCAAAGATTGAAAGAGTATTTCAAAATATCGTGTGAAACTCGTTAAATTGTATTCCAATATATTACATTCCAAATATCATAAGCCAAGTTGTATACTCTCAGTATCTGCTTCTAAGCTTTACGTATAAATGTTATTAAATCTAATCGTAAAAATAACTATGGAAATGTCATACATTTTAAAAATATAAAATTTTCTGAAGATGAGCATTAAATAAGAAATGAAAATCTGTTTTCCCTACAGCAGAATTTTAGTAGACTTGTAGTGGTAGTTGTAGTAGTTATACACTGTCTCGTAAGCAATATAGCTTTTTAAGAAAAAGAATTATTTGAAATGTGTTCTGATAAAATAACTAATTTTCAAAGTATATTCCATTACATTCAATGGCCTTGAGCACTCATTCAGAGAGGTTTATTATCCCACGAAGTAGAAGCCTCTGGTTTTTAAAAAGAAGAATTCGTGACATCCACTTTCACTTCTTTAAAGTGTCAAAATGTCTTCCACGTAGAAAATGGACCATGGATCGGATAGTGCGGGACCAGGGCTGTATGCTGGGTGTGGTAGCACTTTAATTCCCCCCAATGCCAGATATTTTTCCATGGTTGTTCATGCAGTACGGGGTGGTGCAATGTCCTGTTGCAGTAGAACTCTGTTTCACAGCACAGTGGTGTCGTTGAAGGTGAACCTCCTCCTCGGAGGAGGGGCCTTCGACTTTTTGCCATTTCGGGACATTACCCCTTACTGGCATGGTGGTGGTTTTTAATGATCTGACGGTGGGTGGATGGTGGTGGAAATGTCATAATGGTTGTTTGGTTTGTTGTTAGGGATTGAAGTGTAATGAACAGCTGAATGGATTGTATGGGCCTATGGTGGTGCTAGCACTAGTCTGGGTCGCTTGTAGGTTTCACCGGGGTCTAAGGTCATATTCCCCCAGACCTCGGATTAGACTGTTGAAGCTTGAAGGAAGCTTGTTATAAAAACCATAAGATAAGGTTAGGATGTAATCTGTGATTTTTGGGAAGGAGAGGTTTGCATGGATATTATCGTTCGGAATATACCAATCGGAAGCTGTTGCTATCCGAAGGTAGCGGTTTTGAAGGACTTGGAATTTGTGAAGATGGGATTTTGCTGCAACTCCCCAGACTGTGCAAGCATCGGTTAGTGCAGGGCGGATTATCTGCTTGTATATGAGCAATTTGTTGTGCAGGCTCATTGTTGATTTCCTATTAAACATCGGATATAGCATGGCCATCCTTCTGGACACCTTGTTAGCCACAGTGGTGGTGTGATGTTTCCACGTCAGACGCCAATCCAGGGTTACTCCAAGGTATGTAGCCTCCGTGGACCATTGTACTTCCTCTCCAGCCAGGCGGAGATTGGGTAGATCTTGAGGAGTACGGCGGGTGAATGTGACTGCTTGAGATTTAGTTGCATTTATCTTCAAGCGCCAACTGATGGACCAGGCAGATAGCATATCAGCGTAACGCTGCGCCTTGGTTACTGCATTAACCTGTTGTTTAGATGAGACTGTTAATGCGGTGTCATCAGCGAATAGGGTGGGGAGGGTGTTTATATAGGTGAGGAATAGGAGGGGACCAAGGACACTGCCTTGTGGTACTCCGGCTTGAATACCATAGGGTTGAGAATGAATGTCGTCCCTGGCAACGACAAAGGAACGGTTTTTAAGGTAGATGTTGATGAAGTGTATAAGGTATGCTACACAGAGTCGAATGCTCGGGGGATGTCCAGGAATAGTGCTGTAATGTAGTGCCGGTTTTTAAACACGCGTATAACATCGTCCACGAAGCGAAGTGACTGCTGAGAGGTGGAGTGTTGAGATTAACTATTGCTGGGTATCTCCGTCTCAAAGTTCATGAACTCGTTCCAGTTCTTGTTGAAAATAAAGATTCACATCAATTGCCTGTCCTTTGAAGCAAACTTCCAGTGAATCACGGCTTCAAAATTTCACCAGACACATAAAATTACTGTTTTTTTTTCTTTTTCTTTGGCAGGTTGGCGGGGATCAGGCCATAATATACCCGCCTCGGTAGCGTAGCTCGTGGCATGTCCCGAGTTCCAATATCGGTCAGGGTAAGTTACCTGGATAAGGTTTTTTCCGGGGTTTTCCCTTATCCTGAAAGACGAATGTCGGGTAACTTTAAGCTCCATGGACCTGGACACATTGAGCATCATTTCACCTATTTCATTCATTGTCCGATATGACTCAATGTTGGAGAACAAAAAAGGACCATAACATACCCATTTCGGCAATATACCTGTTTTTAATTAGAAGTAACAATTCTCCTGACAAATCTCTCATCCATGATTTTACGGAGAAGCTGAAAACAGATATCCAGTCTACTTTCAGACTATTGAGGTTCAATAGGTACATATCTACGGTTCTGTATGATTTTCCAGGTGTGTTAATTATGCATTAAGTTCTTCTGAAAGCCTACGAGTAAGCTTCCGGGAATTTTCTGGCTCTGCTTGGCGTGTATCCTCAAAATTCCATACGTTAGACCTTTCAGAACGCGGTAAACCTTAAGTGTCTTCGTGTCCCTTGTTGAAACGTTGGAAACATCGTGGTGCCATAAGCTCAGTAACGACACCTTCTCCTTCCACTTCATTTCTTCACTTCTTCCAGCTGTGGTAGCGACTTTATAATCTTATTTACAGTAGTGTTTTAGAAGGACTCTAAGTTCAAACTTTGTGATCTTCATTTTGTGATTATTTATTAACAACTGAAGACTGGTAAACGCTCGCAATGTATGCAACACTAGCTATGGCATCCTGTAAATAGTATTGCCAAACAAAAGAAACCCAATAAATTTTCCACGACACCAAAATAAACAAAAAACAGGCTTTACTGGTTAGTGGAATAAAAGTTCCATGGAGAACACGCAATGCTAAACCCTGTGCCTCCACCTGATACAAACTTATTAAGTTATTCCTAAAATAATTTTCAAATCGTAAACGTAACAGAATAAGTATTTATTAATTTCCATTTCTGTTAAGAATTAGAAGTGCTGATTAACTTACGGAGAGAAATTATCTTGTAAATTCCCAAGTAGGTGTACAATTATTACATTACTGAGCAGATCTAGGTCGTTCAGGTGCTATTATTTTAATATAATTCCAGAGAAACAATGATACATACTATACTACATTAAGAATTTAGAACACAAGTTTTGTAACATCGAAGAATGGTTTGCAAAATGAATAAAAGTAACGGATTTTGCAAGACTGAATAAAAAACCTTCATAATCCCATTAGCATGTCTTTTATAGATATTTTACGGAACGTAACCCATGGCTCAACAGCACACCAATTCCACTGCCGGCCTCACGCCTACATACGTAGCCAAGCAGAGGTTGGCTATCATCCAACGGTTACGAGGAGGTGATGTGGTCAGCATCTCGGCACCCCCAGCCGGAAAGTTGGCTTGCTTCCAAGCGTAGGTCCTCAGTTTCCTCACGAAGCTGAGTGGGCGCCTATCCTATAGCAGGACTTAAAATCCGCACCTCCTACGATAGAACCCGGCCTATTCCGGGCGCAGAGAACTGAAGCATAGCTCTCTATCCCACTACACCCCGGCGCGGGACATATATTTGAGGGTATAAATCTTAATAATTAGCTTACTTTTATGATAAATAAATGAGCGGCGGTTTATTTGAAGTTCTGTGGTACTTAATAAACACAAAATAAAATAAACAGACTTAAAAGCCATGACAAACAATGAAATTCTTCGAGTATTTTACAGAGTATTTTGTCATATCTAGTTCTAGTCTCCATAAACCAGAGAAATAGCACGATAACTTTCACATATCATGTATGTGTGTGAACAATACAATCCCAAAACGAATGAATACTCGATTAGAAACCCAGCTCAGAAATTATTTTAATGTTATTTTTCTTTTCAAATATATGCTATAAATATGTTCAAAGAAATATCGCACGCTCGACCTAACGTTTTTCTAAAACTCATATTTTCTCAAAAATGTCCCTAAGGATTTTCATAAAAGTAACATATATTTAAAATATTTATAAAAAGATGTAAATTCTAGGAGTAACTCTGAAGCAGTCTTCATTTTGTATGTAATTTTTAAACTTTAAGAGATAGACAAAATCTTACAGCACAAGAAGAAAATATAGACATCGTTGAAGCCCATCTGAAATATTTACAGATATTTCTTATCACTGCTTTCAAGTTTCCAATATCTTCAATTTTATTAAACTCGTTATCTCTTTTCTGCCTCTTTCTTTTCCATTTTTTCCAATTGGAAAGGCAAAAGGGTTTTAACTTTCTCTTTAAGATTTGAATATCGCTTAAGCTTATATTTATGGCTAGGAAGTTAAGGAAAATTTCCCTTTTTTTTTTCTTTCTTTCCTCTCAAGCGTCTGAAGATGAGGACAAACATAGGTTAATTATGGTTCACAGGCTGGAAAAGGGATGATTTTGTTTGTCCTTTATTGCCTTTTTAACTATTTTTTTAGTTAAAGGCCCTTTTTAGATTTTATATTTGTTTCTGTTTAAAGGTCCCTTTTCAGCATTTTTTTACTTTAACTTCCTTTGACTATCTTGTTCCTGTTTAAATGAATCATGCGTAAATTTTAATTTCTAGGGAGGTTGGGTAATAGCCAAAAAGAATTGACATTTGAGGCTAACTAATTATGAAGTTACTACTAAGCCATATCAACAACAACAGCACCTGAAGTTCAACACAATCATTATCAAACAGTGTTACCTTAAGTTATTTACAGGTAGGATTACATTTGTTTAATAGCGAAGGAATGTTGCCACATTTAAACTCAAAGAAGTGTCAGAAACGGGTTGTACAGGCAAGATTTATAGCAAATGGTCAAGTTCCTTCAATTCCTGAACACATTTGCGAAAACTTTCTCAAGCAAGATAAGAACTCTCTGCATATTCATACCGAATAGTCAAGAAGGTGCAAATGTGCTGCTAATGATAGTCGCGGACAATGTAATAAGCCTTCCTTTGAAGATAGAACTAAGCATGCAACGGAACATGATAGTTAAACAATGAAAACATCCGAAAATCTGGAAGTTTTCGATAAACGAGTCAAAACTGAGTTAGTTCATCACGTGACCTTTAAAAAGATTGACACTAATGTAAAGTTTGCAGCGGTTTATTTTAGGTGACGGAGGTATTTCATGATGGGATTCTCTCCTTTGATGAAGTTCTTCAGAATTATTGTTCACTACGGCTGCTCTCGAGCGATGATCTCTGCACCCAGGGTCGTAGTCTCGAAATGGAGAAATAATATAATCTTTTGGGATGATGAAATAATTACTCTTCATTCGATGTATTTCCTTTGCAAACTGATATTTAATTATAACAAAATATTTTGAAATTATTGACGACACTTTACAAAATAATTCTTCACTACGGCTGCTCTCTTGCGATGATCTCTGAACCCAGGGTCGTAGTCTAGAAATGGAGAAATAATATAATCTTTTGGGATGATGAAATAATTACTCTTCATTCGATGTATTTCCTTTGCAAACTGATATTTAATTATAACAAAATATTTTGAAATTATTGACGACACTTTACAAAATAATTCTTCTTTTACTCAATGCAATTCAGTTAAAATTATTGAATCAACTTTGTCCTATACTTTACAAATAATCGTAAAGTTGTCCGTTCTTGATGTATTAGCTATTTAATATACTTGCGGACACACGCAAACCATGAATGCTAAATACATCCATAAAAAATCTGCAAGATTTCGGACAGAAACTTACACACGTCCGTATTCAGTGATGGTTACATGCAGAAGAATCATATATTACACTGCCGCTCATTTGTTTAGCATAGCAAGAATGTAAGTCTCTGCTAGTCGTTTGTTTAAAAGAAAGTTAATGCAAGCAAAGTATTTTATAAGGTCAAGTGACTTTGTTACTCTATGGATGTCTTGAATGTTGCATCCAAATCATCTCACCGAAACACACGCTAGCAGATCCACAAGAACAACATAAATTATCCGCTACAAGTTTCATACTAGAAAAAAAATTCTCTCAGAAAATACCTTCACATGGCTCGATCACCATAAATTAAAACTTATTGTGATATCAAGGACCGGAAAGGTCACGAGAATTTTGAATAAATAGTCACAGTGAGCAATATTAAATTAAAATAATACTTCAACAAACAGGTGAACCAGTTTTACTCATACCAGGTGAGTCAGCTGCCCTTATTATAAGCTCTGCCGTTCAGTTCAATACTATACGCACCTACCATTAATACTTACAGCCTTGAATGAGGACCAAGAAGCTGAGAAAAGCTTAAATAAACGACGTCTTTTCATGCATATAATACTAGCAAGGTAATTAACGAATGATTTTCCAAAAGAGCGACAGAGAATCCAGGGGTTAGCTTGCTGGAATATGGTGCTACAAAAGCTAGGTTCCAAACGTCGCATTTTTTTTGGCTTTTTTGTCTTTCTCCTATTCTTAATTGCCTGCATTAGCTACTAATTTATTTATTGTTGCTAAAGAATTTCTAGTGAGCCACAGACACAAGAATTACAATGTGTTAATTAGGCATCTACAGGGATTAGTTCTTCATATAGGTTGGAGCAACTTGACTGCAGGTAGGAGACCCCCTTGCTCTTTAAAGACTAACTACGTAGTATTAGGGATGGTTTTTAACTTTGTGGCCCTTACAATCTGTACCCTAGCGTCCTTGCGCCTCTTCTTTACAGCCTATATACTGCTGACGTGCCTGAACTTGCTGCAACAAGCACCGCACTGTTTGAGGACGATACAGCCATCTTTACCTCGCACTTCTCTATTGAACCTGCCCTTGTAACCCTACAATCAAATCTGGACATTTTCCTGCACTGGTTATCTCGCTGGCGTATCGCACTTAATCCAAGCAAATGTCTTCTTAAGTTTTTCACCTTGCGCAGGCCTGCTGCTCCGGCAAATATACGACTCTATAAGACAGAAGTCCCCTGGTTACCTTCTGATTGTGCAGTCAAGTGTCTTGGCGTCCATCTTGATCGTCAGCTGACATGGAGTACACATATCAAAAGCAAACTAAATCAAGTTAATGCTCGTCTTCACAAGTTGTATCCCATCCTCAACTGCAAATCCTCTTTACGAGTCGAATGTACGCTGCTACTATACAAGAGTATTCTACGACTGCTTCTTCTATATGCCAGTCCTGTATGGGGATGTGCTTCACCTACTCATATTCACCAACTCCAGGATATTACGATTGTATGTGAACGCCCCGTGGCACATCCGGAATGCACAGCTGCATAGAGAGTATTAATGAGTACATCTACAACGACAAGCAGATTCTTTGCTCACCTTCCTTATGTATCACCTGGGACGTCGCCTTGATAATGCACCAGGACTGAAGACACCCTTGCCACAGGATATTTAATTTCTGTAATGTTTATTTATTCTTTAATGAAGAAACTATTTAATTTATACTCATACTAATCAGATCAGTTTGCTTGAATCCAATATGAGTATCCTCTTTCCCTGTATACTTTAATTTTATTATGTTTATTATGTATATAGCTCCACAATTTAATTGAAATACAAATTCAAAAAAAGTGTGTACCCTATCTGGTGTTGTAGACCGTGTTACCAGTTGCTTTCATTTTAGGAGCATGTCAACGACATTAAATCTAATAGTTTCTGTTTCATGCTTAAATCTTATGTTTCACTTTGAATCTGTGAAATGTCTGAAACTTGTTGGATGGGTAAAGCACAATACCGACCATAATAAGATATTCACCACGAACTAAAATGTTTTGTGTTACAATATCAAATTATAGGTCCCAAGAGGTAACACAAAGGATAATAACATTTTGAGCTTATCACGAAGGATAAGCAGAGTAGTACACTAATAAAATAACCTATATAATACTATTTTTCCAACGCCACCTCGCGAGGGAAGGTTCCTATACGAATAAGTAACCGCAGACCTCAGATCTTCAGCTCGGATCTTTACACGCCTTTTACAGATTCACACAGTGTTTTGAGCTCGTTTTGGTAGTTTTAACACAAATAAAAATGCTTCATCCGGCATTATAATAACTGTATGAGCTAAAACCTGCCGTAATTTGTTACAGAAGCAAAAACAATCTACATAATTCTTAACATTTTTACATGGCTGTACAACGAAAACACATGTTGGCTGAAGATTTAAATCCAATTGGTTCCACTGTGTAGATTAAAAATTTTGTGTACCAATGTTAGTGTCAACTGATGCATGCGATAGGTTTCTCCTTCAGGGACGTGTCTAAAGGTGTGTGCGAATGTACCTAATGAATAAAAGTTGTCAAACTCGTCTGAAATTATTACTGTAGCTGTCTATATCTAGGTATGTAATAGAGTGGTTGTTTTCTGTCCCATACAACACCTATACACTGAGTTATCTACCCTTACTCTATAAAGTGTTCTACAATTAATTCATTAGTAGGCATTCAAGAAAGGCATGTCACACATGCCGCTTATCACGTTGCATACATTCAAAAATAGCGGCAAGTGACTGGCCTGGTATAATGCGAATTGTCCATTTCAATCTTGAGAAAGGAAAAGAGTTTCACTTTGTTGTTGATTTATACGAGAGAAATCACAGTTAGGAACCAATACCCAATAATCAAATATTTCTCTTTCCATTAAATCCCTTCCTAACCTCGTTGCAACTTAGCGAATATTGTAGAAGCATTCAAACGCTTAAAATATTGTGACTTTGTGGGTTCGTGAAATAAAAAGTCCAATTACACCACTCAACAATGTCCTTTATTTCTACCGACTTACAGTTTAACACTTGCCAATTACGCAAAATTGCGTACTACACACAATTACAATTCACCAGTTCGTCCGTTACAATTTCCTTGTACTCGCGATTACATCAACTCCGATACTCATACACGGTTACGTACAGTCTTCCGTTGCACAATCCTTTCGTTCATTAACACGTCACTGACGAACACTGCCTTCTTACACCAAGAACTGTCCTCACTCACACACTAACCAACTGACTGTCTGACCAACAACTCAACTCCGTCTGTCTGTAACCTTCTTTATATAGGAATATCGCCGGTTTCTAGTGACCAGGAGAATGTTCTAGTAACAGAAAGATCGAGAAACAGGTGTAGAGAAAACCGGCGACACAGTCATGTTTTTTTCCCTGACCACAGTCTGTCACCACCACAAGACAAACGAGGAGGAGGTGTGGCTAACCGAGCCTCCCCTACCTTCCGCTGCCAGCTGCTTTACAGGGTGCTCCAGCGCCCGCGTTACAATATGTAGAGCCATAGCCAGTTATATTTCAGAGGCCATAGAAGCTTAACAGAAACGTGTAAACAAATGAAGGCTAAAACGCGCATAAAGATGTTGTATTTGTTACTCAAGTACAAATTCAAGGATTGTTTATATGCTTTTCTTTAATGTATATGCTACATTGGACAACACGAGTGAGTTAAAGTTCTGAGAATAATTGTGGGCGGAGAATTGGGCAAAGTGATTAATAAATCATCATAACGAGAAAAATATATGAAGAGTTGAGAAGTAAAGGAATGAAAAGCTATGCAAAATCGCGAAACTAGGAGCTGGACGAATAACTAATCAGAGTACAAGGAAATGTTGATTTCGAAGAGAGGTTACTGCATAATAAAAGTTCTGGAGAACTAACTGGACATGTTCGGAAGTTAAAACAGAAAGAATGCAGAAACAGTTAGGAATAAAGCCCAAAAATAAGAGAAATGACAGTGATCTGACACTAAAACACTAAATAGCAGGAGTAAAATTCAAACAATAACCGCCTTCACTCTTTAACCAACACATCTCCGCCACAACGGCGCACACTGGAGCAAGAGTAAACCGCCTTCCAAGCAGAGAGTTTGAATTTGATCCTGGCAACAGTAGCATATATAAACATATGGGTGGCATTGGAAACCTTTTGTAAACTACTGGTTAATACCACTAACTTAAATTGAGGTGGTGTTAACAATGTATAGCGCTTCAAGAGCTTATTAAGGGGTAAAGCAACTTGTGGACAAGACGTTGTTTGAACTCTCAGCTGCTATGATATCATTCATGGATACTTTATCACGAAATAAGATATGTACATATTTTAAAAGGGCTGACTTTGAGGATTGGGCAAGCAAAGGTATAGCCACTTTAATTTCTTCGAGAACGGGGAGTGACACCACAAAACTATGAGAACATAAACAAGAAGACATCGTCGCAGACCAGTAAGTGATGTTGGGTACCAAGTCAGGCCACCAACAAGGAAGTGTTCGATCGCGATAAACAAGAACCAAAGTAGTCAGGTGCATATTGATTTCATTACGACCTCATTGCGTGACTGATGTAGGAAAACAAGTGCTTAACATTTCGCAAATGCTTGGAATGCCATGCCTTTTCTTTATGTACACCAGGATAAAGAATGAGACCATCATTAAGGCTAACATGTCCAATTTTCTGCTGTTTTGAAAGACCTTTATTATTTAAATACCTAATTAGCTCCTAATGAAGTTTCCCCTCAGCAAGGTCAACATTATACAACGTTGTTTGCTGTTTGTTGTTTCAATGTGAAGTTATAATGGAATTGGATGTCCTTGGGAGACACCACATAAGCACGAAAGTCCCGTTACATATATGATAGCAGGTCAGTCTTCGTAGACCCCTGGATGATTCAGGAATCGGCAAGATGGTCCTAAAGCAATAAAAACTGGTGTCTTCAAGAAACACGAGGGTGGTGACGGTACAACTGGAGAACAAACGGTCTGCAAACGTTCTGATGGACCACTCTCTACCCGCACATCGTCGGATCACTGACATTGTTCCGAAAAAGGTAGCCATTGCTCTACAAATTTCAGAAGATACTAAGTTACATGAGCATTTCCTTGTTCAACGTACCACAATATCCTGCACCAATAACCGAACATGTTGGTTTAAGTTGAACATCAACAGCGACGGACCATCTGACCATTTCATAATGAAATCATGATTGGGGGAAATTTACAATAATCTCCACTATATCGCTATTGGAAATATAAAAAATCACGGTAATTATATAAACTCATTCAATAAGTAAAATAACAGCTTTGGGGCATACTAGAAGAAATGAGGAAATGGGATCGTCGCAGGGACAAATGATTCATTGAACACTAGCAAAAACAATAATAAACATGCTTCTAGTGAACCGGCATATAGTCATCCATAATGTTGTTTGTTCTGACATCAGTATTGATGACACCTCTCTATCTTGTTCAGCGGTTCTCAACCTTAAACGTGATGTAGGAGTATCGGAGCAATATCCCATTTAAAACTGAACAGAAACTACGGCAGTTCTCGGTAAAATCTTCAGCCTGAGAGGACCTGATCTACAACTTCCACATTTGGCATCTGGATGACATTACAATAAATTCCAACGCCTACATTAGAAACCGAGCAAAATGTTGTAAAGTGATGGCAATCAATCTGAACTACGGCCAAATATGACACATTGACAGGGGTGACCATGGTCCATCAGATCATCAGGTTGATAAAAGATATAATGTGTTTTGTTTTCAGAGAATGTTACCTACAAATGTGCATTCTATATACAATACCACAGTAAGCAGTAATTTAACCAATCGTCATTCAGATGAAGGGGGAAATATGTTTGATTAACAGAGTTTGATTTGCAATAGTTCATACGTATAGGAAATTATTCCTCTGTTTTATTAACTGTAAGTCCAATCTTTCACTCCCCTACCTGCTAGGCTTCATATATCTCTACTCTTGGACCTTTTTTCTTTGACCAAGCATTGTTCAAGTTAGTGGTTTGATTAATAACTGCTTGTGCATGTACCAATGTTATTCCTGACCAAATATTTTCGGTGTAACTTGTGACGTTATGGACAGAATGGTAAAATATCGACATACTAACTATGTTTGTCTATTGCACATGGCGGTTTTATATGAGAAAAATTGTATTACATGATATGTGCTAGAATTTAACACTGAATTATACATACCAGAGGAATCTGATCTTTCTCCAGTACTCTGTTGTGCTCTCGCTAAGGTAGTTTATAAAAGTTTCCTTTGAGCCATTTGGCGTAAAGGCACCCGATTTGCTATGATTTCTATATTCAAAGTTAGTTGAATTAGCCTGCTAAGGGTAAAAATAACAATTCGGATATCTTCGGTCGTATCTAATAGTTAATATAAGAGAGTGTTGCACTAACTTCACATGACATTCATTGCACATTTTTCAACAACAGTTCTTATAAAAGAAATTAATTGTTCTTTCACACTAGCCGTGTGTAGGACGCACTATAAATGGATAGAGTCAGACTGACAAATTCAATGCTATGGCCGGGATTTGAATCACGGATCTTCGGGTCTCCGTCCAGCCACTGTAAACCATTGAGATATTATGGCCAACGTGCCAACACGACATTAAACTCTTCAACTGACTTGTGTTTTTCCCGGTAAACCACTAGGAGTTCTCATAAACATATGAGACAACTACCTTGATGGCGACAATACCCTTTCATAGTGCGTCTTACACACGGCTAGTGTGAAAAAACAATTAATTTCCATTAATTGTACCTAATAGTGGTCCGAACAATAAAGCCCGGGCCTTAAAGTACTTACATGTTGTAAATCGCCATTAAGGTAGTTGTCTCATGTGTTTATGACATCTCCTAGTGTTTTACCGGAAAAAATGCGAGTCAGTTGGAGCATTTAATGTCATGTTGGCACGTTGGCCATAGTAGCTCAATGGTTTAGAGCCGCTGCACGGAAACCAGAAGATCAGTGGTTAAAATCCCGGCTATGGCATTGAACTTTTCAGTCTGGCTCTACTCTTTCATGTTCTTATAAAAGTTTACTGTCTTGATCCTGTTTCCAAACAGGTGTTTTAGAAATGATTTTATTTCATATTTCCTTATAAGTATGATAGGAACGAAGATATATGGTAGACATAAGGACTGCTAAAACATTTAAGAGCTGGTCACCACACAGTTGCTTTGAAATTAAGTTCCAGCAGGCAAACACATTTCCTTTGGAAATCCTATCTATACTCGTGGAAAAATTCAAACCAGTAGAAAGGAGAATAAATGCTTCAAAAATGCTTGGTTATACAAAAATGCATTTATCGTCAATTTATATTTTAACCAGCTCTACATTTTCTTGTAGCATGATTCTGCCTATCTAGCAGTAATACAGAATTAATCCAGGATGAACCATATTTTAGAGGTTATTACCAGAAAGAATGCATTACAGCTGTTATAAAATATTTTAAGTATGCTATTTTAATAAAAGATTAAGGCCATTTTTGATAAAATTAAAATCTTCCAAAAATCTTTTACATTACATTTTTGGAAGGCGCTAAATAAAGTTGATGTTTAGTCAAGTTATTCTTTAGATGCGAGAGTGTACACACACAGACTTTTCTTTATATTTATTTGTATCTAGGTATCAAAATATACTTAGATTGGATTCTTTTCTCGAATTGCTGGGTGAAATACAGCGCTTTCTCTACACCTGAAACTACTTACTTTAGAAAGTAATAAGACCAGAAGAGATTGAAGCATAAGACAAGTAATGTCCATAAGTAGTGACTAGCAACGCGATAAAAGAACAAAATGGTGCTTTAAAGATTACCATGCAGCAAAAACAAAAACAAACCTAAAATAGTACATAATCGAGAAACAATAGCTATACTTTTTCGTTTAATTTACGTTCTTAAGTCTTATCGACGATGAATGAAAGAATGAAATGATGCTCAAATGAGCTCAGAGTCCAGAGACCTTAAAGTTACCAGATATTCAGCTTCAGGATGAGGGAAAACTCCGGAAAAAAGCGTTATCTAGATAAGTCACCCTAACCGAGATTCGAACTAGGGATATCTTGAACATGAGGCAGACTCTACCATCTACGTTAACGAGGCCAACTTAGCTTAACTTCATAAAATTTATACGAACTCCAAAGAAAACAAAATATAAATAAGTGTTCTTTGGAACTTCGCGCATGAGTTTTCTAAAATTACATTGAGAAGATTTTGTTCGCGTTTTCAGTTTCTCACATTAGTCAGTATTTATTAAGAGTAATAGTAAACTCAGTGGCCACGGTAACATTTAACATACATATTAGGGAGGTCCCTGGTTCGATTAATGTAAACTTGGATATTTCTTGGCCTGTAGCCTCCTCTGATTCTTGTACTTCATGCCTTCATGGGGGTTGCGTATTATCTACATAGATTTGCGTAAACTCTAGAGCGCCAGATATCCATCTGCATATTATAACCAAAGTACAGTGTGATCCATATAAACCCGAACCATTTCAATAGGCCATAACTTTTGAACCAATAATAGGACACATGTGAAAATAATACACAATTGGGAGATAACATTACACTATTTACATCTCAAAGAAAATGTTGGAAGTGTCCTTCACCAGCATCTATACATGCTTGTACTCGTCTCACCATATTCTCTGAAGTTTTACGGAGATGATATCGAATTGAGAGAAAGTTATTTCCAGCAAGATGGAGCAACGTGTCATACATCTAATGACACCATGGAACCTGTAACCAGTTTCTTTGATAATCGAATAATCTCAAAAGGTCTGTGGCCCCCAGATCGCCTGACCTAACCTTAAAGGCTCTTTTTCTTGTGGGGGTATCTAAAAATAGAGTGTACAAGAATAGACCACGGACAATTGATGTTCTCAAGGAACCCATTCGAACCGAAATAAGTAACATTGGCGAGGATACTCTTCATTTCCTCGAAAATCTTCGTGTCCCATCTTTAAAAGATGCCCAACGTAAACGTTTGGTATTTAAACACTTTTTTGTTTTTTAGTTAAGCTGTTTAGAGCACGTGGAAACACAGATGAAATACAGGTAGACGTTTTTGAGGGGAGTTTAAGAGTGTGCAAGAACTTGGATTTCTAGCGAAATCACATTTTTGAATGAGTAAAATTGTTCATCTATGCACAGTAGATAAAGTCTAGAAATATGCCGATAATAACGAAGGCGATACCATTTAGAAGTAAATTAGGAGACAATAAAATATGAAATGAACCTTAAAATAACAGATCAATTTCACAGATAATATAGTATTTGGAATGTAGACTTCCTTGCGTAGAAGGAATGAAAACATTCAATAAACACAGACGATGTGGAAGCTCCATATAGAAACAATTTTAAAATGTCACACAGTTCTGGAGGTTCCAGGTCTAATACTTTTATGGAGAAGTTATATATCTCGTACTATCGAAAAATTATAAACAAATATAAACAAAAGAATGAAATACTATAGATGAAATTACTACGTGCAATGGCTCAACGACATTGGGTCAGATGTCGGGGGGCAAGCAAAATTTCGATGTAGCTATATGATCAGCCTAATGTAAGAGAAGAGCAAGCAAATGAGGTTATTAATAAAACAGAAGATAAATGTATTGCTTTTCTCTGTGAGAGCGTTTTCTATTTTCGACTATCACCCTTAAGTCCTCTTCCCTATCTACGTTTATAATTCCAAGCCCCTCGATTCAGTTCACTCATATTCAGGATCTGTAGTCTTAGCGACTTCAATGTGTTCCAGCCCTGCTCGCTTTTGCCTGTCCGCTGAAGACCCCTCTAGCAGAATATTTGACCATTTCTTCTTACATAAGCATATCACTGGAGTGCTGGGCTTCCAGTCCTTTCAATCCCTAGTTCTTCGATGACTATAACTCGCGGATAGAAGCCCAGGATTCAGAGAAACCTCCTAGGATTTGTTGTTCTCGGGATTAACCGAGAACCTTCTGAAGACCATTAGTCCACGTTTCTGTAGAACTCCTACAGAAGTGTTTTACAAAAACTACATTACCTTAGCAGAATCAAAATATTGTGGCCTTTTTCCTCCCCCGCTGCGTCTGCTGATACTCTGTCTCGGGTATCAGCCACTCTGGATGTGACCTTAGCAGCCTGGATCCCGGTAGTCTGGTCGCCTAGTAGATTGCTCTATGAGTTGACTATTCTTTGCCCTGGCTAGTCATTAGAGCTGAGACCACGCTATCTACAGGGTATGCGTGAGATAGGTTGACGAAATAAAAACAACACAGTTCATCGTATCAGCTTTACTATTCAGTTCGTTTCGTGCTCACAGTTCACCAGGAGTTGCCGCCGCGTTCAGATCGAATTACTCTAGATTTCCACTATCACGTTAAAACTATACTGAATTGCTGAAATCTATCACGATGGAATAAATTACTAACACTGTTTTGAAAGTATACTTCGCCGCTTAATTCGCTGCTGGGAGATCTTGTTCCCTTAATAAAATTCTCATTACTGATTGTACTTCTCGGCGCAATCCGACGTTTGTGTCCCCGGCAGGCAAAACACGTCTACACGGTATCACGTCTCAGACTAGAAGACCGACGCTAAAACCTAATATTCCTTACCAAAACAGATATAGCCTCGCCTCCAGCTGTATTTCTCTGAAAAACTCTAGTTAGCGAGCTACAACCACGCGGACATTTCCCCGAAATACTGGTTTGGGCCAGGTTTGGACCGGTCTACTAATGACCCAGGTAGCGACCTATCCCGTGACCACAGCCTTTCGACGGAACATTTTCATCCATATAGACCAGCAACTTTATTACATAGCTCTGGGTTAAAATACTTATTCGCATTCTAGTAATTGAATTTAAATGCTGTTGCTTCGTTTCATGAACTTATCCATCTGTAATATTCATTATCTTAAATTCTTTCACCTTACTTCCTTATTATAATTTAATTATCATTTTATTCATTGTTAAAATCGTATTCAATCATACGGCTGATAAATACGGCATCAATATTCCCATAAAAGGAATTTATATAAGCTCTTTCAACAAGTGTGTCTTATCTTCGAAATTAAATAAAACACGTTCTATAAATAATAGGGTTTTTTTTTATTTTTTTTTTTTTTTTTTTTTTCCTTATTCCATTTATACCCCGCCTTTAACTACTATGGTCATATTGGCGGCCGTTCTCCTTTGGAACATACCGAAGATGTTAACTCGTTATCTTTGATTTTTAATCATTAGATCACGCACACATTCACACTCTCATTCATACTTCCAGACCCTGGGGAAG
This sequence comes from Mantis religiosa, assembly GCA_030765055.1. Lineage (NCBI taxonomy): Eukaryota > Metazoa > Arthropoda > Insecta > Mantodea > Mantidae > Mantis > Mantis religiosa. The sequence goes on along the minus strand of CM060953.1, from coordinate 32,239,709 downwards.
ATGGGGAATTATCTTGGTCAGAGAAAAATCCCCACCCCCACCGCCGGGAATCGAACCCGGGACCCCTAGCATGGTAGGCAGGTGAATAGAGGTTTATTTATTTCTTATTTTAACATATTTAATGTCATTACGTATAGAATGAAAGACAAAAGGAAGTCTAAAAAAAATAAATCAAGTAAGGATGCCATTCTAAAATTTTACAAAGTAATGTCAGTACCTAAAATACTATATGACAGTGAAGTATGAGTCATAACTGATGAGATAAAAGAAAACTGCAGGTAAATGAAATGAAATTTCTAAGAAGAATGACGAGATATAGAAAATTCGACCACAAACGAAAAGAAGATATATATGAATAGCTAGAGATATTCGACCTAAATGACAAGAGTACAAGAATATAGAAGTAAATGGGTAACCCATGTACAAAACATGAAGAAAGAAAGAATACCACGCTATTTTATGAACTATAGACCAGTAGGAAAGAGGAGCATGGGAAGACCAAGAAAACGGTGGAACCGAGAAAATATGTAGACTGCAACAGCAGTAATGCCTAAAGCATGAAAGAAGATGATGTTGATGATGACGTGTGGAAGAGAACATCAGTTAAGTGACTGCCGCGACTTCGTTGGGTAACTCATATAAGGTTGACTCAATTTTCGATGACAGAAGAACGTAGATTAAGTCCAACATCACGAATAACACGCATTTAAAGAAATTTTTAAGTCATTGGGTTAAATTTTAAATTATAAGGGGTTTTTTAATTGATGTTATTAATAAGATCATTTACTGTTTTTGACTTGTTTGCATAAGTTCGAGATTTAATATAACCCTACAAGAAGTAATCCAACGGCGTTAAATCACATGATCGCGGGGGCCAGTTAATATCACCACCACGGGAAATTATGACAACTCTGAACTTCTTAAAAGTATCGATTGTTTTGAAAGCAGTATGACGTGTAGCACCATCTTGCTGGAATGATATGTCTGTGAAATCAAGAACATCCAATTGAGGCCAAAAATAGTCCCTTATAAAATTATGCATACCGTAAACTTCATGGAATACACGGAAGGTTTGGAGAACAAACGATCCATTTTAATAATAAATTTTCATAATTTCTACTCGTTGCTTTATGCTGTAACGTTCCATAGCTATTTATTAATAACAACCACATGAAAACAATTAATTCTGAAACTTAATAACGGCAGCTATCCATTTTAAAGTATGGTTAATCTTATTTAAAGATCCTATATTTTAAGGTATTAGTGCAAATGTGGATATAACATTCCAATTTATAATGTAACAATACTATTTTCTGAGAGACAGAATAAGCATTGGTAAGTGTCCAAATTGTGATTCAGAATGATAATATTCTTGTTTACAAAGATTTGAAAAGAACGTTAGCGGTGGATTTTGGAATTTCTGAGATAGTTTACTCTCATTTTCTCTGGGCCCTATAGTGCACAGTGTTTTAGCAGTCGAGTTAAATGCCAAAGATTTGTAAACAAGCTTTATAAAATAGACCCGACGTAGGTTTTAAATGAATTGAAGCCTGTAATTTTTATGGATATTAAACCAAATATGTTTTAAGTTTTGTGCAGACTCTCAAAGTTAAGATTTTTCAAGTTACTGGAAGAAAATCAGGATAAAAACTTGTAAAGGAGCCTATAATGTTTCAGCAGTACTAAAAGTGACAAGTAATTCTACTAGATCAATAAAATGTTATATAGAAAAGACTGAGTATTATAAATAATGAATTTTTGAAGTTGTAATCAGACTTAGTTTTTTGTAGGATACGAGTCCAAATTTTCATTCATGTCATCAACCGTGCAATATCATTTGGTAAGAGGTAGCTTTTAGTACAAGATGTAAGTTTTACGGCCCAATGTGATATCAAAATGTATGGTTTTGCCCAAACATGCTACTCTATAAATAAATTGTATTCACACCGTTGAAACTAAAGGTGAAAATAGCACTTCAAGCTGCGGAATAGTATGGACGGAGACAGATTTTTCGTAATATGTTTTCAATGTATTCTCTTACTCTCTATGGCGTCAGCATTACAATCTTCAGATAATTAAATCAGTGCAGATTGCTAGCTTAGGAATCAGTAATATTAATGGAGGTTTGTGTTTAATGTTGTAAGACAGCCTCTAATTTTCTCAAATTCTTATATTGCAGACTTTTGCCTGATAGTTCAAACGCTGTTGATTTGTATATAAAGGCTTGAAAATAAGGAAATTGGAGGTGAATAAAGATGTGCGGTAAGCAAATAATTTAGTACCTGAGATTTTTCTGAATCATATGAATATAACTTCCGTAAAGTGATGTGGAAGGAGGAGTAACACCTCGTAAACTACCTGAGTCCACCTGGATCCGGATGGTAGTACTCTGTAAGCGCTCAGGTGAAACCCGGTCAACGGTTTCGAAGGCGGAAGAGGAATTTTAGATTCCTAATGGCGGAGACAACGGGAGAACCACCTCCAGGACTTACAACCTTGGTAGTATTTTAGTTTCCTTTGGGACACTCCAGAAATAACTTTCATTAATCATGGAAACAAGTGATGTCAAACAATATACCCGAGGTGGACAATACACCGTACGTTCTGGAGAGTCTGCAACATTGCATGGAGGCAAGTCGGAATGTCTTGGACCCTCCTCCAAATTTCTACAAAAACGACCAACAACATACTTAGCAAGAGAATCCCTTTTACCAATCTTGAAGGAATTTGGTTTAGACAAGAAAATAACAACATCATAAAACCAAGTATCACAAATACTTTTCGAAAGTTAAATTTTTGGGTGAAATATCAGATCCATTTTAAATAATAACGGGGGTACTACAGGAGGATGGACTCTCACCATTGTTTAACTGTGCGCTTGAGAAATTAGTTACAGAGTGGAACAAAAATAGGTATAAAAATGGAATAAGATTGGGATGCAAAAAGAGAAAATTTAAAATAAATTGTATTGCTTTTGCGGATGATATGGCTTTGTTTGCTGAAACAATTGGGGAAACAAGCGAGTCAATCCTTGAACAAGAGAAACAAGCAGGTAAAATTGGTCTTCACATCTCTTTCGAAAAAACCAAAATCATGAAAAACTGCAAGCAACCACGTAAATACATCAAAGTGTGCGAACAAACAATTGACATAGTACAAGATTTCAAATATCTTGGAGAATGTATTAGCTGGAATACTAAGAAAAATAAAACAATGGAATTCAGAAAAAATAAACTTTAACTAGCTTTCCAGCTAACAAAAGACACTTATAAGAAGAAATCACTATCATACGGAACCAAAATTAAACATTATAAAACAGTAATTGAACCAGAAGCACTGTACGCATCGGGAACACCCAACATGAATTTCGAGGGTCAGAGAAGATCGAATTAAAAGAACGGAAAATATTAAGAAAGATCATAGAACCAAAATTTCAAGATAATAAGATAATATACATCAAGAATGAAACTCACTACAAGAAAATTGAAAAACTCTCAGATATTATGCGCAAAAGGAGAATAAATTTTATAGCTATATTTTTCAGAATGAACTCTAGCAGATTAACTAAACAAAACTTTGATTTCTTCCGAAATCGTAAAACAAAACCTAACTGGTTTAAAGAAACTGAAAAAGACTTAGCAGAATTTATTAATTGGTGGCACAGCGAAAGTAATAAATAAAAAGGAAAATATAAAGTTTAAAGATAAATCTTCATTAAAATCCAAACCCATTACCCTATGCAGATACTGTGTACTGTGTAGATAACATTTTTATTTTTAAACAACTAATTGAAAAATATAGGGAGTTTAATAAAGAAACGCATATGGCGTTTATTGACTTTGAAAAAGCCTTTAATAGGGTAAACCGATGCAAAATGTGGCAAATATTGGAAGCACGAGGATACCCACAACAATTAGTAAAATGATACAATGCTTCTACTTCCAAACAAAAATAAATGTGAGGAACAATGGTAAAATTTCTAAAAACAAAATCGTACTAATCAGGGTGTCAGACAAGGGTGCACATAATCACTTACACTTCTTATTATTAATATTGACGAACTAGTGTGCAAATGGAAGTAGCTAGTGAATGTAGGTTTTAAAATTTCAAATAAAAACTTTTAAAATATTTTATTGTTTGCTGACGACTTAGTTATTATACAAAATAGCGAGTCTGCCCTGCAAAAATCTATTTTTAAACTTAGTGAACTTTGTAAGCAATATAATATAAACATTTGTTTTATAAAATCAAAGGTAATGACATTCATTGGGAAAGAGCCAATTAGAACAAAAATAGTTATAAATAATCGTTACGTTGAACAGGTAAGCCATTTTAACTACTTGGGAACTGATGTTAGTTATGACAAGGAGTATGATGTCTACAATAAAATATGCAAATTTCAAAGAGTGTGTGGAAAAATAAATAGAACATTTAGAAACAAAATACGTAAAGAAACAAAATTAAAGTTCTACAAAGTTATGGCTGTACCTATACTGACATACGGAAGTGAGACTTGGACGTTAAATAAAAAGCAACAGAGTAAAATACAGGCTTCAGAAATGAAATTCTTGAGAAGTGTGAAAGGATGCACGAAGAGGACTTAATAAGAAATGAAAATAGAAGAGAAGAGCTGGACAATTTTAGTATGAATGATAGGTTAAAAGATCTCAAACAAAAATGGAAGGAACATGTTGAAAGAATGCCAGATAATAGACTTACAGAACAAATATTACAGTATCATCCTAAAGGTAGGAGATCGGTGGGCAGACCATGGAAACGATGGCTGGAGGACTGCGAAGGTGGAACAGGCACTTGATTGCCTATGCCATGAAGTGAAGAAGAAGAAGACCCATTATCTCGGCAGAAGAAAGGAAAACAAGATCAGATTAAATGAGGAAATACTGAGAACTAAGTAGAGAACTACACACAGGGAAATGACTGATTCAACATAGCCCAAAGAGGGTGAAAGGAAAAGGAAAAAAAGCTTCTATAACCCAAAGTTCAAGAAATTCAGAGATAATTTTAATTCTATGATCAGTAAGGAACTACAGATCAAATTTAGGTTAAGGTGTGTTAACTGGTTAAGCATGTTACTGGAGTTTTCCGTTTTCCTGAGAGATGAACGTCTGATAACTCTAAGCTCTATGCACCCTGGGCGCATTTAAACATCATTTAGCCTATTTCATTTATCGTCCAATATGACTTAAATTGGAGGACACTAATTACAACGCCCAGAATATCTCAAAAAGTAAATTATAGTTATAAAGTGTGCACTAACATCCTAATACTAATATTTAATTCACCTTAAAAGAATTTAGTTTTATAATTTTTTAATGTACTAGATATGCCCAGGAAGAAGAGTAGTGCCTTATATTAGTAGAAGAATTATCAAAACTGAATGAGTGGGTGAATGTTATTATTAGGCCTTATAGTAATTTATACATAATCTGTGGCATTATGTACTGAGAGAAAAACAACGGACGCAGCATTTACAGGCAGTAGGTATTTTTGCTATATATTGGAAACCAAAATTATATTATAATATTTCTTGGAATATGCAATTGTCTTATTATGTGTTTCAAATGGGAAGAGTTCTCACCTGTAGCGAATCAGATACGTTAGAGCCTACACCGTTGCCACCTCGTTATCCCCACTCTTTTTATATTTCCCTCTCTCTCGCACAATTGCGAGAGTTCATGGCGGTAGACGTAAGGGAACACAAACTGAATTTTACAAATTAACGTAACATTCACAGCATACGTAAAGCTGTGAATGTTACTTACGTTAAGAGATAATTCGTCATTGTCACTGTCTTCATTTTCTGATTACTGCAAATTTATGATGATAGTTTCCAAAATCACATTGCGTGCTATTTCTTTCCAAAAGTCGTCTTCTTGTAGTTTATCTGATGTCTCACGCAGATTTCCCAATCTTGTAGTGTTCCTTGTCAATTTCTTAGTGAATAAGTCGTTCAACGTTAGTCAGTTTAAAAATATTATTTCTGTTTGCAACATAATTTAAGCCCACATTAACTCTATTGGATTGTTCTAGCAGTAGTAAGGGGGAAAGGTAGATGACGTCTCACTGATCTAATCCTTGTTTCACGTAAGCTTGCCCAGTATCTCTTACTGCTCACGTGACCTAATCACCTCTCATTGGCTGCTGTTGTGGTAAAGACTGTCGTGCGGTAAAATTAGTTCGTTATTTAACATGGTGATATATATGTATATAACTATGTGTGTTGGAAGAGAATTGTCAAATTTATATTTTCGTAACTGTTTTAATTAAGCATATTACGCAACACAGTTGATTTATCTGAAATGCATGTTAATTCTTAAACGAAGTAAAGAGGAAGTTCCTTTGCTCTCAAGCACATGACACTATAGCACGTGCTTCAGCGGTACATATTTGTTTATATGACTTATCACTGACCTTGTTTTGAACTGGATTAGTCATATATCGGCATTCGAAAGTGTGTTGTGTCTAGTGCGAAAGCTAAATTATTTTATTAATCGTTTATTGCGCGTGTACTTCTATGAATAATGGCAGAGTCTACCGCCAGTTTTTCGCTGAAGCATCGCAGGGGTAAATCCTTACAAACAAGCGAAAAAGGAATTGCGGTGCATGTGTTTAATGCACTCGTAGAGAAGAATCCGTCTTTGTCAGTGAGAGAAGTCGAACAGCTGTGCTCTGAAGTTACAGGTGTGAGTGTTAGATCCGTAGGAACATCGCGATGTGAAATTGAGAAAATAGGAAAACTTACCACTCCAGGCAAAAGCAGGAATAAACAAAAGCGCGTGCTCGGAGAAAATACTTGAAAAGTGCTGTGCGTCGTCATGTGTATAGTTTTTTCTTTAGAAACGAACTCCCTAACATAAACAACATTTCATCTGCTGTAAATGAGGATGCAGATTCACCAAATTTCAGCAGATTGCTTATACAGTTGGGGTTTGTGAATGAAAAAAGAGGCAAGAAAAATGTGCTAAATGACAGAGGCGATATTGCTGTGTGGCGAAGACGCTATTTAATGACAACCACACTGCACCGAGATACAAATCGCTAAATATACACGAAGAACACACGAAAAGTAAAGTATGGTGTGACTCGACTTTTAAGACTGAAAGACAAGCATTTTTGAAAGGTATGTGTGCTGGTTTAAAAATCTCAGTGGAAAAGGCCAAAGGCCTTTCATTATAAACTCTTTCAGTTTCATTGCTCAGTCATTCTGTTTCAATTTGCTCAGTTCATTATAAACTTGTATTTTTGCATGCCTTCATATCCTTATTTGTATGATTTTTGTATGATTTTATTTATCTTCCCGGCAATTATTACGACATTTACTGAAGGTTTAAATGTGACGGGAAGGCACCGCCTATGGCCTATGACGCGAAAGCATTAGCCAATTAGGGCGAGGGGGAGGGTTGTTGAACGCGGAGTGATACATTTCAGCGGGGCAAGGTTATATGAAACAGAGATTAGAATAAATAGAGATTACGAACCATTCATGAACAATGATATAATGTGACCAGACATATTCTGCCAGACTAGCAAGAAGTGCATCGTTTCCTCTCATCGAATTTAACAAACACCTTGGCTTATTCAAAGTACATATTTCTTTCATCACGTCATGTCAAATGTTTACGTTTCAGTTCTGAGTAATTTCAAATATACGTTCACGCATACATGCCAACCAATAATGACATTCATTACAGTGCTTACGTCGCAATGCATTTTTATAATATGATGTTTACTTTATTTATTTGTATTAGTAAAATTATTTAAGCTAAAAATATGGAGTTTTACGGTTATGTTAGATATATTACTTTCTAACTTCCACATGGATTAATTTTGGAAAAATCTGAATATTTGTCTTAGTGCGAATACAGACTGATTAGTTTGCCGGTTGTCACACGCCACTTAAGGTGGAATGCAATACAACACCGCGTGACTCCGATTTGTTGGTCACGTAGTAGCGCTACAAGGACAAACACCTTCCAATTTGAAACACATAATAATTTCTTTTTCTAAACAAGAATTGCATATCACAAGTCGAGTACGGATGTTCAAAAATCTACATTAATATGGTGGTGATATGCATTAATCACAGATATTTATCACCCTCGATTAACACAGTTGGTACACTGTGTACCTAGATAAAAATGACTATAGCATCCACTTCGTAGTCAATTGTCTCCAGTGTTAAACAGATAGTTTAACGCTCAAGCAAGTGGAGGAATTGGTGTATATATTTCAGAATATCAGTGATATTATCGTAGAGCATGTGAGGGTGTTAAGTAGGATGAGCTATTTTGACAAGGGATCGCAAATTGCTTTAGGCACGCTATTATTTGCCGCCTGCTGTGAGAAACACCTGCAGGCGTGAGGTTTCAATCATCGTGATCAAAGATGGCGTTTTAAAAGCCGGTTATATTCCCTTCTTTAGCACGTCGGTGAGACCTGCCACGCCCCCTGCTCGTACAGGTAGCAGTAATTATAACCTCGTGTTGGTTTTAAAAAGAAAAATACAGGACGGAGTGGTTGGAGGGGGTTGTGGTTGCCATAAGAAAAGGGTGTGTAAGTAGGCGGAGCATGCACAGCACCAGCCCCTCACGAGAAGGGTGCACACATCTCTTTTCTTACGGGTAACAATGGCATAATATTACAAACCTCAACAATCAAGCATGCTGGGACATTGTTCTAAACCCCATTAGCGATGAACAGCCATTAATGATGGCGAACTTCGCATTGCAAATGTGTCTGTGTTCCATTTCATATCATATCCTGTCAGTTATGCCCTGAAAAACTGTGTATAGTTTAGTTTAGAAACTTAAATGTATAAGCAAACTGTACAGAATGATTACGCCTCAGATTCTTATTTATTTAGTACAGAACACGCTCTACAACTTTACCTTATTTACTGCATGCAGTAAGTAGAAGAAACAGGCAGCTATAGCATATTCCACTAAAAAAAATATTTAAAAATAATTTAAGCAGGTCTGTCTATAAGTTTTCCTTTGGATTAAATGTCAAACCTCAGTATAGTTTAGTTTAGTTTAGGTTTGTATCTTTTAAGTCAATATATAAAAAACAAACAAAAAAAATGTACTGTCTTTACGTAAAACATTTCTCGAAAACTGATTTTCTAAAAAAATGACTGTAAAAATTTTGATTTAGTACCATATGTTTAAGATATGTTAATGAAAAATTAAATGTGTACCTTCAATTTTCTGGAAATGGCCTACAATTCCACCATTTTCAAATTACCTTTTGTATAATAGTGAACCGTAAGGGAGAGACAAAATTTTGCTAGTTACTTAAAAGGTGTGTAGGTCTCATTAAACATCTTTTCCCTGGATTCAACCATTTCTCAGCTGTTCCTTGTTATGGGTCTACTTTCCCAATGCTTATACCTTTTAAAATTGAAAGTCATTACCCTTGATTTTTCTTCTTTCTAGTCATTCAAGAAGTTGGAATTTCAAAGCCGTAAGATAGTGATCAGGTCTTGAGTAATTTCACAGACACTGTAATCTATTGTCCTTTTTCGTACAAGAAAATACGTGATAAAGCAATTTTTTACAAATCTCTAACTTGGTAACACGACGTAGACAATAGAACAGTTTTTAAGAATAGTTTGTAAAATAATGAGAAGAGAAAGTCATGAGAGTACAATATACTAACTTTTAAATTGTCAATAATAAATGTAATTTTAGAGAAAAATATATGGCACAAACTTTTTAGTACCGTTTAGATGTAGACAGTCAAATGAAGGAAGAATAAACAATAAGATTATTTTAACTTTTCCATAAAAAATCATTATGAAGGTGTTTAAATCAATACAATAAAATTTATATTAATATGGAAATAAAGCACCGATATTTGTCAACAGATTTACTTGATCTAATACTTTTCTGTGAATTTTCTCATTAATGTACCTTAGTATAACCCTTTCCAGTAATACCTTTATCAAAGTCCAGAGAAACAAGAAACAAGAAAACTTCAATCACATTGAAGTCACAAGACTATAAATCTGTGATTAACATATTTCCCGTCAGTTTTTCACAATAAAGATTAACTTAATAATTGCCATTGACAGACTGCGCTCTTATATAATTCTTTAGCAAACTATCAAAGAACTGAGGATAATTTAGTTTGGATTTGGATACTGGAATTGGTCTTCATTGTTGTACACGTACAAAGAAAAGAAATACACAATATTTGCAATGAATTTGGAGTTGGATTGTTCTTTCTTTGGACATGTGCGCTTCGTTCTTCATGAAGATACTATATTTTTGAATTCATTTTAGTGGCTTTGGTTGTTTGCTCTTGATCCTCTGGATTCTGATCTTCATAAATTCAAAGAGATTCCCAAACCTGTGAGATTAAAATCCAATAAATACAATTCCAGTCAAATTTTCACAACTCATTTTAGTAGATTGATTCGTTATTTCCACACTGAAGCCATCTGCATAAATAGTTGAAAGACGTTTTACAGTTTTTGATCCTTGATTGTTCTTTCAAAGATCAACAGTAAGACATGCTTTCCCATAAAGACGCAACTTGGTTTAAAAATACAGGCATACGTCAATAATTGCATACGTCACAGGCCTTCAAATTTACAAACACATTTAAATTATAAACAAATTTTAACTCGACATTTAAAAGGTATATTCGAACTAATATGTAGTTATAGGTAACTTTTAAGAACTGTAGTATTTTCAAAGCAGATATAGATGGGAAATTAGTTACTTTTGTTGGTTTAAACTGTGATGAATTAACTGTAATTTGTTTTCTAAATGATATATACATAAAAAGAGCCCTCGAAATCCCCAAGAAAATTTGTTAGTAAATCAAATGAATACAAATTTAATGCTACAGCTCCAGTTCAATAAATACCTACAGACATCTAGTGGGACTTGAAATTACATTTCTTAATAATTCTCATAACTTCCTTTTGTAACAAGAGAATGTCGTTTATTTTAATAAAGGCATCCTATAATATCTATAGCCCAAAGCAACACAGCAAATTAAACAGTTATCATATAAAGTATAGGTAAATTTTAGCTAAGATTAATGATTAAATTACAGAATTTTGAGGATTTCTTGAGACTTTAAGAATTGTTTGCGTTTCTGTAGATAGGTGTACACAAATTCTATGAGTTATGTTTTTCTTCAGCTTTTGTGTATCTTACAACTTCTTGATCGCTTTTTATTTCTTTTTACCTTTCCAACGACATAGTAGGTATAGAAGGTTGGTATTCCACTAAACATATAAATATCGATATTTGATCGTAAATAGGCATTTGAGACCCCCGAATAGAAAGAAAAACATTTTTAGAAAAAAGGTGCACGCGTCTGTCCTTTGGACAGCTAAAATCTAAAAATCAGTTAAATATCAAACAAGTTGTTTCATTCAATGGTAGTGAATTTAGAACGTGGCTATCTATTTTCAGACCACTTAATCCCTCAATATACTGGTACTAACTTCAATTATCTATTATTTATTCTCGATCCTAAAATTCTTTGTATGCAATCGTGCCTTATTTGCAAAAAGTAATGTAATTCACAAAATAAACACTAGACAAAAGTATAATATCCATTATCCCAGTGCTAAAATTTCTTGCTTCCAGAAAGGTGTGTATTATGAAACTATCAAAATATTTGGCGCACTTGCTAATGTTCTTAAAGAAATAGTTGATAATTTCGGTGCTTTCGAGCAGTTCGAGAGTACCTTTGCTCAAAATCTTTTTATTCTGTACAAGATTATCTGAATGACAAATTATCCTGATAATGCTTCTGTAGCTCTGTAAGTAGTATCTAACTGTTCCAATGACAAATCATTACTAATAAATATTTGATGCAAGTTGAAAGTTTATTTTTAATATATATGTATTTAATAAATAACAAAGAATGGTATCCATTGCAAAAAGGTTGAGACGTACTGGCATAAGCCAAGTGAAAGTTGGTTTAAAAAGTGTTTCATTTTGTATCATATATAATTATCCCTGCTTTGTTTTCCATATTGTTGTTCATATTGCCTGTATACTATATGTGTCTTATGTTAACTTTTTTGCATATAGATATATGCTATTAAACCTTATACCTCTGAACATGTTCAATGTTCACAGCCTTTTCTGGCTACAAGTGAACCCACTGAACGCAAATCAATCTAATCTAATCTATTATCATTCTTCTCTTTAATTCCCCAAATGTCTCTATTTTCTAAAACTTATGAAGCTTAAATATATAAATGCAATGCTTTGATCTACTTGACTGCAAGTCTCTTGAACCTTTACCAGAGACATTTTTTATCATTCCTATCATATCGTCTGTAAAACCCAGGCACTTTGAAAGCATTATCAGGCCGCATAGGTAAAAAATGTATTTTAGAACGGGTGCAGAACTTAACCGAATTGCATGGATTGTCATTAAATACAACTTAAGAACACATATTTTGGGGACAGAACAATCTTGACAATTGTATATATATATATATATATATATATACTACTGGTCAAATGTTTTCGATCATTCACCTATTACAACTATAGGTTTGTGGATAAAACAGGAATTTCGCTTTCAGTTTCTATCATATCTCCACTCTGATAGTAAAGTTGTTTATTTGACTGGTTCACCGCATAGATGAGTGCTGCTATGTACCCACAACTACGTTGACGTGCCTTTTTTTTAATTTACGTTCTCCAACGTTAAGTCATATAGGACGATGAACGAAATTGGTGCAATGATGCCCAATGAGTCTGGGGTCCATGGCGCTTAGACCTACCTAACATTCGTATTTAAGGATAAGAGAAACCCCCGGAAAAAACTTATCCAGATGTCACCCTAACAGAGATTCGAACTCGGGACTTCTTGAACGTGAGGCAGACACGCTACCATCTACGCTATCGAAGCGGGCTTGACATGCCCTTGCATATGACGCTTCCATTTGAAAAGGCCTCATTCCTTCAACTGCCTCTGTAGCAAGCACTTTACATTCATTTACAGCACATTTTACGCTTCTATAAAGCAGTGTGTTTGTATATCGGATCAGGTTCGTACCATATTACCTACTAACGGGACGAAAGAAGGAGATTGAAAGTGAAGAACATGCAGTAACTGTAGCGAGCTCTGCATCGAGAATTCTATTCTAGTAGAACAACAGTAACAAAAGTTGGCGTAGCCCAACTTACAGTGCTATTTAAAGTGCAGCTGTTAAAACAAAGCGATACCAGTGCAAGTGTTTCTCGATCTGGAAGACTCCGAGTAACATCATTTAGGGAAGATTAGTTCATATGTGTACAGAGTAAAATGTTAGAAGTATGCTAAAATCAGGCCCTGCGACTAATAACCAGTGCAGCAAAATCAACTCCAATCACGCAATGCAAACCTTAACTCGGAGCTATCCAATACATCTAACTTTAGAGGAGCAGGCACTAATAAAAAATGAAAAACGTTGCGGTTAAAATCAACAAAATGGGAGAAAAGATTACTACAACCAATCAAGATGAAAACACAAACAACTTTCCTACACAAAGTTATGGAATTAAAAACAGATCTGAATCTTCTTAATTCTAAAGGAAACATTTTATTCGAAGAAAGCCCACTGACTTTTGAACCTATTAATGTTCAATTAAATTTAGAACAAATAGTTACACAATCTGAAACTTCCAAACCTGTACTAAAAGCCAGGGGCGGCTTCTGAGGTAGTGCCGCTGTGCCATGGCACCATCTGTATGAAAACGGAAAAAAAAGAGAAGTGTATAGAAATTGCGCAAAGAAGATTGTTTCTGAGTATCTGCTCACTCGTATGAATAGGCACGTTAAACGCAAGCGCTCTGTCCTGGTTGTTTTCCCTGGTTTGGTGCCGATTCTAGAATGGCACCTTCTACACCCATAAGCGCCTGTGTTAAGGGCTAGGATGTCTGTTTATGCACGGCTTCTTATGGGAGCAGGTAGTGCCGAGATTTCTCTGGCGCATAATTTACGCTTTATCCGCTAGAGTGCAGTAAAGCACGGGGCTTAAGATAACTGTCACTCTGACGTGAAATCTTACACGAACACTTCGTATCACATTCTCCATGAATTGTATTATCAAACTTTTACTGTGCTCGTTACACCTGTGCGTAACAAGAGTACGGATGTAATAGATATCTATCTCCGTTTCCCTGTACGTTCTGTTTGGTACAGTATATTATAAAATAAGGTGGATTATTGATAAGATTACCTAAATCGTTCGAAATTGGTGCACATATTTATATTTTAACAACCCTTATTTATTTATTTATTATTTATTGCTTATTTATTTAATTAATTAATTATTTATTTATTATGGCACCGCCAATACAATGCCTCACTGGCCGCCCCTGCTAAAAGCACTAGCATTAGAAACTGTGAACTACAGATACCCACCTGAAGAATGGTTACATATCTACACAGCTGGATCTAACTTGGACAACAACTCAGGAGCAGGAATTAAGTGTGCACTGTTCTCATTCTATCAACCAGCAGGATACCACACAACAAATTTTGATGCAGAAGTAATGGCTATTCATATTTCACTCCTACACCTTCTATACAGAATAGATAAACTCAAAAATGCTGTCATACTTTCTGATTCTAAAGCAGCATTATGTGCAATAAGTTCATATAAAAATGAGGTCAATCCAAATTAAAGAATTTCACAAAATTATCCAACAACTTCAAAAACTACAGAAAAGAATTATATCACAGTGGATACCTGCACATTTTGGAATTGCTGGAAATGAATCAGCTGATTTTCTTGCCAAAAGAGGTGCAAATTTAATTCAGAACAAAAGTAAAAACTTACCCTTTACATCCATAAAAAGATTAATTAAAAGCAAATATAAAAACAAACAAAACCAATCAATATCTAACAAAGCCAAAGATAAAAAGTGGAACATTTTAATTAAAAATCCAGAAATTATTCCAGAAATTCCACGTAAAGCTGCAGTAGCAAATTTTAGATTACTTACAGAACATGATTATTTGGCCAAACACTTACACAGAATAGGAATTTATACAACTCCAAATTGTCCTCTGTGCAACAAAGAAGAGGAAATGACTGAAGAACATCTTTTAACCTGTGAACCCCTACCTGGCGGACCCACTACACAGAAATATTGGAGAGCAAGAGAGCTAATGGCTTCATTGCCAAAACCTAGCATTTGAAAAAACAACAAATGTCATAACTCGCCAGGAAGTTAGTATGCGAACAGCTCCAATCCCTGTCTGAACTATTCAACGTCGTCTAGTGAACAACATTTAAAGGGGTGTAAAGCGGCAAAAACACTTAATTATGCAAACAAAATAAGGTGAAAAGATTGCAATGACACACCATATAAAAACTGAAGTGTTCAACAATAATCCAAGGTGTTATTCAGTCACAGTTTCAGCTGTTTGGAGCCAGCGTAGAAGGGTTGTTCGTCGACTACGTGGAGAACGTATGAAGAGTCAATGCGTGATACCAATGGTGGAGGATCGGTTCTGCTGCCGCGATGGTTTGCAGGTGATGAAGTTGGTTATCAACTGAGAATTAATCAAATATTAAAAAAGAAAAAATATCACAGAATACTGATGAAATTATTGGTCCAGGCTTTATTCAACAGCAGGACAATGATCCGAAAAATGCTTCTCAGCTGTGCAAAGGGTATGCCAATAGAAAAGAGTAATGTAGGGAAGTGGAAGATATGATTTGGCCAAGTCAAACGTCTAATTTAAATCCTGTTGAACTTTTACGGGACGAACTTGACAGGGAAGTGTTCTCACTGAGGTCATCTCATGTTGAAGTTCTGTGGAATAATTTACAGACGTGTTGGAGTGCAATATGTGCAAAAGCACCACACAATCTTATCTCCTGAATGCCAAGAGTTTGTTTAATGGTTCTGAGAGCAAAGGGTGAAAACTTTGAAGAGGGTAAAATCTAAAACATATATTGTATTGTACTTGATACCAGAGAGAAAATATTAATATTCATTTTGTTGGTCATTTTAATTTTTATGACGTGTTTCTACACTGAAATAGAGTATTTAGCTTTCTTCTGCTTGGCGTATCTACATTAAAATAAGCATATCAATTGCTACAAAATGAATTTTAGCAAATACTTTCTAAAGTTTTTCTTTTAAAATGGTATAAAACAGTTTAAAGTACATGTTCATAAGAGGTTTTCAAATCTTCCTGGGTCACTCGCGAACTTATCAACAGGATCAGATAAATGAATATCACAAAGAATTAATAATTTAGGTGCAGATCTTGTACTTCTCAAGCACATATTTAGTTATTGTAGCGGAAAACTCTCTTTCTGCAAAAGCAGAGGAAACTGACAAATGAAAACTACGGAATTCCTATCTTTCAAGATTTCCACTTTATCAGATTGGGTTAAGAAAATTTCAATTTGAAATATTTCCGCCTATGACGGATTTTAGCTAATTGTTTACGATTTGATTTTTATAAAATTATTTTCAGTTCGTTGTACCAGGAAATAAGAACTGCAACTCTGAATACGACATCTATAACAAATAATTTTGAATAAGTTTTGAGCTGATTACCCCAAAACAGGAACAAAACATACGTTCTGACATAAACCAGCAGAAGTAGAAGCTGTGTTCATTATAAAATAACACCGAAGCATTCCTGGTGACGAACATAAACGAAAATGAACGGAGCATTCATTTAATGCAACCTGAGAAGTCTGGAATGGAAGAGCATTGTTTTGATAACGACCATAGAGCCAACTTTCGGGAGACGACCATCTTGGCAATATGCAACAGTTACTGGGAGCGGAAAATTGAGGAGGCTTTGACCATTTCCTCCGAGAAGAGCACGCTTAATCGTGATGCTGTATTTCAGTTCAGCTCCTGTTGGAAATCAGCCTTAAAATAGAAATCCGTCGGCTTAAGAAGCACAGATCTGTACAGATTGATCATCAAGTTAAGTACTTGCGTTTCTTTGACCTAATTTTCCAATTCTGCTCAATGTGTCGACTTTGAATCTGAATTCTTCTACTTTGGATTGTCCTGTAACTCATCAGGAAAACACTTGCCTGTTACACGAGAGGTCCACAGCTCCATTTCCGACTGGGCTGGTAGAACTGCTTTTTAAGTAAGGCTTGTCGGTATATCCAGAGTCTGCTGTTCGAATGTTAAGTGTTCTTGTATATTTTTTATTCACTATTGAATAATTAATTTGATAAGAATTGTAGATTACCTTATCTGTGCAAACTCATATAGGTAACTACTAATATGTGTCCTGCAATTAGAAAAAGTATGTGCCCTTAATAGTGTTTGAAATGTTAGAAAAACTATAAAACAATGCCTTCCAACAGATGTCTATCTTCAAAAGTTTCCCATGGTGCAATTTTAAAGCAAATGGATGAAAACTGGCACATGTTTTTAACAATAACAGTAAAAAATCAATGAACGTTTGCTAACATTTGTAAATGTCATTTAATTAAAATAAGGTTATTAAGTTATGAATTTTATATAAAAGAACGATTTAAAACTTACAAATATATTTTCACAATAACTAATACTCTTACTACAAATTCCCTATTTATAGTACGTCACAAAATGCGAGTTTTGTGAGTATATTGAAAAATATTTACATCTTGTGGAACCTTTGTCAAAATGCCCACCTAGGTAGCGTGTCTGCCTCACGTTCAAGAGGTTCCGAGTTCGAATCTCGGGCAGGGTGAGTTACATGGATAAGGTTTTTTCCGAGGTTTTCTCTTATCCTGAAAGATGAATGTCGGTAACTCTAAGCTCCATGGACCTCGGACTCATTTTAGCATCATTTCACCCATTTCATTCATCGTCCGATATGTCTTAAATACCAACTAAACGACAGTGAAAAGTTAATCCATTGTGATCAGAGAGTTGAAATTTAGTGTTTGCTGTTATTAATATAAGCTTTGTGTAAAGTTTTAAAACGTTAATGTGAAAACTGTGGGTACTTTACATTTTACAAGTTGGTACCTAATTTTAAGTGCTGGATAAATACATAGAACCCTATTCTCAATATTTATGCAAAACAGAGTTTACAATTGGTATAAAAACATCGGTTCATACAATTTGCATATTATTCTTAGTAAAAACCATACATGAAATTAAACTCGTATTTTAATGCAGTAGCAAAACGCTAGAATGCACAAATTTTCGAATAATCTCTGCAGCCACAACGGTGTCTGGCGTTTTAAACCTACCAGACAGCATATAGCACACAGCATTGTTACGCGTTGAGTTAAATAAACTATACCAGTTTGTTATTTCCATTGGATTAAAGAAATTATTTCGTAATACATATAGACTCGAAGCACACGTATAATAAAACTTGCTACTAGATAGTGTGATGATATCTTGACCGGAGTCTTTGGAAACAACTAATTATTGATTGGAAGTTTTTACATACTGGTTTTTAGTTGCTTTCATTACGAAACACACTTACTATCCCAGTCATATTCATAGAGTTACTATGGTGATTTAGACAATAAATGTAACTAATTGTTTACCAAGGTTAGGTACACCGGTATACCTACTTTTGTCTCGCTCAAAAGTTCACCATGTGTTTTTTTTTTTTTTCCTTGTTCCTTTAACTGCTATGGTCATATCGGCGGCCGTTCTCCTTTGGAACATACCGAAGGTATTAACTCGTTAACTTTGGTTTTTAATCATTAGATCACGCACACATTCACACCCTCATTCATACTTCCAGACTCTTGGGAAGATGGGGAATTATCTTGGTCGGAGAAAAATCCCTACAACCACCGCCGTGAATCGAACCCGGGACTCCTAGCACGGCAGGCAGGTGCTCCACCGACTGAGCTACGGGGACAGTCTGTGGTGTTTTTACGTCTATCACAAATCACACTTATTTCTGTGATTTATTTAACTGTCCAATGTCTTCGATTCAAATATATTTGGCACATAGATGAAAAATCGGCAACAGCATTTAGGGTTATCTTATATCGCAGAGATTTGCTTTCTGTGATCATAATTGTTCACGCTTGTTCTGTTTTGTTTTCAGACATCCAGTAGTAACCAAATCATTATTTGTATGACCTCGGTAATTATATAGATTATAATTTAATACTGCAGTTCATTTAAAATAATTGAAACATATAAAATATATGTAGACATCTAATACGTGGTTACAAATTAGTTATTCATTATTAACAGCTCGTCCTAGTGGTATAGTTAATAAAATAATGGATTCGAAATTATATAGAAAAAAAACAGGTGAACATCATAATAAGACCTGAAGGTTTCCTGGCGACCAATACGCCCACTTTCTTCTCGGGCAGCAAGTCAGGTGAAAAGATGATTAGATATCAACGTTTCGGGAGTGTGGATATTTATAAAATGTTATAACCACAAATGAAATACTGGATATAAAACAAATATAAACAAAGACAAAACACTATCAATACTCGCATCACTGATCTCCTGAACTGGCATTTAATTTACTGAAAACAGTCTTTTGTTCAGTAATGTGAGTACTAATAGTTATTTGTCTTTGCTCAAGTTCTTCTCGGGAAGCAAGCCAGGTGAAAAGACGATTAGAAATCGACGTTTCGGGAGTGTGCATCTCTACCATCATCAGGTAAATGTTATAACAACAAATGAGTCACTGGATATAACACAAATATACACAAAAACACTATCAAAATTCGCATTACTAAACAAAAGACTGCTTTCAGTAAATTAAATGTTGGGTCACGGGATGGCGTGAGTATAGAAAAGTAATTGGGTCAAAGAAACGTAACTAATTAACTTGATTATCAAGTTCTATTGATCCGCGCTTCTTAATTCGACGGATTTCCATTTGGAAATCGACCTTAAAATGGAAATCCGTTGACTTAAGAAGCCCAGGTAAACACAGCATGATAATCAAGTTAAGTACTTAGGTTTCTTTGACCCAATTACTTTTCTATACTCACGCCATCCCGTGACCCAACATTTAATTTACTGAAAGCAGTCTTTTGTTCAGTAATGCGAATTTTGATAGTGTTTTGTCTTTGTTTAAATGTGTGTTATATCCAGTGATACATTTTGTGGCTATAACATTTATTAAAATATCCTGATGGGGGGAGAGATGCACACTCCCGAAATGTCGATTTCTAATCGTCTTTTCATCTGGCTTGATTCCCGAAAAGATCTCGATTAAAATTAATAAATTGCTGATGTTGGAATAAGTGCTAAAAGCATTAAGGTTATATAGGGTCCAGAGGTGGACTGTGCAAAAACATTACCTACTCAGAAGTTCTAAAACAAAGTTTTGCAATGTTGATTCCACAAGCTGCATGGAAATAGATGGTTTTCATCTTTATTATAACATCAAAACAATAGACGAAGAGGTAGTAACCTCACTGATAAAACACGAAAAGCCTGCTCATTCAAAGCAATACACAGGCTGATCAGCTACTCAAGATACTTCCTTTATTCACGGTATTCATTTTTATATGTAATTTTACGCCGCAAAATATGACGTCATCAATAGCATCGCTGATGTAGCGAGTTTATATAGATTCCCCTAGCTGCTTCCGATCGTATTAGAGGTGTTGACAGCAGCTTTGAGGCTTCCCTCTACCGGCAGATAAATATACTACTTGAGATTTCGGTGTTGCCCGCGTAATATAAAGGTGCGTAGATAAGATAGCTATTTTTTAAAAAAACTGTAACTGCAATGCTGTGCACTGCAAAGCTAATTATGCAGTCATAAAAGTAGACCATGAATAATATACGAAATGGTTTCACAATGAACACCTGTTTTTCTGTTATACTTAGTAGACATATATGCCTATTGTATACCTGACACATAAAATAGAAATATATCAGTTTGGTCTCAATTCGTTTCTATCACCCACAATTTCCTCACAACGTAACTTCATTACAAAACCAAAAAATAAGCAAAATATGTTCTAGGAATGCAAAATAAATTAGTGTTACAATGTGTAGAAAGCTTTTATCCAAGCCTAAACACGAAAATATCTCTAGTACATAGTCTTATGTATCCATTTTCTTATATTTCCTTTCTGTCTTCCCCTTAAACACTGTCTGTATTGCGAGAAAGTATGATTGAGGCCTTTCTGCCGCAACATTATTTATTGCTTGTAGATTTGAACCAGTCATTTTATAGCGCCCAGTGTCTCTCTTTTTGCCAGTAACTGATCCTACATCTTGGAAATGTTTGATGCACCTATTGGTTTTAAAAGATATAAGGATAGCAACATTAATAGACATTTTAATTAAGCGTGAGAATGACAATATACTGATAAAACGTAAGACATTTATGTTACAAACAAAAGTATGCCAATTTGACAGTACCTGGACACTTTTGACAACATTACGCTCCAAGGGACTTTTCTGAATTCTGGATAGCTTTGTATAAACTCCTCTATGTTTATATGTCGCACCAATTTTAATACTGGTACGAAAGTAGCATTCAACCATGGGACTGGAATTTGTGTCTATTCGTCGTTAATTTATCTTCGTCTTCATAAGCCGTTCGGGTGCAATTTGGGACAGGATTTCTATGTTGGACGCACAATTCCTTTCTCTTCTCGTGTGAGTTTTTGCGGCTATCTATTTCCTCTGGTCACCAATTGTGTCATCTTATTCTAAATAAGAATCATGAGACTTCTGTGTTTCAAGGCGTGGTTCGGAATAAAGAAGTCAAATTCTGTAATTGGTTATATATATACAGATACAAATTATAACTTAAAATATGCCTGCTCTAGTATCAGTGTTCATCACACTCCACCTTCACAACAAAAATCTCTCTCTCTCTTTAAGACAAGATTATTGATTTATTTCTTACTATTCAAAACTTTTATCTTCTCCGCGTCATTTTTCCACCATGAAGCCAGATTATTGATTTATCGTAGCTATCGTTACTTCTCTCTTAATTTTGTGATTGGCCGATCCAATGGCACGTCACCACATTACGTCATATTACGTCATACCATTACTACTTCGGCCAATCACACAACTACATATATTTTTATAAATTCATAATCCCTTCATAATTCCTCCGAACATAACCCAAAGATATTGTTTCAGCCAAGAAGACGCGGCGGTCTGTGTTCATATCCAGGGGAAGCTAGTTGTATTAGTTACTACAGCAACCACACTGAGAGCGCTGTAATTTGCTTACTCTTCCAGAAAAATTACCGGTTCTTCTTCATAAAAGGCACTATGATTTCAATATTGACTCACCAGTCAACTATGACGTCATTCTGGCTCAATCAGTGAGCTGGAAATAACGAATAAAAATGTACACCGTGTATTCAGGGAGTTTCAATACATGAATATATTTCTAGTAAGAAATCAGTGATAAATTCCTGGGAGGAATACAAGATGTACTATGTTTACTTTAAATACGTGTTACAGAAATTCAGCACGAAACGTAAACTTAAATATTATTGGTGTTTTGAACGTGAGGATATTGTCATACAAGTGTTCCTATGAACACCTTGCATCTCGATCAGTAAATTCAACAGTAGAACGACATCTAGGGTTAAAAGTTCTGCACGTATGGATGGAGTTGAACCTAGTAATATTCCGTGGGAGAGAACCATGCTCCAGCAGGGGTTATGAGCACCTAATACATGAGAATTTTGCTGGTTAAAGACACGAAGTTACCTAAAGAACGTCGTTGGTGCCCTGCGGTGTTGTTGAAAGTGGAGTGATGGGTTCCCACTGTTAAGTGTCCTAATGAATGTCATGATGGACGGACAAGGGGACGTGCTAAATTGACAAGGGTTGGACATCAGGGGTTGTACTTCTCGGGAGGAAGCAAAATTTCCCTGTTGCTGATGGTTTTTATTGTTGCCTGGAAGGATAACGCTTTTGCTCTTTTTCGACCCACTCCCCCATCTCTTTCTGAGTGCATTGAAACACAATCTGGTTACTTTCTGCATCGTGGCGACACAAATGAACTTACAGTCTCCCTGTGTCACACTTATTTACATGTTCAAGAAACTAAGACTTAACTGTCTAATTATTATCGTTTAATTCATGCCTCAAGCAACCTCAGGAACTGATGCACATTTCCATTTTCTTCAATGACAGTAGTAAGTCAATAAGTAAATTTTAAGGAGTTTCTTCAAGGCTGAACATCCTTTAACAGTTATTTCATATTGAACAAATTAAATTCATGAAATTATATGAATTAATTGTTCTTTCACACTTTAACCTTGTGTTAGGACAACACTAAAATGCGAAAATAGGGACTGAAAGATCCATGGTTCAAATATTGACTATGGCATTGAATTTTCCATTTTTATTCTACCTTTCCAGCGTTGCCTTAACAGGTGGTAAAAACGTGAAGGAATGATTTCCATTGATTGATCCACAAGTGCTGAAACTTCAAAGCCTGGGAATTAACGGGGTTCGGAATGCCCTACCTCTACAATGTTAAAATCTGTTACATTTAAGTCCCTTAATCTCAGTAACCAATCAACCTAGTGGGATGAAACTTGTACCACAAATTACGTATTGTTTCCCTGTAATTTATACAGGAGGAATTTGGACTAACGTGAAAAATGTATATATTATAATTTTAACACGACTCAAAATATTGAAATTAATAAATAGTTTATTTTATTTTTCATAAAATAATCATTGCAAATAAATTTTTATGTGTCTAAAGTTGGATATACATATACAGAACACATGGTAAAAATTGTAGCTTGGTATCTCATACAGAAGCTGAGATATTGGGTCAGATATTTTAAGAAATGGGATTTTCCAGAAATTGCGTTTGAAGTTGGTAGTAGGTTTTATCATGCCTTACTGCATCCCTGGGTCATGTGATGGATTATCTAGGTCTTCCTCCTCTTCTAATATTGTGATAGGATTTTATACATACAACAGATTCACTGATAAATCTTTTTAACAAAGAAACATTCAATATTATATTTAGAAAATCATGCATTTCTTTATAAAGTTCTAAGCATCACTGTTTTTTCTTTTTCGAAGAACTAATTGGAACATTATGTTTTAGATTAGTACCTGTTGATGATTGTCATGTATTGTTTATAATTACAGTTTTAGACTTGCCAACATTCTTTCATCTCTTAAAAACACCTTTTCGTCTTGTCATAATGCCTGATTTTACCAAAATGGAATATATATCCCGCAAAACAATATTCAATAGTTATAATTCACTAAAACATAAGATAAGCATTCAAAAATAATCATCAAAGAGAAATGAAAAAAGATCACCCAGCAGCATAGATTGAGAATAAAAATTGTCCCACCCATCACAAAAAAATTCCATTTCGATAGCTCTTATAGAAAAAACGTTACAGCTGTCAAACGTTACACATTGTTATCGATATTTGACAGAAACAACGCAACAGAGCAGGCGTAATTCAAGTGGTTTCTAAATTATTATACTATATGTATCATATACCATTTTAATCGCAGAAAAATGCAAATCAATGTCAGACGAAGTATAAAATGTGGCAATTTTATGATTTTTGGTCATTCCGAACCCCTTTAAAGTACTTGGGGTTCTAAGGTGTAATTAAGATGTGTCATCTCATATGTATTTGAGATTTCAAGGTTTACCCAAAAAATAGGTGAGCTAATTGAAGGCTTTAATACCGTGATGCCATGAGAGCACAGTGGCTAAAGTATCTGCACAGAGATGTTCAAGAACCCCTTAAAGTACTTGGGTTGTAAGGTGTCATTAAGACGTGTCATCTCATATGTATTTGAGATTTCATGGTTTATCGGGAAAAAATAGGCGAGTGAATTGGAGAATTTAATACCATGATGCAATGGCAGCACAGTGGCTAAAGTACGTGCATAGAGGCAGGAGGATGTTCAAGAGTAGTGTATAGTTCCTATGATTTTTTCTCCTGTATTAAAATACCTATAAATACCATTTTGCCAGAATGTGTAAATAAATACTTTGACAAATGAGGATTTTAATTAATACATTTGAAAAAAATTATAAAAATAATTGTACAAAGAATAAACTAAAATTAACCTTCTAGCTAACAAAAGATACTCATGACAAGAAATCACTATCATGCGGATCCAAAATTAAACATTATTTAGCAGTGATTAAACCAGAAGCACTGTAGCCCGCCTCGGTTGCGTGGATGGTAGCGTCTTTGTCTCACGTTCAAGACGTCCCTAGTTAGAATCTCGGTCAGGGTGAGTTACCTGGATAAGGTTTCCTCCGGAGTTTTCCCTTATACTGAAAGACGAATGTCGGGTAACTCTAAGCTCTATGGGCCCTGGGCTCATTTGAGCATCATTTCATCCATTGCATTCATCGTCCGATATGACTCAATGTTATATAATAATATAATATAACCCATGGCGCGACAGCCCTTAGAGGGCCAAGGCCTACCAAACCGACTGCCGGCCTCACGCCCACTTACGTACGGCAGAGGTGGATGATCATCCAACCGATACGGGGAGGAGATGTGGTCAGCATCTCGGCATCCCCCAGCCGGAACGTTGGTTTCCGTGACCAGGGCCGCTTACCTAGCGTAAGCTCCTCACGACGCTGAGTGGGCACCGGTTCTATACCCGGGACATAAAATCCCCACCACATGGGTGGGATCGAACCCGGGCCGCTTTCCGTGGCCAGGGACCAAGGCATTCTGCCTTAGCCCGCTACGCCACGACGCAGGACGTGACTCAACGTTGGAGGACGTTTAAAATAAAAAAGCACTATATACATCAGAAACACTCAACATGAATTTCAAGAATCAAATAGAGAAGCTCGAATTAAAAGAACGGAAAATATTAAGAAAGATCATAGGACCAAAATATACATCAAGAATGAAACTCTCTGCACAAGAATTGAAAAACTCTCAGATACTATGCGAAAAAAGGGTAAATTTTTATGGCTGTCTCCTCAGAATGAACTCTAGGACATTAACTAAACAAATCTTTGATTTATTCCGTAACCCTAAAACAAAATCTATCTGATTTACAGAAATTAAAAACGAAAATAAATGACTCAAAGATAAATGCACATTAAAATCCAAATCCATTATCTCGGCAGAAGAAAGCAACAAAAGATCAGACAAAATGAATAAATACTGGGAACTATGAAAAGAACAACACATAAGGAAATGATTGATTCAACGTACCACAAACAGGGGACACGACAAGAAGAATAAACCAAAATAGATTTAGTATACAATAAATTGATATTGCAAGTATTATCCTCGTAGCTGAGCCTCTGGCCTTTGTCCTTATAGGTCTGGTACTCCTGCGCGATAGACCATAATCAATATTAATGAGATATACATCTCATCAAAGTATTGTTAAACGTTCCTCATTTGTCTCTGCTTATGGAACGTATCGCGGACATCATCTAGCGGACAAATGTGAATGAAAACAGCATTGTCATGTTTCTTGACAAGCACCTGACCTTATTGTCACCCTTGGATCTTCAGAAACACTTTCAGTTATCAGGATCTCTAATTTATTTAAATTAACAAACACATACATGGAATAAATATTTTAAACACAGGATATAAATTATATGCAAGAATCTTAAGTAAAAGGTTACAAACCATTACAGATGATATACTTTTAGAAGAACAAAATGGTTTTAGAAAAGGACGATCCTGTACAGATGCTACCTTTACAGTTAAGCAGATAATAGAAAAAAGAAGAGAATTTAATCTGGAAACACATGTAGCTTTTATTGATTATGAAATAGCGTTTGATCGTGTAAATAGGAAAAAATTGTGGGAAATCATGACTCGAAGAGGCTACCCAAATCATCTCATTAAAGTTCTAAAATCTATATATAAGGATACAACAATCAGCATATATATTGGAAATGGAATGTATAGTAAATGGATACATACAAATCAAGGTGTAAGACAGGGTTGCAGTTTGTCTCCTATCTTATTCATAATTTATATAGATGATCTGATTAGAGAGTGGATGTTTAAAATTAACGGAGGCATTCATCCTGCACCAAATTTTATTCTTAAGACGATGCTATTTGCGGATGACCAAATAATTATAAGTAAAACTGAAGACGAGCTGCAAAGAGCAGTATATATTTTAAAAAAGTTATGCAAGAATTATGATTTCAAAATTTCCACAAATAAAACAAAAACAATGGCGTTTCGAGGTAAAGACACTATTAGAACCAAAATAGTAATTGATGATATTATCTCAGAGCAAGTTACGGGTTTTAAATATTTGGGAACATATGTCAGTTATAAATATTAAAATGATTTTAAAAATAAATTACCAATATTTCAACAAATATGCGGCATAATAAATAGAAGCCTAAAAACTAAAACCAGGAAAGAAACACGGATGAAATTTTATAAAGTAATGGCTGTGCCTGCTTTTCTGTTTGGTTCTGAAACATGGAAATTAACAAAAGCAGACAAAAACATGATACAGGCTGCTGAAATGAGATTTTTAAGAGCAGTAAAGCGATGTACTCTTTTAGATAAAGTTCCAAATGAAAACATAAGAGAAGATTTAGAAATAAGTTCTTTAGAAGAAAAAATAATAAATTATAGAAATGAATGGAGAGAGCATATTGAGAAAATGCCGAGAGATAGGATCCCAAGAAGAGTTATAAACTATAAACCTAGAGGAAAAAGACATCCGGGAAGACCACGAAAACGATGGTCAGACATGTTTTAAGCCGGAACAGGCAGCATTACCTAGCCCTTGGAGTGAGGAAGAAGAGGAAGAAGAAACACATGCATTTACTCTTTCAATCATACTTTCATACTCTAGGAAAAACTTCCCTTTCTTCAGGTGAGAATCAAACTCCGAACTACTGAATTTTGAAGTTAGAAGATTAACTAACGGACCAGGGAAGAAATTCTTGAAGAACTTTTGTCTGAATCATAGATGTCAACAAGCAACGTAAAGATACATTGGTCATCCTACATGATCCGACGGAGAGTGATGAATTTTTTGTGAAGTAAAACTCCTGAGCATGTTAGGAAAGCCAGCGAGGGTATCTTAGATTTACTATAAGTAAATGAACTTCAAACTGAAAATGAGACTTTTGAGCAAAATTAAGTGGTTTTTCACGCCCGATAATGAATGACAGGCTAAGATCCATAGCAGTTAAACGCCCCCCGCAAATAAAATTCAGATTTACTTTTATTTGCTGGGTTTTGTGTTACTGTTTAAGCCTTCGTTACAAGAGTGGTGTACAATCAGTGTAAATCTGCTAAGGATGTAAGGTTCTAAGGCAAATTGAGCCATCTAGTGCTTCTGAACATGCGTGATGTTCAGTTGTTTTGACAACTGACTTAGGATTTCAGACAAAACACGGGCAGTTCAGGAGAAATCTGAACCGGAAGCAGCTCTTATCAATCATTTCAACTTGCTCTTGTATCATTTCTGCATCTGATTCTTCTAAATATGAATATCCCGACATTACTTTTATAATTGTTAGTTGAATGTTTTCTTTGAGTTGATAAAACTCTGCCACTTATTCTTTGTATGATAATTATGATGACTTTTGTTTTTAATTTTACGTCCTCCAACGTTAAGTTGAGAAGGTATTGCCTATCTACATATTGCTATTTCCATGATTTATGTACATGAAAATTGTCAGGCATGTTCTTAAAACCTTTATCTTTAATAATACCTATTATTTGAAATTTTTTTACTGTAAATTTCTTATAATTTTTAGTATTTGTAAGAAAAGCGCTAAAATTTCAGATAATTTTATTTTTTTAAACAGGTGTTATGTATCTCAAGAGAGAAATCTCTTATTATTATTCTTAGGAGTCCGCTTAATACACCAAAAAAATAGTTTTTTAAAGAAGTGTACCGGAACCAGCAAAATGTGAAACTGAGAGAAACAGCTTTAAAGTTTATATATTGATTACTGACTTCTCACATGAGTCAGAACATTCCTGCTGCATAGGCCGCGCCGTGGCTCAGTGATTAGACCGCTTGGCTCTCAGCAAGGCGGCCCGGGTTCGATCCCAGGCGACCGCAAAGTCGCGACCCCAGGTGAACTGCTGGGGCGGGTTTTCTCCGGGATCTCCGGTTTCCCCCGCCATCTCATTCCACCGGTGCTCCATCTTCATCTCATGTATCATCAGTGTTATCGCCTGCGGTGCCGTATGTAGTAAAAGCGGGCGTTAAACACTACACATTTCATTGCATAGTCTTGACCCTCTGTATTCTCACTCGTTCTTTTCAAGTTCCTCTTCATTTGTCTTGCTTTCTTGGCCAGTTCTTCAATCATTTTATCTGCTTTCAGGACTCGCAGCTCATCAATTTCTGTATATGACTACTATCATGATTAGCACATGTATTGTGTGAACTCGGCCTACTAACCTCAATATTACATGTTGTTTCATTGTCTATTGTATTTATTTTTTCCGCATTTACTGTTCTGCTTTTTACCTGTTAACTTTCTCTTTCTAAATGTTTTTGTCCTACCCATATCACATATTCACCAATAACTAGTACAAAATATTATTCGGAACAAATGACTGTTTACATACACAGCCAAAGACAAAAGAAAACTAGCATAATTGGAGTTAAAGTGGTACCAGCAGAAAGCTTGGAAGATCCCTCACAAAACAAGGCTTAGTTCAGAAATATCTGTTCCGTATTACAGAAGTTATGATCGATTTTTTGAAATTTACGAAAAGTGGAGTTGCAAAACTTAACACCCACTAATATAATAAGCAAATTAGGTATAAAATATTGCTACAATGAACTTTTTAACTATACATTTGTAATCTACAGGGATGGCACTATAATAAAATGTAAAAATAAAAAAGTAACTTAACCCCAGGTGAAGAGTCTTCTCACCTTCTAAGTTATATCGGGCGGCGAATGAGATGGGTGAAATGATACTCAAATGTGTCCAGAGTCCATGGAGCTTAGAGCTACCCGACATTCGTCTTTAAGGATACCTTTAAGGATGAGGGAAAACCCGGGAAAACCTTATCCAGGTTACCTCTTGAACTTGAGACAGACACGCTACCATCTACACTACCGAAGCGGACGATGATGATGTCATTTCTCTTGTCACTTCATGATTACACTATGTACTGAAATTTTATTTTCCACCGTTTTCCTTTCCATTCCAATTCGTTCTCTTTCCTAATTCTATTAATAATTCAAATGTGGGCCATTGGAATTAACTTCCATAGGAATAAAATTAAAAAAAAAAGTATGCAGGAAACCCTTCATCACAAAACTTACCATTTAATATACACTAGAATACCGAGGACTTAATATAAGGTATGATTTTTTCATATTTCCTTGACAAATAAGAGCTTTTGTGAAAGATTTTCAAAATATTGACCCGATTGACGCGTGCTTACCTTATACAACTTACCGTTCTTTTTAAAATTGTTTTGATTCATAGAACCTCAAAACAGGTATTTCCAATGACATCTCAGAATATAAGATAACTTACAAAGAGCCATACATGAATTAAATAATATTACAAGAGAATATAAACTTCAAATTTCATATGAAAAAACAAAAATAATGGGTTTTATAGGAACGAACCATTTGAGAGCAAAAATTTGCATAAATGATAAACCCATCCAACAACAAAGTTATTTTAATTATCTTGGCTATATTGTGTCATATACCAGTAATAAAGATATACAAAACAAAATAAACAAATTCCAAACAGTATGTGGCACAATAAAAAGAACTTTTAAAAATTGTAATCGACAAACTTTGTTAAAACTGTATAAAATAATGGCAATCCCAACCCTGCTTTATGGGTGCGAAAACTGGGTCTTGACTATCTCACAACAGAAGAAAGTGGAGGCTGATGAGATGAACTTTCTGAGACAGCTGGCAGGTTATAGACTCATAGACATGAAAAGAAACGAGGATATTAGAAGAGATTTGGAAATTCAGAGTCTAAATATATATGTGTAGTGTTTAACGCCCGCTTTTACTACATACGGCACCGCAGGCGATGACACTGATGATACATGAGATGAATATGGAGCACCGGTGGAATGAGATGGCGGGGGAAACCGGAGGTCCCGGAGAAAACCCGCCCCAACGCCGTGTTGTCCACCACAAATCTCACTTTGCGGTTCAGAGTCTAAATGAAACAATCATTGCATAAAGGCAAAAATGGCAAGATCATGTGCAGAGAATGACCGAAGACCGTACAACAAAACTAGTATGCAAGTATAAACCTGAAGGTAGAAGAAATGTTAGCAGGCCACGAATGAGATGGTCCGATCAATTTCGTTGAAGTCGGAACGGGTCACAAGGCTTATAAAGTGTTGATGATGACCTCAGAATATAATATGTGAATGAAGTACAGTTATTTATTATCTCGATGTAGGTTTGTAATTCAGGAATCAAATGAAATGTCTTCGTTATAGTGGAATATGTAGTTTTTATTAGTGGTATTACATAAGTTTTCTGTCTTTAAAGCAATTTATACATTCCTGTGTTTTATGGCTTTGCTCCGTTACCAAGCTCTCGAAGACCGTGCTGTAAAATCCAAGAACCACGTGTGGAGGAAGATTTTGTATTTTGTACGAGAGAGGAGGGTTTTGTTGCAGAGCAAGAAATACTTTGTGTAATGGTGTGGCTAGGCAGCACCTGGCTGGTTGCTGGGTAGAGTGTTATGATGAGCTTTTGAATATGGAATATGACGATGGGGAAGGTAGGGTCTCATAACGAGGAGGGATGGAAAATGCTACACCTCCCCAAATCCCACTACATGAACATTCTTTGGTGCGAAAATAGAATAAAGGCCGAACGCGTATAGGATGCAAATTCTGACAAATATTCAGACTGCTAGAACCACAGAGTATTAAACGACATGCAATAAAATTATTAATAATAGTAAAATATATAAGTTGCAGCGCAAGACGTACTCTGCTCGCTCTACCTCATTTGTTTTAATGCTAAATTAATAGTGACGTTTTTCAGAGGCATGTCGTCATATTACGACTTTGAATATCTATTATCTTTGCATGACCTCGGGTAAAATAAATAGTACACTTGAAAAACTTGTAAATACTGGAAAATCCAAAATAAATTTCGCATCGCATCAGCTTCGGAAAAACATATTATATACCTGGGGTCTTTTTACACCCCACTATGTGGCGATAAAGTGCAAAATATTTCCACAAAAAAACAATAACTTTATTCTGAGACCAAAGCACATCTTTTAAATTAAAACTTCATTGTTGTAAGCTACATAAATTATGTACTAACATGTCTGAAATATGATAACGTATATATGTTTAGTTCAAAAAATATACATACTATTTTAACACCAAATGTTTATTTACCTCACACTGTATAGCAATACCGCAATTTTTTATTGTGATGTGCATTATCACCTTATGAAAATCATCTCCACTT
Organism: Mantis religiosa; assembly: GCA_030765055.1. Taxonomy (NCBI): domain Eukaryota; kingdom Metazoa; phylum Arthropoda; class Insecta; order Mantodea; family Mantidae; genus Mantis; species Mantis religiosa. The sequence continues at coordinate 32,207,355 of CM060953.1, read as the reverse complement.
GAAATAATGAACACTCATTGCAGAACACTTTTACTCTTACATATTCTTTGCAGATAAATTTGTGATACGCATCACATTTATTCCTCAATTTTTTATCCTTTGACTTTGAGCAGGAATCACATTTTCTTCGTTTCTGATTTGGAACATATGCATCTGTTGGCTGTCATTTACGAGGGCTGTTCAATAAAGAATGATCACAATTTGTTTTCTGACAACGTACCTTTACTCATTCTCATAATTTTGATGGTTCTTCTCAAAATATTCTCCCCTGAATGCAATGCACTTGTCCCAGCATTTCTGCCAGTCTTCAAAGATATGCTGGAAACCATTTTTGAGAGATCCTTCAAAATCGCCTCTGCAGCCTTCACTACTGCTTCTGATTATGGATAATACCTCCCACCAAGGCGTTTCTTCAAGTTAGGGAATATAAAAGAGTCACATGGGGCTAAATCCGGACTATAGGGAGGTTGAGGGAGGCGCTTCACGTTGATTTTTGCAAGATATTCAGCAATAACTTTGGCAATATGTGGTCGCGCATTATCGTGGTGCAGCATCCAGCCTTCTTCACGGAAATGTGGTCTTTTGCGCCTGATATGGACTTGCAGTGTTTTCAGGACATCCTGTAGTATTGTCCAGTTACTCATGTGTGTGCAGGTACAACATGCTGATAAACAATTCCATGAAATGACCGTAACTTTCGCAGCAGAAGCAATCACTTTTGTTTTTTAGGAGTTGGTGATGAAGGATATTTCCATACTGAGCTTTGCTCTCAGGATCAAAATGATGTAGCCAAGTGTAATCAACAGTGATTACGTTTGAAAGAAACTCCGGATCTTCCTCGAACATCAACTTTAACTGCATGTTACCTCCATTGTATCGGTAGGCGATACTGAACATATCTGAACTTGCCTGGTTCTCACAGGCGGGAACCAGGAGTACCAACAATGAAACTACTACGGCGTGTTTGTTTCACATTAAGCTAACCGAATATAATAAGATTGAATTTTAGTGCGAAAAATTATGACCGTAAAAAACTTATGATTATTCTTTATTGAACAGCCCTCATAGATCCTTAAAACCAACATGAGTTATTGCTGAATGAATGCGTTGTGTTCTGCACTGGTGTGAAAGAAATCATCTCTCACTTTGAGGTCTGACCAGCTCTTTTTCCAGACTGGGAAATTATTTCTCTCAGAACAGTTCTCTTCTAGCGTGTTTACCTCTCATATGATGTAAAGATTTACAGTACAGGACGTAAGCAGTGAGGCATGCTAAGTCAAATATATCAAGAAATAGAGCAAGTGGCCACCTTATTGTTCCAAGTTTCACCGAATAGTACCTAGCAATCTTATCAACAGTATCAACACCTGACTTTTTCGAGTTGTAGAACATTAAACAACTTTTATTTTTCACGTCTAACTTCTGTATTTGTATTTTACAATAATTTGTCACAACAGAGCATGTGTACGTATTGTCTACAAATTTGTAACAGCAATGGACATACAAATGAAGGTTTAGAAGGTGCATTGTTGCCAAGTTTTAATTATTGTAGTAAATTTGTAATATAACATGGAAACACATATGGTATGTATACCTGGAGTATTTTCTGACTCTGTTACAAAGATATTCAAAATTATATGCTACCGACACTCATATTATCATAAATATTTTGACCATTTATAATAGAAAGTACACCAAAAGCATATCTGGAAGATGAGAAGTCTACGTTTACATTAAAACAATTTCTAAGCAGTTAAAGCAGCTTTGGAGTCTATAAAGACCCCAGACACAAACAAGGGCTATATAGAATACTGCCATAAAAACACAGTATCTGTCTCTGATGGTCTAAAGATTATACCAAATTTTCCTAGAAAGAAGATCACTTCACGATATGCTTGAAGAAATTTCAAACCAAGCATTTTATGGTTCTTAAAATCTGTTGGAGAGTGACCTTTTTGTAGATATAATAGGTCCATGTTTATTTGAACAAATGAAATATAGTAGTGAAAATTAAACAAGGAAGAATAAGGTGGATTGGTCATGTGCAGAAAAGCCGGAAACCAATGTAGTTAAGAAGATATTCATAAGAAAGCTGGATGGCAGAAGGAGAAGAGGAATACAAAGGAAAAGGTGGGTAGATGATGTAGAAGATGACTTGAGAAAGTTGGGGGTTAAAGGCTGGAGAAGAAAAGCAGAGGACCGAGTACAATGGAAGAGGGTGGTTAGGGAGGCCAAGGGTCTACATGACCTGTAGTGCCAACTATCATCATCATCATTATCACATCATCATCAATAGTTCCATTTTGAGAAATAAAACAATAATAATTATTTATGTGACTTGCGAAAAAGTATAACGCCTTATGTGTTAGAGCCGAGGAATTAAATTTCAAGAGCATGATAGAATCAAACGTCGCTAGCCCCCTATGTTACTTAAGAAAAATCCACTTGAATTTTAAATTATAAAAATATTAAAAATCGTTTAAAGAAAGATCTAGAATCGATGCTTTTACAAGGTATAAGATGATATTGGATGCTCTGAATACCATGGAGTCGTAAATGTGGATGCAAAAATAACAATTTGTAAACTGTAAAATGAGTGATACATGCAACAAAAGCTTTATACCTGGAGATATTCTAGAGGAAACTCCAATTGCTGGTTATAATTTGCTGCCATAAAAGTCAACAGCAATATATGACAAAGAATTTTTGTTTTAAGAAATAGTGCAGTTCAAACAGTGCTACGAATACTTGCGAGCAAGTAGTTCAGAAAAATCACAGATCCTAAAATCATGTAGTCGGTGGTCGAGGTATTCGACGTTGAGATGTACATATAATGTCAATTAAAAACGAAGTGAATATTAGTACCCTCAATATTAATTATTCAATGAAACCAGAATAACAACATAAAATATATTTCTTACATTGTAGATGTCGTATGCTTGTTTCCAGCTTTTCAGATAAGTAAAGAAAAATTGAACATCGGATTAAACCGTCTACCAGATAATCAATAGCCAAAGAGATTATAATATAATGTTTTTGACATTTTATTAGAGTAGGTGTTCCTGGAGAATAATGCCATTGTTTCGCAAATGTTAACTTTATTCTTCTGCTATAATGACTCCGGTAGAGCTGATTCGACTCTTTGCAGAGTTTATTCATGTCTAACAGTAAAAGGCCTACATTTCAGTAACAAAAGTATCTGTTTGACCTGCTTTACTGACTCCGGTAGAGATAATTCGACTCTTTGCAGAGATTATTCATGTCTAACAGTAAAAGGCCTACTTTTCAGTAACAAAAGTATCTGTTTGACCTGCTTTACTGACTCCGGTAGAGCTGATTCGACTCTTTGCAGAGTTTATTCATATCTAACAGTAAAAGGCCTACATTTCAGTAACAAAAGTATCTGCTTGGCCTGCTATATTGACTCTGGTAGAGATAATTCGACTCTTTGCAGAGATTATTCATGTCTAACAGTAAAAGGCCTACTTTCCAGTAACAAAAGTATCTGTTTGACCTGCTATATTCACTCTGGTGGAGTTAATTCGACTCTTTACAGAGATTATTCATGTCTAACAGTAAAGGCCTACTTTTCAGTAACAGATGTATCTGCTTGACCTGCTATATTCACTCTGGTGGAGTTAATTCGACTCTTTATAGAGATTATTCATGTCTAACAGTAAAAGGCGTACTTTCCAGTTTCAAAAGTATCTGTTTGACCTGCTTTACTGACTCCGGTAGAGATATTTCGACTCTTTGCAGAGATTATTCATGTCTAACAGTAAAAGGCCTACTTTCCAGTAACAAAAGTATCTGTTTGACCTGCTATATTCACTCTGGTGGAGTTAATTCGACTCTTTACAGAGATTATTCATGTCTAACAGTAAAGGCCTACTTTTCAGTAACAGATGTATCTGCTTGACCTGCTATAATGACTCTGGTAGAGATAATTTGACTCTTTACAGAGATTATTCATGTCTAACAGTAAATAGCCTACTTTTCAGTAACAATGACCTGTTTTTTTGTTGCGGAGTGTAGGGTTTATTGAAAACCTTTGTAGCATGTCCTTGAAGGATGCTAACCTAAAAATACGAAAGTTTTTATTTAAAAATCATTTCGTTTTTTATTTATATATACAGACACGCCCAAACACCATACAGGTACAAATATAGTTATCCTTTTCTGCTGAATTTTATCTAAATTACTGTTACAAAAGCTTAAAAGTAAGTATACTTTTTGCTATTGTAGTAATTTTATTTCCGCTAACACATTCCGTTCTAATTTGGTCGCTCAGTTGGTTAGGTACTTGCCTACTGATCCAAAAGCCCGAGTTCAAACCACGACAAGGCCAAAGATTTCTAAATGCTTAAAAGTGACACCACCTGTCAGTAAATTTACTGTCATATAAAATTTACCGCATTTATGTTGGTGTAGGGACGTGGCGACCCCATCGCCCAACCTTACGGTTGCAGTCAGCCAACTTAATGCCTAGGGGTATATCTGTTCCACCCGGGCTCCCGAGGGGAAATAAATATTAGGAGTACAGTTGCTCACTGGTCAATGGGCCCCATACACAGGGTTAAGTGTGAAGTCCTCAACGGGATTTTCGGCGGGGAAGAAGTTCTTCACTACGGCGAAGTCACGGAAGAGGCATCTCTCCTAATGGGGATAATACATTAGGAACGGACAGATGAGGTACGAAGTCCAGTAAGACAGCTCATCTAGGAGAGGACAACTTCGATATAAAACCGGGCCCATCAGGATGGGGGTTTAGCATTGGGCTAGCAACCCAATCCAGTAAAAAAGGAGCTTACTCACAATTCTCATAAAAAGAGCCGGACTGATGTGGGACGCCCAGCTCTACGCAGAAAGGATCAGTAGGCTCTTGAGGCGAACGGAACGGGTCACAGGGCCCAATCCTTGAAGATGATGATGATAAAAGGAACTCTTTCATGAAGAATGCCACACTGATGATGCTGATATGACCCTAATATGTTGCATCAAAATATGTATTTATTTCTTTATTTAGGTGTAGGATTAGGGGTTAGAATTTCATTACGGAGGGGATTCGGTACGTTAGCCACAATGCTGGGCTCATTATTCCTATGCCCCCGAGTGGGGGACACCCGAGAGGAAGGATGAGGTGAAGGACACAGAGGGTGGCCGAACAAAGAAGGCACGACAGTACAGAGGGCAAGGTCCATACCGTTTACTAAGCTAGAGACTTCCCCCGGCAGGCCAGGACAACGAACACGCTCCCCTACTGCGGGATGGCAACGAACCCAGCAGCCGAGCTCCAAAGGTCTCTGGCTGGCGGTCTCGAAATGGTCCCAGCAGAGGAGCGGAGACCGGCAGCCGACCTACCGGAGGAGGAAGTAGTTTACCTCAGAGCACATCATCCTGCCATGCACCACCGAGACTTCTACCCTGAAACAGACCACTAAATGAGAAATAATATGAAACGATAATGGGAGAAATGGAGGGACAGAACATTTAGGGGATGTAATTAATCTACCCAGCATTCACCTAGCGACCCGGGAAAATCCTCACAAAAACCCTATGGGTCAGGTAAGTGGGCCTATTTAGATGTAAGAGGGGTACAGTACGCAAAACCGATAGTCAGAATTATTAAAACATTGATCGCTTGGAATTCCATGATGATGCGTATTTTGGAGAAAAACAAGAAAAAATGCTTAGTGAAGAGTTAACGGTACAAAGACACCCATTTTTTTCACAAACATTGCGTTTAAGCACTTAATTTTAAAGTATACATTTCTTTGCTATGTTCTATTAGGTTTGCCAACTGCAAAAACAATGCAGAAATTAATGGGTTCTTTAATAATGTATAAAAAATCAGTGAAACTTAACTGCCAAATCGTAAACTTATATTTTCTTTACATGACATCCTTTCTCAGATACAATTATTTGTTCCTGGCGTACTGTCTTAATATGCATTAAAGTTACTGCTTCTTTGTGCGGAATAAAGATAAATTAAATTTACGCCATATGTACAGTATAAGTTACTGTAGTTATAAGAATTTTGAAAATAATAATTACAATTTTCTCCCTCACATTATGATATTGTAGGTGGAGCCCTCTATGGAGAGGAATAGTCGGTAAAGATATTTTTGTTGCTTGTGAGCCAATTTCTCTCCAGGCAGGCAATCAATATACCTGAAAGGGTGTCTCCCACATATGTACCAGGGTGTGTCAAAAAGTAATGCCTCCTATTTTTTCTCTTTTAATTGCCAAGAAAATTGAATCCAATTTACATAGCTTGAAAACTACAACATTGACGATTCATTTGTCACTATTCAATATAATCTCCGTCCTTTTCCACAGTTTTGGTCCACCTTTTAACTAGGGCATGTATTCCAGTGTGGTAAAACACACGGTCTTGCTTCCTAAGCCATTGAGACACGGACGTTTTCACAGCCTCCTCATCTTCAAAATGAATCCCACGATGAGCTTCCTTTACTGGTCCGAACAGATGGAACTCTGATGGTACCAGGTCAGGGTAGTATGGGGGGTGAGGTAAGACTTACCATCCCAAATTCTCAATTTCTGCAGTGGTGTAACGGCTGGTGTGTGGTCTTGCATTGTCATACAAAAGAAGAACTTCCGCCATAGATTTTGTTGGGCGAACTCGGCGAAGAAGTGCTCTCAGCTTTTTGAGAGTTCTGACGTATTGGACAGAATTTATTGTGCATCCCTGCTCCAAAATATCAATTATAAGCACACCCTCTGCATCCCGAAACACTGTCGCCATAGCTTTCCCTGCCGACCGCTGAGTTTTTAATTCTTTTTTCTTCGGTGACATTGTGTGATGCCATTCCATTGACTGCCTCTTTGATTCAGGTTCAAAAATGTGCACCCACGTTTCGTCTCCAGTAACAATTTTTTTCCAGAAACTCCTCTCCCTCCAAATTGAAGCGTTGCAAGTGTTCGGAGGCTGTTGTTTTTCTTGTTTCTTTGTTTAGGACGGTTAACATTCTTGGTAACCAACGTGAACAAACTTTTGAGTAACCCAGTTATTGAATAATCGTCATCACACTGCCTTTACTGAGGGAAGTAATGCGACACAATTCACCTGTTGTTACCCGGCGATCACCAGGAATGATATCATGGACTTGCTGAATGTTGCATGGAGTCACTGCAGTCACCGGCCTGCTGCTTCGCTTTTCATCTGCCAATGGTGTTTGTCCTTCACCTTCGTTAGAGCGACGAACCCATCGCCTAACAGTGCTGACATCCACCGTTGCATCACCATACACATTTTTTTAGCTTTTCGTGAATGCGAATTGGCGTTTCACCTTCCGCAGTCAAAAATTCAATCACAGAACGCTGTCTAATACGAATGTAGATGTCTGGCATTTTGCAAGAGGATGCAGTGCTGCCCCTGTTGACTTAGGAAGTTACTACTGCAAGGGATTGGAGAAGAAGGTTTGAGGAATTGCGCCAAATTTAAATTTTTCACATAACTTACTTATTTAAGGGGGAAAAATAGGAGGCATTACTTTTTGAGCCACCCTCATATTAATGCATATGTATACACTGGGTTCAATAAATGTTATATTCTATCTATAGATGCTTGAAATTCAAAATTCAATTAACCTCAGTAGTTTCTGGTAACAAGTATCCACAAGGGCAGTAGCCTCAGCCTTTGAGGAATATTGCACTTCCACTGACTCTCCGACCTCAGCCTACGTCCCATCAGTAATTAGTTGTTGCTCTTCTGACATCTCAGGTGGTGTATGGAAAGGTAGAGTCAAACTGAAAACTTCAATGCCATAGCATTTTATGACACTTTAATCCTACAGATAGGATTAATCAAAGTCAGTAGAACTGCTGTTTATCTTTCATTTCACGACATGCTTTGCATTCAGCAATTTGTCGGGGGGAGGGGAGATTTATGTTATAAAACGTGATGTAAACCCAAATATATCTATCCTTATTTTTAGTTATATTTTCACTCAGATTCATCATTATTAAACTAACGCGAGATTGCCTTTCATTAGTAATTGCAGCAGTAATTGCCTACAATTGTATACACATAATTTTGTCTAGTTTAACAATGTGATGCATTTAAATCATGTGATTTATAATTTGTATTACGGCAATGATCTATTTGTCTTCATAAAACTGATTGTTTTACCATGTGATTCCTATAATTATATATACAAATGAATTGTCCTGTGTTAGTCTCACAAAATTTCGAGAACGACTGAACCGATTTGAGTAATTTTGTTTTTGAAATATTTCTGCAAGTCCAAGGAAGGTTTAAAAGGTGAGGAAAAAACGTGAAGTGATAATGGACCGGGTTATTAACTTTATATAAAAGTACACACCCAAAGTTTTACGGAACTCATACACTTTCTTTTATTTTTGACAAACAAAAGCATTCCTTCCAAAGTCTTCAAAGATGTTTCACTTACAATATTTTATTAAATAGCGTTTATTGTTTGTTATCAAACCTGAATATTTCTTCACTATAAATATTTGACCATAGAAAATTCTGGTCAAATATTGGTGAATCCTTTATAATTTGGGTTTGTGAATTCCTGAATGTGAATTGAACTGACAGAAAATTAATTGAATTAGTTTGTAACTTTTTGAAGTTCGTGGCAACTTTGTTACTATGCCAAGGAGAAGACCAACTGACTTAGGTCGTAGAAGTCAGTCAAATGTGCGATGAACTACGTTACGTGCTGATCGCACTGAGGAGCAGCGAGACGCAGTCTTGGTATGCCAGAATTGCGTTCTAGAGTGTTCTTCTGTGGGAGTTGTTTCTGTACAAATCAGTTAACACAGTTATAAACCAGGATGACGTAGTCATCTGTCTGATTAAAATTCATTAGAATTGCCTGGACTCCCACCTCACAATTTTAAAATTAAAAGTAGTACCTGAGGTGTCAGAAGAGCAACAACAACTTACTAATGGGTCTTAGGCTGAGGTCGGAGAGTGAGTGGAGGTGCAATATTTCTCAAAGGCTGAGGCTACTGCCCTTGTGGATACTTGTTACCAAAAACTACTGAGGTTAATTGAATTTTGAATTTCAAGCATCTATAGATAGAATATAAAATTTATTGAACCCAATGTGTATATATGCATTAATACAAGGGTGGGTCAAAAAGTAATGCCGCCTATTCTTTCCCCTTAAATAAGTAAGTTATGTGAAAACTTTAAATTTGGCGCAATTCCACAAACCTTCTTCTCCAATCCCTTGCAGTAGTAACTTCCTAAGTCAACAGGGGGCAGCACTGCATCCTCTTGCAAAATGGCTGACATCGACATTCGTATTAGACAGCGTTCTGTGATTGAAATTTTGACTGCGGAAGGTGAAATGCCAATTCGCATTCACGAAAGGCTAAAAAAATGTGTATGGTGATGCAACGGTGGATGTCAGCACTGTTAGACGATGGGTTCGTCGCTGTAACGAAGCTGAAGGGCAAACACCATTGGCAGATGAAAAGCGAAGTGGCAGGCCGGTGACTGCAGTGACTCCGTGCAACATTCAGCGAGTCGATGACATCATTCGTGGTGATCACTGGGTAACAACAGATGAATTGTGTCGCATTACCTCCCTCAGTAAAGGCAGTGTGATGACGATTATTCAACAACTGGGTTACTCAAAAGTTTGTTCATGTTGGGTACCAAGAATGTTAACTGCCCTAAACAAAGAAACAAGGAAAACAACAGCCTCCGAACACTTGCAACGCTTCAATTTGGAGGGAGAGGAGTTTCTGGGAAAAAATTGTTACTAGAGACGAAACGTGGGGGCACATTTTTGAACCTGAATCAAAGAGGCAGTCAATGGAATGGCATCACACAACGTCACCGAAGAAAAAAGAATTCAAAACTCAGCGTTCGGCAGGGAAAGCTATGGCGACAGTGTTTCGGGATGCAGAGGGTGTACTTATGATTGATATTTTGGAGCAGAGATGCACAATAAATTCTGTCCAATACGTCAGAAGTCTCAAAAAGCTGAGAGCACGTCTTCGTCGAGTTCGCCCAACAAAATCTGATCATGCTGCATAACATTAACCAACCACGACTGTGCAATGGAAAATGCCAACTGTGAAAAAGCTAATGAATAACGTCATCGAGGCATCAGTCATCAAGTGAAAGTATAAAGGAGGGGACATCTTGATCTCGCGTATTCTCATGTTTCCAGCGGATTTAACTTTTAATTTTAAGTGTGTACAATTTACCGTACGTTTGGCCTTTGCTATGACCATAAATAAATCGCAAGGGCAGTCGTTGGAAGTTTACGGAATCAACTTGGAATTTCTCTGTTTCTCGAATGGAAAATTATACGTTGCGGAATCCATCATCTTTATATATTTATGCTACACAAAATATAAGACAAAAATATTGTATATCAGAAAGTTTTAAGTTGATTAACTTAATTGTTACTGTGTTGTAGTTAAACTTCACCCGAAATTGCAGAATAAATAAAATAATCCGAAATTGTTTTATTTATATAGATAAGCTCAGACAACTTTTATTGGCGGTACGAACATCACCAAATCAGCTAGTTATTTAATAAGAAAAGCTTTCCGTTAATGGCAGTTTCCTTTTTTGTAACTAAAAGAGTGAAAGAACTGATAGGGATGGATTACGGAAACAAGGAGCTCAAGGTTGATGGTTCCTGTACGATAATAGCGACAATGACAGTGGCACATCTTTCAATGACGAAACATTGCCGATGATTAAACTTCAGATGTTTAGGTTTTTACCAATTGTTTTCCTTTACTGCTTATTGAGCCTGACATAGATACATTTTACACATAGAATTTACCTAAACCGGCTATTATCAACTTTTATAGCGTCTACGGGCACCTATTTCAACATAAATGCCTATTTCTGCCCTTCGGCTCTTATAAACGCCTTTTTTAAACTTTCCAATCAATTTATCTACTAATCTGTCATATACAATTAATAATTATATATTCAACAACAAAGCTTTCATTAAAAGGGTACATATTTGAGTTGTTTGTTAAAATGCGCACATCTTAAAGTGCCGCATGGGAAATCATAACTCCTGTTTGATAAAACGTGGCGTGTTGTCAATTTAGAAAGGCTTAGCACAACAATAAATAAAGCAATAAGAGAAATTTTAAGGTGTTACATGTGAAATCGTAACTCCTGTTTGGTAAAATGTAGCGTGTTGTCATTTTTAAAAGGTTTAGCACAACAATAAATAAAGCAATAAGAGAAATTTTAAGGTGTTACATGTGAAATCGTAACTCCTGTTTGGTAAAATGTAGCGTGTTGTCATTTTTAAAAGGTTTAGCACAACAATAAATAAAGCAATAAGAGAAATTTTAAGGTGTTACATGTGAAATCGTAACTCGGCAATGATTCAAATTATAATTTATGGCAAACAACTGGCCCACGTGTGGTTCACAGAAACAGCTTTTCGAAACTATATTAACTGTATTAAAATCTTCGGTTGCTGTGATCAGTTCTGTGCTAAAGCTTATTTGCCTAAGAACAAATCTACCAAAAGTGCATTAATAGATTTCGGAATACCAGTCTTATACAACAGATGGGAAAATATTCTTGTGTCAGGTGTGCAATAGAGAGGTAGGCTTTTAACTGTATTTTTTGTGATTTTTTTAATTAACGTCCTTCAACGTTAAGTCATATAGAACGAAATGGATGAAATGATGCTCAAATGAGCACAGGGTCCATAAAGCTTGTTTACCCGACATTCGTATTTCAGGATAAGAGAAAATCCCTGGAAAAACTTATCCAGATAACTCAAACATTCAAGAGGCCAGCCCCCCTCGCCAAGTGGGGAGTCGAGAGTGGTAATCGCCCCGAGTTTAAATCTTAGTCATTCGCGGCTTCCTTAAATACCTCTACTCGTATTTCTAGACATTTCTAGAATGTTCTGTAACAAACAAAGAAATTGAACCTTTCAGTAGCTATCTGTTTCTTTATATGTTTCGGCAAGCTTTTATCTCCGCGCTGCACTACCTGTCCCTTATCTCCGCGGTGCACTATCTATGTCTTTGTGCGCGTCATCTGCGCTTCCTCACAACAATGCGATCGGCGACAGTATGTTTTCAGTATAAGGCTGCATTCATACACTTTTTACTTCCCACATATATATTCCGAAATTTGTTTCAAAATAGTCACTGACGTGCTCTGGAGCATTATCTACTGACAGACAGAGGTTTCTTTCACGAACTCCAGTTCAGGTTTCGGTTAGATGCTTAGGGAAGTGTGTGTAGTGTTTAACGCCCTCTTTTACTATATACGGCACCACAGGCGGTGACACTGATGATACATGAGATGAAGATGGAGCAACGGTGGAATGAGATGGCGGGGGAAACTGGAGATCGAGGAGAAGACCCGCCCCAGCGACGTGTTGTCCACCACAAATCTCACCTTGCGGCCGCCTGGGATCGAACCCGGGCCGCCTTGGTGAGAGCCAAGCGGTCTAACCACTGAGCCACGACGCGGCCTGCTTAGGGCAGTTATGTGTAGTTTACGTAAACAGACCTCCGGTTAACGGCTAATTTGAATTTATTTACATTAATTAACCAACCATCATTTAAGGTCCTAATTTGGAGGTAATACTACAAAAATAGTGTACTTTCAGTCCTGAGTAATACTCTACACAGATTGGAGCCAAAATGATTAAAGTTAGAGAAAATAATTTCTAGGTTGGGAACTAGAAGACATTTCACATGAACATATAAAATGTATTATTTATATAATATAATTAGCCACCTTCTTCAAGATGACAGCATAAGAGACGTATGCCAAAGAAGACTATCTGCACATATAGGTGAACTTGCTACTTCCGAGGACGTGAATGAGGAGTGGATACAAATAAAACAGGCTGTCTCTAGGATTACAAACGAAGTATTGGGAACCAAGAATAAATACAGGAGGAAAAGAGGACCAAGATTCTGGAAGCAGGATATCGAAGAAGCAGTAAAGAGTAAAAAACAAGCATATGAAATATTTTTACAAAAACAAGACGAAGATACAAAGAAACAATATGTAAAAGGAAGAAATACTGCGAAAGAAATGATACGTAAAGCTCATAGGGAATCCTGGAACAGACACATAGCAAATATTGAACATGATGTTCATGGGAGATAATTAATTGCTTGGAAAACTTTGAGAGGATGGAATTCAACTGAAAGAGACTTAGCCAGGTTATCATATATTACCAAAGTAGATTGGGTAAACCACTATAAAAGCCTATGGTATAATGAAAACATTGAAAGTATGGACTTAGAAAATGAACAAATTGAAGAATCAGTAGATCTTATCACCCTTGAAGAACTAAATGAAGCATTAAAGAGGTCCAAGAATAGGAAAGCTGTAGGAACAGATGGTCTACAAGTTGAATTATTTAAGTATGGAGGTATATTACTTACACTAAGACTTCTACATTTAATAAATATGTGTTGTAAAAGTAAAAAGGTACCAAATGAATGGAAAATAGACAAAGTAATCTCTGTTTTCAAGAAAGGAGATAGAACTGACTGCAATAATTATAGAGGTATAAGTCTTTTAAACACTATCTATAAAGTATATGCACGAATAATATGTAATAGATTAAAAATACTATAAGAAACAAAAATCATGGAAGAGCAGAGTGGATTTAAGAAAGGAAGGTCATGTGTTGACAACGTATTTATCCTTAAGCAAATTATAGAAAAGAGAATATAATTTAATTTGGAGACTCGCCTTGCCTTCGTGGATTTTGAGAAGGCTTTCGACCGAGTAGAACAGAATAAATTATGTCAGATATTGAAGGCAATATGTTACCCAGAGCATTTGATTAAAATCATACAAAGTTTATACGTAGATAACATAATGGTTATTGAAGTAAATGGGAAGTTAACAGAAGAAGTTGGAATAAATCAAGGACTTAAACAAGGATGCAGTCTATCACCCATTTTATTTAATATATATCTAGACGATATTTTAAACAAATGGAAATTTAAAGTAAATAGTGGTACTAACATAGGACAAAGAACGTTAAATGTATTAATGTTTGCTAATTTTTGACAATGAGGATAAGCTGCAAAAAGCAATGTATGAATTTAATAAAATCAGTAAAATATATAATATGAAAATTTCAAATAAAAATCCAAGGTAACGGCATTCCGCGGCAAATACTCGGTAAGGACAAAAATTCTAATTGCCACATTTTATGTATCTTGGATGCGACCTAAGTTATGAAATGGATCAAGATATAAATCAGAAAATAATTAAGTTTCAAGCAGTAACTGGAACAATTAAGAGAACACTAAAGGGTAAAACAAGGAGAGAAACTCAATTAAAATTTTATTCTGTCATGGCATCTTCCTATAAGGAAGCGAGACATGGACATTAAGAAACAAAAATTTTAGTAAAATACAGAGGTATTTTTTATCTTGAAAAGTGCAGAACGATGCGCAGTAGTATCTGGACGAGTCCACCTCAGAACGGTTGTAACTGGAGGGGAGGGCAGGTCAGTTACGTACCAGTTGCGAGCAAGGAAACACGTGCAGAGCTACTCGGTAACACTACAGCTTGTTTCAAAATGTGCTTGTCTCCTGGTTCCAAGAGGGCATTTATAAATGACGCCTCCTAGCAGCACACTAGGAAATAAAGTGCTACATTTAAAAACACGAGAAGTAATAACCAATATCCATAGATTTATAAAAAAGGAACAATGGTCTGGGTCAGCTATAAAAATCTGGGGAAGGGTATCTGAGAGAACAGTTGTGTCTGAAAGCAGTTTAGGAGAGTTATTACGGAAAGAAAAGCCATTGGTGCTAGTGCAACAACGTCCTTCTCTATGCCCAGTAAACAAAGATTAATAACATGCACAAAATCTAATTTGGATGTTTTGATTCAGAAGTAGTTAGGCACAGAAAGCACAGAAAAACAAAGACCAACTTTGAAGAAAGTGCTTATGTAGCTTAAAAATTCTATTGACTTCCAAGACAGTGTCTGAACCGAAGAGTTCTTTTGAAGCTAGGATTATTTGAAGGAAAAAAAAAACACTAAGCGTGACAGACAAATTATAATCGAACTCCGCACCATACGTGTAAAAAGGCTTAAGTATTTACGAAATATTCGGAGATATCGAAGTGAAGTTTATATAGTTTATATGGATGAAACATATAAATACAGCACATACTGGACCATATGCCTGGAGTGAAATACGTTACAGGGACTCTGCAGCGATATTGAAAGGCCGACAGTTGTTTATCATGCCTGCTGGAGGAGAACAGGGTTTTGTTCCAAATGCCTATGTACTATTTAAGATCCAACAAAAGCGTGGAGATTACAACTTAGTTTATAAAAGCTGCAAAACTGGCTTCGAGAATGAAATTTGTTTTTAGACACCTTATGCACCGCCCTCTCCTCTCGTACTCTTACTCGTGTGACGCATTGTGGCGATAGGTGCACTATCCCCACTACAGTTGCTACTCATCCCTACCGCGCAGGATTCCTGTCAAGATAAAATAATACATCTGTGCAAGCAGCAGAAATGCGTTTCCTAAGATCTGTTAAGGGATGTACAACGGAAGATCAACTTAGAAATGAATTAAACATCAATTCTGTTGTATTAAAATTAATGGAATATAGAGAAAATTGGCTCCAACATTTAGGAAGGATGACTCCAGAAAGAATCCTAAACAAATAATGGAATATAAACCAAAAGGACGAAGATCAGTAGGACGACCTAGGAAACAATGGATTTATGTGAGACCTAATCCATGGAGGTAGAAGAAGAAGATATAATTAGGAATACGGAAATTGTAAAATAATTTAAGGCAATGAAAACTCTCCATTACAGCATTATAGTATATCATTATCATTCTCATGCTTGCCGGCCTCTGCAGCGAAGGTGGTAGCGTGTCTTCCTCATACTGTAGAGGTCGGAATACGAATCTTGATAGGGGTGAGTTATCTCGATAAGACTTCCACTTATCTTGAAAGATGAATGTCAGATACCTTATATGTAGCTTGAGCTCATATGAGTATCAGTTCATCTGTTTAGTTCATCGTCCTATACGACAACATTTAAGTACGTAAATTAGAAATAAATATAACAATTAAATAAATAAATAAATAAATAAATAAATAAATAAATAAATAAATAAATAAATAAATAAATAAATAAATAAATAAATAAATAAATAAATAAATAAATAAATAAATAAATAAATAAATAAATAAATAAATAAATAAATAAAATCTGAATATTCTACCCCGGCACCTAGACAACTATACCGGGGCATATATCCAAATTTTCTCTTTATTTTTCCATAAAATCCTTACAAATGTTATAATTATACAAATCTCTCAGAAAACTACTCTACAAAAATAAAATGAAATAAAATAACAGAAATAAACACAAAAAAGCAAAAAACAAAAGAAAACAACTATAAAAATTACAAAATCCTTATTTCCTAAATCTATATCTAAATCTACTAATTCTGTAGTCCACCATGGCCTCTGCCATCACTGTCTCCCTCCGCCGCCCATGCAGTCAACTCCATTGTTTGATTATTCAATAATTCTTCCCGTCTTATCCTATTTTGTATTCTAGAACTCCTTCTTGGATCTTGTACTATTCTTCGCCTATTATCAACTCTTTCTCCTTTGAATATTTTTACCTCCCATGCTTTCTTACTTACAAAGTTAGTCAAAACTTGTAATTTATTTACCAATTGTTGATCTCGAATTATGTCATATACGATATATCCTGCTAGCGCATGCCTCTCTTCTTGTTGGTGAACTGCATATCTTCCACATTCAAATACTACATGTTCAGGATTATCTTGTTTGTTACATAATTCACATATATCATTTTCAGTTTTATTGATTTTCTTCCAATAGGTCTTATAAGGTCCGTGTCCAGTTATATAATATATAAATCCCTTTGTTGGTTGAATAAAATTCAATTTTAGTCTCTCTTTGACGTTCTGAAAAATTTCAAACACTCTTCTACCTTCTAGACTGTCTGTCCATTCTTTTTGCCATTTATCTTTTAAACTATTTTTAATCACCCAAGATTTGTTTGTTCTGACTCCAGTTATATTATAAACTTTTTCTAAGTTTCCTTTTTTCGCCCAAAATTTTGCGCCCTTCAATCTTATTAATAAATCAATCGGCCAAATGGCCGTTGTTACTAGCAATGCCATAGTTGGTGTTGTTTTTACAGCTCCTGTCAGACGTAATAATACTTTTCTTTGCGTTCTTCTCAACAATCTTCTTATTTGCACATCATCCATCCTTTCTGCCCAAACTGCTGCCGCATACGTCATAATTGAAGCAAAAATGGTGTTATGATATATCTGTATGTTACGCAATGGAAGTACAAAATTTAAATTGGTTATTCTTGCTAGCTTAAGCATTATTTTCTCTGTTTTCTGCAATATAACAATTGAAGACATGCCCAGAAAAACGGGTTAACCCACATTTTTTAAAAATGGAGAAAAACAGTGTTTTATGAATGAGGCTGAAAGAAATTGCTAACATTATTTTATTTCATTTTTGTGAATATGAATCTCAAGAATACAGTATATTTTATCAGTATTATCCTTAATAGACCCCAAAACATGACCGATGTAATAACATTAATAAAAATACAATAAGAAGAATAAAGTGTCAGCAAAGCTTTGTCAGCATTTAGTTAAGTTTTATTATTGATGACATTTTACATACATTTTAGGAAAAATAATAATTAAATATGTATTTTGGAATTTTTAAACATGGATTTATACTTTGGATTATTCCAATTTTCATTATGTATATCAATTTGGAAAGTAGGTACAAGCTTCTTAGCTGTAGTCAGGCTGATCAAAAAATTCTTCATCACCAATATTTTGAGAAGCTGTGGTCTCAGAGTAAAGAGTTTTATAGTACTCGTAATAAATTGGTGGGATATAATTCATCAGATCCTGTAAGTCCTTAAATTTCGCAGGATTTATAGGTCTTGGACTATTGTATTTTTGTGGAAATGTCACATAAGTAAGCGATCGTTTGCCAGATATTTTCCACCTATTGTCCAGTGTCATAAAGCTGAATACCACCTTAAGTGTATTTAAAATATGGCTTAAAGTGGTGGTCTTTAAATACTTTCATGCATGTTACCTTGTACAAGAGTACCTTTTGCCCACATTCTGAAACTGTTCTTTTCTGTACTTCATCGAGATGAGTCTTTGCAGAGATGAACATGTTAGCTGTAATTATGACAACATGGAAAGGATTCTTTACCCTAGTTTTCCTTACTAGCTCCACCCACTGATCCTGAACATAAATGTAAGCTGCTTACCTTTCCTTTTGCTCTCTATAAGGCCGAAGTCACGGCCACAAGGTAAAAATGTACGAGGGCTATCCAGAAAGTAGATTACGTTTTCGTCTGTTTCCGCTAGGGGCGGGGCTAGCGCGGCCATCTTAGGGTCAGAGCGTTGCGCAGCTCAGTCGGCATCTAGCCGTGCTAGTGAGAGGTTCGTGCTGTGCTCCGTTCAGATACTGTGACGGTTTGAAATGTCTGCGTTAATTGAAAATCCCGCGAGCTGCGAGGTGCGTGCAGTAATAAGGTTTCTGACTGCAAAAAACTGTAAACCGATAGAAATCTATCGGCAGCTTTGTGAAGTGTATGGGGACAACATTATCACTGAAGGTGGAGTGCGTCAGTGGGTCATCAGATTTAAAAATGGCCGAACCAATGTTCACGACGAAGATCAAAGTGGGAGACCCAGCATAGTGACTGCCGAACTTGTCGAAAAAGTCGATGCTAAAGTCCGTGAAAATCGAAGGTTCACAATAGCGGAACTTTCTTTGAGTTTTCCATAAATTTCGCGAAGTTTGTTGCACGAAATCATCAGCGAAAAGCTTGGTTACCACAAGTTTTGTGCAAGATGGATTCCAAAATCTTGACAGAGGACCACAAAAATCAGCGAATGGCTGCAGCGTTGAACTTTTTGGACGTTTACCATAAGGATGGTGACTCTTTACTCGATCGCATCGTTACTGGTGACGAAACATGGGTGAAACACGTGAACTGTGAAACGAAATTGCAATCAATGCAGTGGGGGCACACAAGTTCTCCCCAAAAACCCAAGAAATGCATGCAAACAATGTCGGCAAGGAAGATGATGGCGACTGTTTTTTGGGACAGAAAAGGTGTGATTTTGGTGGACTTCCTGGAAAGAGGCACTACAATAAACTCTCAAAGGTATTGCCAAACTCTCCAAAAACTCAGAAGAGCCATTCAAAACAAGCGCAGAGGAATGTTGAGCTCTAAGATCTTGTTGATTCACGACAACGCCCGGCCCCACACGGCAAATGTCACTCGTGAAGTTCTTGAATCTTTTAAGTGGGAGTTGTTTCCTCATCCGCCGTACAGTCCCGACCTGGCACCGATCGACTTCCACCTATTCCCAGCAATGAAGAAGTGGCTGGCTATGCAGCGTTTTGATGACGACGCACAGCTGCAAGAAGAGGTAACGAAGTGGTTGAAGGCGCAGGCGGCCGAATTTTTCCACGAAGGAATTTCCAAGCTCGTACATCGCTACGATAAATGCCTTAATTTGAATGGTGACTATGTCGAAAAGTAGTATTTGAGTGTGGCTTTCATCTGTATATAATAAAATTTGTTTCCTATACTTTGTTTACTTTTTATTCCAAAACGTAATCTACTTTCTGGATAGCCCTCGTATGAGCGGCAACTGGATGGCAGGCACACAGTATGAACAGGTTAGGCTATGTTTGACATTATATGAATAGCATATCACGAAACGCAGGAACTTCACCTCTCTCTCTCTATTTACGCTAGAAGACGGACCAACATAGAAAAGATAGTTCTCTGCCCCAACAACAAAGAACAGCACTTATCGCAAAATATTTTATTTTGAGGGTTAGTCCGTTTTTCCGGGCATGTCTTCAATTCTTGTGATATTTAATCATTTTAAAGCTTTCTTTTTTGAATTAGTAGACCATTCTTACTGAATACTTGTCGATATTGTTTATAAAATATAACCAGTAAACATTATGGTGCAACCTTGCAATTAATAACACAACATAATGTAACATTGGGTATAAATAAGTATCATTTCGTTCCTTCTCCAACCAGTTTAGAATCTTTTAACAGTAGCATCCGTCAAATGCGTGTTAGCGTGTATTATAATCAATACCCAGCTTAGTCTCTCTTCTACAGTGAAAGTATACCAATGTTCAAACGTGCCAAATTTTCTATATACTCCCAGTATTTAAGAGTGAACACTGTATAACTCATAACTGGAATGCATAATTTATTAGCGCACAAATTACACTACACTTATGGCTATGGTGTTTACATTACTTATTAAATGCCAAATATTATTTCCATGAATTAAACTAAATAGGTAACCCATTTACATGTACAGTAAAACCTCGTTTATCCGAACCTTTTTAACAGAGACATCCAGATAACCCGAACCAGTTTTGAAAAACAAAATTATGTTGTTTAGCGCAGTGAATTATGAATTGTTTTACAGGTGATAAATTGATATTATCGGTAGGTTCATTACTCGAGTTCTGTTGCTAGCAGGTGAATTCATTGTCCTCACCCTACCTGCTTGGGTTAAGCTGGAACAGAGGATTTGATAATGTCATAGAAGAAGTTGTGGCCTGGTGTGTAGAATTTCCGGAAAACAAGTTTGAAGAAGAAAGTATAATAAGTGTGGAAGAAGATTTTATAGACATTTTTAAATATACCGATGGCTGTTCCGATGATGAAGAAGACACTGACGATTGGTTGCAACTCAACAATGATGGAGGTTATGAACAACTTACACATCAAGGTATTATTGCATCATGCAGTGCTACTGAAAATGAAAAAGAACAGTGTTCCGATTCACACAGTACAATGAACCAGCTGTGGTTATGACCCACGCACAAACAATAGCAAACATACAGAAATTGATGTTTTATTTCGAGAGTAAAAACGTAACTTTGCCAAATAAAACTTCTAATGTTAAAAGGAATGCAAGATCGCGCTGCTCGTTGATACCGAAATTAAGGCTTGCCAGAAGTAAAGAATCATGATGGATGTCAAAGGAATGTTGGTTCTTTATTACAAAACGGGCAAGGCCAGTTGAGTTGTGGGGAAAGTTGTTATAACAAAAGCAATGTAAGAAACAGTGTCCTTAGCAGTTTTCTAAAGGGGCTCACTTGACTTGTATGAATAGAGTATTCTTTGGATCATTCAGGATAGCATGACAAAACAGCCACAAAGAGATTTTTGGTGGAATGAAGAGGGCTTTCAGAAAGTGAAAGCTACATAGACACCCACACGCGCAGCTGTGGTCATTCAAACAGTCTTCGGCGTCAGGCCGATTAGAGCGGTCCTAGGCGTGAGGGAGGTTAGGGCAGTCCTCTTGTTCTGTCTTGGATACTTGTCGGTTCATATATATATATATATATATATATATATATATATATATATACGTGAGGAACGAATAAAGTTTATCGAGTAATAAACATTCTGCCGTCAGTAGCTCTAAACAGAGATTGGTAACCCTTGGTCGACAACTTTCATTTCGATGTTCTAAAAAAAAAAAAGAAACAGTGAATAAATAAGTTCGAAACGGGCATTCCAGTGTCATTAAATATCCTTCTCACACACATCCACGCATACCCTGTAAGAAACCTCATTGTTTTACCCTGAGCTAAGCAAAAGTGCTTCAAACTGTATTGTCAAGTGGAACATTGTTCGCCACATATATTGTTGCTTCAAATTGGCGTCCACAACGTGGAATTGTGTGCCACCCATAAACATTTTTGTATCATCGTAAGCGACACATTTAAGTGAGACAGCAGAAGCTCACTGCCATTTTTACTACCGAATAAGTTTGTAGCAATATTTTTAACAATATTTTAGTAATAGTTATTTAGCAGAATGTGTATGTTGAGCATCCAATATTACATATTTCCATCTAAGAGGAATGAAAATGCTCACGAAAATGTGGCCAACCTCACCAAACTATTAATAAACTCCAGTAAGCTATCAGTTAAATAGCATTCGTAGTCGATGCACTAACCTAAGAATAGGCTAACCAACCTCGGTCGTTAATCGGAGATCGCGCAGACATATAGAAAGCTGTGTGTAAATTAAGATTTACATTGGTGATAATGATAATAATAACATTGACAATATTAATGAAAAAACACATCTACAGTAAAAATAATAAAGCGAGTGAGACGACTTCGAGATCTCAAATCTTTGTCCGTTAAATTTTAAGAGTGTCGACACAAAGCTCTTTCTAAGTTTTCCCTGGCCATGATACACACACCAGATTTTCTTGAAGCTTTCTTGCGGTGTTTTAGAAGAATCTAAACCTAAAAAGTTTGGAATTTAAGATTTTATTCTTGAATTAACTGTTTATAAACTTACGGAAACAAAAAACAAAACACAGACGCACACACAGATACATACAAACACAACTCAAGGACCTTTTTCTAAAAACATTATCTTCAAATTTAGAATAAAAACATATTAAATTAGGATATTATGCAGGTATTTCAAATGAGTATCACAATTTTGATTGGAACTAAATGCGTGGTAGAGAAAGAGAAACATGCATAGAGACTTAAGTATAATGAAGAATTTCAAAGTGGAAACTACCAAGAGAAACCTCTTGGAGATAAAAAGTAACCAAAATAATCACAAAAATGGTTTTAACGAAATCTATATTTTTTATTCAGTGAGATTTTTCTATCAGCTAGTTTGGTTATTTGTAATTCTGCGAACGACCAAATCGTTGCTGAGCAAGGCCGATTTGTAGTATATTGAATGAACATTACAGGAGGGGATTACAAATTAATATAACCGGACTAAATATGTGTTTGTAACAAGACAATATTAAATTATTTAAGAGAATGGTAATAATAGAAGCAGTCCCAGAATTAAAATACTAAGAATGGAATTACATCCAGCCGGAAAATTTAACAATCAAATAAATGAAAATCTGGTTCAAGAAACAAAATTAATTCCAAATTAAATTCCTCAGCCAATTGAAAGATTTCTAAGCTTGAAATGTATAATATCAATAGAAGTTTCCTTATTTAATTAAAATAAGGAATTAGAAACGTTAGAAAAATATGAAAATAGTGGCATAAAGTAGACCACATCGAACACAAAAAGATTGAAATCGCATTTATTTTCAACAGAATAGAATAGAAGAAGAAATAATTCTATATTACATTTTTAGTACACAATTCCTGAAAGAAGAAACATAAGTTATAGTACCCAGAATTACAGGCCCAAGATTGACAAGAAGAAATTCAAATTAGAATAACTCCATAATAATATTCTTTTGGTATCGTTTTTGTAATGCTACTTCTTGTCCTCTATCGAATCAGGTTTTGCCGCACGTTCAAGAGGTCCCGAGTTTGAAACTCGGTTAGGCTGAGTTACCTGGATAAGGTTTTCTCCGGAGATTTCCCTTATCCTGATAGACGAATGTCAGATAGCTCGGCCATTTCACAGGGCAGATGCAGTGCCCTGCATACCCTCGCGAAAACCCAACGAGACCGACACCCGGAGCACTGCCACCAGCGAACCTGTGGCATGGCAGCAAGCACTTGGTTGCCTCCAGGAGGACCTGCAACAAGTCAACAGCAGACTCCAAACCCTTGAAGAGCTCCTCGCAACAGTCACCGCCGCCAACCACCGGACTCCAGCGGAACAGGTCCAGGACCTCCACTCAGAGGTCCTTAACCTCAACCAGCAATTGGGCAACCTGGAGGAATCCGTCACCGCCGCTGCCCAACAACAGAAGTCTAACCACGCCGCCCTCATCGACCTCCAAGACAGACTGACAACTACACACAGACTACTAAAGAACGGACTTACTCCACTGGACAAACTCTCCTCTTCAGTAACCCAACTACAGCAGACAACAAAGGCCATCAACTTCCAACTTCAACGCACTTCAACTCAGGATTCATTTGAGCATTTCACCCATTTCAGTCAACGTCCGATATGACTTAACGTTGGAGGACGTAATAAATTACAAAAGAAAACGAATCAGGTTTTTCATTACCTTCTTTATGAATTATTTTTAATACACTTCAAATATCTCTACTCAATACAACAATTATATTTATCTGACACTATAAGGAAAAACACAACATTACGTGTTACTTTTGTTACTGAAAAGCAGGCCTTTTACTGTTAGACATGAATAATCTCTGTAAAGAGTCGAATTATCTCTACCAGAGTCAATATAGCAGGCCAAGCAGATACTTTTGTTACTGAAATGTAGGCCTTTTACTATTAGGCATGAATAATCTCTGTAAAGAGTCGAATTATCTCTACCAGAGTCAATATAGCAGGCCAAGTAGATACTTTTGTTACTGAAATGTAGGCCTTTTACTGTTAGACATGAATAATCTCTGTAAAGAGTCGAATTATCTCTACCAGAGTCAATATAGCAGGCCAAGCAGATACTTTTGTTACTGAAATGTAGGCCTTTTACTGTTAGACATGAATAATCTCTGTAAAGAGTCGAATTATCTCTACCAGAGTCAATATAGCAGGTCAAACAGATACTTTTGTTACTGAAAAGTAGGCTATGTACTGTTAGACATGAATAATCTCTGCAAAGAGTCGAATTATCTCTACCAGAGTCAGTTAGCGGATCAAACAGACATTTTTGTTATTGAAAAGTAGGCATTTTACTGTTAGGCATGAACAATCTCTGCAAAGAGTCGAATTTTCTCTACCAGAGTCAATATAGCAGGCCAAGTAGATACTTTTGTTACTGAAAAGTAGGCCTCTTTCTGTTAGACATGAATAATCTCTGCAAAGAGTCGAATTATCTCTACCAGAGTCAATATAGCAGGCCAAGCAGGTGTTACTGAAATGTAGGTCTTTTACTGTTAGACATGAATAATCTCTGTAAAGACTCGAAATATCTCTACCAGAGTAATATAGCAGGTCAAGTAGATACTTTTGTTACTGAAAAGTAGGACTTTTACTGTTAGACATAAATAATCTCTGCAAAGAGTCGAAATATCTCTATCAGAGTAATATAGCAGGCTACGTAGACAATTTTGTTACTGAAAAGCAGGCCTTTTACTGTTAGACATGAATAATCTCTGTAAAGAGTCGAATTTTCTCTTCCAGAGTCAATATAGCAGGTCAAACAGATACTTTTGTTTCTGAAGAGCAGGCCTTTTACCGTTAGACATGAATAATCTCTGTAAAGAGTCGAATTATCTCTACCACAGTCAATATAGCAGGCCAAGTAGATACTTTTGTTACTGAAATGTAGGCCTTTTACTGTTAGACATGAATAATCTCTGTAAAGAGTCGAATTATCTCTACCAGAGTCAATATAGCAGGTGAAACAGATACTTTTGTTACTGAAAAGTAGGCTATGTACTGTTAGACATGAATAATCTCTGCAAAGAGTCGAATTATCTCTACCAGAGTCAGTTAGCGGATCAAACAGATACTTTTGTTACTGGAAAGTAGGCCTTTTACTGTTAAGCATGAATAATCTCTGCAAAGAGTCGAATTTTCTCTACCAGAGTCAATACAGCAGGCCAAGTAGATACTTTTGTTACTGAAAAGTAGGCCTCTTTCTGTTAGACATCAATAATCTCTGCAAAGAGTCGAATTATCTCTACCAGAGTCAATATAGCAGGCCAAGCAGATGTTACTGAAATGTAGGTCTTTTACTGTTAGACATGAATAATCTCTGTAAAGAGTCAAAATATCTCTACCAGAGTAATATAGCAGGTCATGTAGATACTTTTGTTACTGAAAAGTAGGCCTTTTACTGTTAGACATGAATAATCTCTGCAAAGAGTCGAAATATCTCTACCAGAGTCAATATAGCAGGCCAAGTAGATACTTTTGTTACTGAAAAGTAGGCCTTTTTCTGATAGACATGAATAATCTCTGCAAAGAGTCGAATTATCTCTACCAGAGTCAATATAGCAGGCCAAGCAGATGTTACTGAAATGTAGGTATTTTACTGTTAGACATGAATAATCTCTGTAAAGAGTCGAAATATCTCTACCAGAGTAATATAGCATGTCAAGTAGATACTTTTGTTACTGAAAAGTAGGCCTTTTACTGTTAGACATGAATAATCTCTGCAAAGAGTCGAAATATCTCTACCAGGGTAATATAGCAGGCTACGTAGACAATTTTGTTACTGAAAAGCAGGCCTTTTACTGTTAGACATGAATAATCTCTGTAAAGAGTCGAATTATCTCTACCAGAGTCAATATAGCAGGCCAAGCAGATACTTTTGTTACTGAAAAGCAGGACTTTTACTGTTAGACATGAATAATCTTTGCAAAGAGTCGAAATATCTCTACCAGAGTCAATATAGCAGGTCAAGTAGATAATTTTGTTACTGAAAAGCTGCACTTCTACTGTTAGACATGAATAATCTTTGCAAAGAGTCGAAATATCTCTACCAGAGTCAATATAGCAGGTCAAGTAGATACTTTTTTTACTGAAATGTAGGCCTTTTACTGTTAGACATGAATAATCTCTGTAAAAAGACGAATTATCTCTACCAGAGTCAATATAGCAGGCCAAGTAAATACTTTTGTTACTGGAATGTAGGCCTTATACCGTTAGACATGAATAATCTTTGCAAAGAGTCGAATTTTGTATACCAGAGTCAATATAGCAGCCCAAGTAGATACTTTTGTTACTGAAATGTAGGTCTATTACTGTTAGACATGAATAATCTCTGCAAAGACTCGAAATGTCTCTACCAGGGTCAATATAGCAGCCCAAGTAGATACTTTTGTTACTGAAATGTAGGCCTTTTACTTTTAGACATGAATAATCTCTGCAAACAGTCGAATTATCTCTATCAGAGTCAATATAGCAGGTCAAACAGAAGAATGAAGTTAAAATTTGGGAGACAAAAGCTCGTTATTCAGGAACGTCTACTATAATATACTGTCAAAGACATATTATAAACCCTTTGACTATCGATTAACTCGTAGATGGCTTAATTCGATGTTCAATTTTTCTTTATTTATCTGAAATACAAGAAAATAGCATACATGTTTTTATAAGTCAAGTCGAATTTTTCTTAGGTAACGGATAACATTAGGTATGGGACTTGCGAAGTTTGATGTTTATGATGCTCTTGGGAATTTAGCCATCGGTGCTAACACCTCGGGCGTTAAACCTTGTCACTCGTTACTAAACTTACCCTACAAGTCACATAAATAACTATTGTAAAATGAGATGTGCTAAAGCGCCCCGTAGCCAAAGCGGAACTCAGATTGCATATGAGCCGCTTTTCTTCTCAGCAAGGTGTGGACACTATGTGGACAAACCTGCCCATCCCTTCCAAACCCCGCTTCCTACCCCAAGTAATGGCACATAATACTTTAATGGGTCGTGAGGGCGATTTGCCGCACCCAAATCACATTAAGGGTGCTCTTATTATTAATTTACCCCCGACGTCTGCTTCGCGTCGCGTCAAACCCCATTCCATTGTACGAGGTTAAGTGACGTAAACATGGATTTTAGTTAATTAAACTGTTAGAGCCATTGTGTTACCTACATGCAGCCTTGTTACACTTCTCCGCGCTGTCCTAAATAGTCGTAACCATACGCCTTTCAAAGAGAAAGAGCTATTTTCAAACTTCAACTCAGCCCCACGCCTTCTGTATAAATACTAATATTCTGTAACCCAAATGAACAGTCACCTAGGTTAAATTATACTTATCTGGACTTCTTTTGGCTTACACTCGAGCCGTTTAGCTACCCATTTTAGTTCTAAAAGCCTCTATGGAAACCAGGACCCTGTTTCACAATGTTTACAGTCCTTTTAACTGTTAGAGTAATTTTCTAAATATCTGTTCCGAAATACAAGTTCGCAAATTTGAACTTCTCAAACAAGCTTAATACTTACAAGTGAAATTTTACAGAAGTTGAAATATCTTATGCAATATATTCACAACTTCTATAACTTCTCTCAAAGAAATTATTTTACTTTTTCAAATAGCTTATTCCTACATTGAATAGCTGTTACTCGTTAGACAGATTTGTAATAGAGAAATATTTTTATTACACATTTCATTGGAGGTAACAAGATGATACATAAGGCTGAAATTTTAAGAAAGAGATGCTAAACATTGACTTTGAAATTCGAAATCTAAGATGAATTACCACATCCAAACTACCGCTGCAATGGAGGTAACATGCAGTTAAAGTTGATGTTAGAGGAAGATCCTGAGTTTCTTTCAAACGTAATCCACTGCTGATGAAACTTCGCTACATCATTTTGATCCTGAGAGCAAACACCAAAGCTCAGTGTGGAAATCTCCTTCATCACCAACCCCCAAAAATGCAAAAGTGGTTGCTCCTGCTGGGAAAGTTATTAAATTTGATATTCATGGAATGGTTTATCAGCATGTTATACCTGAACACACATCAGTAACTGGACAATACTACAGGTATTTCCTGAAAACATTGCAATTCCATATCAGGCGCAAAAGACCACATTTCCGTGAAGCAGGCTGGATGCTGCACCACGATAATGCGCGGCCGCATATTGCCAATGCTGTTGCTGAATATCTTGCAGAAATCAATGTGAAGTGCATCCCTCACCCTCCCTATAGTCTGGATTTAGCCCCATGTGATCTTTTTCTATTCTATAGCTTGAAGAAACGCTTTCGTGGGAGGCGTTATCCATGATCAGAAACAGTGATGAAGGTTGCGGAGGTGATTTTGAAGGATCTCTCAAAAAATGGTTTCCAGCATGTCTTTGTAAACTGGCAGAAACGCTGGGACAAGTGCATCGCATTCAGGGGAGACTATTTTGAGAAGGACCATCAAAATTATGAGGATGAGTAAAGGTACGCTGTCAAAAAAAATGTGATCACTGTTTATTGAACAGCCCTCGTGTGTATATACACACACAGGATATTCTTGGGCTTCAAGCCAGATGTAAAGACGATAGGACACCAACGTTTCGGAAGCGTACATCTCTCCCATTATCAGGATGATGAAAGAATAATGAAATGTTATTAAACACTAAAATAAGATAACAAAAATAAACAAAGACAGAACAGGCTGGCCCCGTGGCTCGGTCCGTAGAACACCTGCCTGCCGTACTTGGAGTCCCGGGTTCGATTCTCGGCTGGGGGAAAGTTTTTTCTGCAAACAAGATGATTTTTCATCTTCCTCAGGGTTTGAAAGTATGGATGAGAGTGTAAATGTGTGTGATCTAATGATACGACCCAACGAATACGAGTTAACACCATCTATATGTTCCAAAGGAAAAATCCGCCGATATGGCCATTGGAGTGAGAGGTGCAGTATAAATGGAACAAATAAAAAGACAAATCACTCTCAATTCTCCCTCTAATTGAAGAAAAGACCGTTCGTTGTAATTAAATATTAGGGCAGGAGATAGCGTGGGCGTAGAAAACGTAGGCTTGTGTCAGAAAACGTGACTACTTAATTTGATGTTCAAGCTGTATAAATTTGTGCTTAATGAGCAGATTTCTTTCCATTTAAAAGGCCGGTTTGCAAGAGAAGCTTTACTGAAAACCAGCATCACGATTAAGCGTGCTCCTCTTAGAGGAAATTGCCAAATTCTCCTTAACTCTCCGCTACTAGTAACTGTTGCATTTTACCACGAGACGATGGTCGGCTTCTATGCAACGAATCAGTTGAACGAATGGTCCGTTGATGTTCGTTTATTCTAGTAGCGATGATCCTTCCCGATTTGTCCTATATACGGTATACTACATTCACAGGGAATGCGGTACACTCCCGGAACTTGAAAGTACATTTTGTCTTTTACCGGACTCAACAGATGTTTAATCTTCGGAGGTGGCTTGTGGATGGTCCTGATGTTGTATTTGGCGAGAATTCTGCTGATTCTGCAGGATAGATTGCCGGTAAACGGGATGCAGGCTGTAGCGGTAGGCTTATCTGACGCTTGCTGTATTACAGGTTTCCCTTTCTTAGCTCTGGTGATCGAGGCTTCAACGGCATATTCGGAGTAGCCGTTTTGACGGAAAGTGCTGTAATTCCTGTTTTAAGCTCTGTGAGCCAGTGTATTGGGAACTCCCAGTCTTTGAGACTTATGATGGAAACTATGAGCGTTCAGATAGAGATCGGTGTGTGCAGGCTTGCGGTTACAGCATGCCCCAGTATACCATTTCTGTTTTTGTTTTGTTTTTTGTTTTTTTGTTTTTTTTTGAGAAAGTAGAATGATGTGAGAAATGTGTGCTCCCGAAACATGGGTATTTCACACCTGGATTGAAGCTCCAGAAAATCTTGAATATATTTGTCGCCAGGAAATCTTCAGATACTCTTTTAATCACTTCCTGATTAATATGAAATAATTCCCGTGCAAAATGCATTATGAGCTGTGTAAAATTTATTACGCTTAACGGTAAAATGTATAGTCGATACATCTGACTGATAAAAAGTTTCGACTTTGTTTTCTTAAAGCAGAGAAGCTAACTAAAAGTTTAATAGCCTAATTTCATAGTCGTATATGTATGTATTTCGGTGATGTATACCTATGCTTTTTTATCGTTTTCCCCTCATTTTCTGAATATTCCGAATGTTCGTTCGGATCGGCCCTGGTCCTAGCTGATCCGCATAAACGAGACTCTACAGTATTATTCACGACAGACCACACACATTTACAAACGCACCTTACAGAACCCCGCAAAGTATGCTACACTCAACACAGACTGCTTGGAATATTGACGTTTGTTTTATGCTGACTGTATTGGGATACGTTAAGTAACAATGAAATGTGGAATTTAATCTCTGAATCAAGATTTTTAACGATGCAGAAGTCATGAAGGAAAGAGGTTGATTGAAAGAATAGCACGGAACTGGGAGACCATTAAAAGCTAAAGCGAAATACAGGAACCTGGCAAAGCTAGCTGTGAGCAATTTTAAATAACACGACAGTCAGTCTCAGTTTTCAGTAGTTGTAGACCTTGGTACACTTAGTGCTCATTCCCATTAATGCTAAATATTGAAATAAGGAAGCGGTTTTTTATATCAATATACTTCCGGGATTACATCTTACTCCTTCCTGGAAGAAACGCAAAAATGTATTTGTGATAAGGACAGAAAAAGCATGAATACAAATGTGCCAGCATATTAAGAAACAATCCATGAAGTATTTTAAGGCCATAAAACGTTTTTGCTTTAGGCCTATGATTAATAATAAAATATCAAATGAAGTTCAAGGAATTACATAAAGTTCATAGATACATTTTAATAATTGTGAGATTTTTAAACCTATATAAAGTGGAAGTATTGGTTGCTTTCTTCTTGTTTAATGATAGCTAAAATATGACACCGAAAGCATTAGATTAAAAAAAGGTGTCTTCCGGAATTGAAGCCGTTTATTTTTATACATGACATCACAACGAAAATGTTATATTTTCTGACTTTTATCTAAATTTGTGGGAAGAGCGGCTGAAACACGTTTTTGGGATCCCTGGGCTACGTTTTTAATTGTTTCAGAGAAAACTGTCCAAAGAGAATACCTAAAAGGCACAACGAATTGGTTTGAGAACAATTTCAAGATCAACAAATCGAAAATCTTACAATGTATGAAACAACTTGACTACTAATTTAAAATATGAGATTTGGCTTCCCATGAAGATATAAAATATGGTTCTGAATATGAAATTTGATATTTTAATCCTGTTTATTTATGAGGTTCTCATTAGTGGTCAAAATTATCATTCTGAAATTATTTGGAATATGCAAATATACGAACACTCTGTTGATTTTTTTTATATAATTTACGTCCTCCAACGTTAAGTCATATCGGACGATAAATGAAATGAGTGAAATGATGCTGAAATGAGCCCAGGGTCCATAGACCTTAGAGTTACCCGGCATTCGTCTTACAGGATAAGGGAAACCCCCGGAAAACCTTAACCAGGTAACCCACCCTGACCGAGATTCGAACCCGGGACCTCTTGAACGTGAGGCAGACATGCTACCAACACGCTACCGAGGTGGGAACATTCTATTGATTAATTATTTTCAGAGTCCTTAGCGTAAATCTCCTAAACCTTTGTCTAACTTAATAATGATTTTACTGTCATATAACTGAATCCATAAACGAATTTTGTGTTGTATATTACATCATTAAGCCTAATAGCTATTTCCTCTCTTATATTTCATTATTTTAATTTGAATTAAAGCATGACTAATATTAAATGTATAATCCTTATGATCTACTTTACTGTTATAGTGAAATTTCTGTCTGCTTTAAGGTTCCACTCAACCGATTTTTGCAATTCTTACCCCAAGTCTTTCTAACGAGCATGGGACCAATAAGTATTACTTAATTTTATTCAGTCACTTATAAAACATTAAAACGTCTAATACCTTTGTTCCTTTGTCCATTCTTCCAGGCTCCAGAAAGGACAAGAATAAGTCTGATCAAAAATTCCCTTCTCTAATGGGAAAGTAAAATGGGGAACTCCAGATTTGGAAGCTAGCATGCTGACCACCTGATCACAAATGGCAGTCGAAAAATGGAAAGATTGCAGCTCTAAACGTTCATGCTTACGATGAAGGTATTGAAGTTTAGTTGAGAATGCTTGGAGTAAAAGAAAAGTGTTACGGAAATTTATTCTAATCTTCAAAGTATATGCTATTAGATTCTGTAATTTTTACCCACATTTCAGCCAGATTTGCTATTCCGCTGTAATACTATTATTTTGTGTTGCGAAAAAGTACGTTGATATCCACTTCAACTGAATAAAATTTTCCAAAGTTCTTACAACTAGTAATTAGGCCATGGAGCTAAAGAGATAATAGTCTGACGGCGCAAGATTAGGGCTAGATGTGATAGCATTCTGTCACTTAAAGTCCTGAATTTTGCCCGCTGTTCTTTGAGTTATATGAGGTTTGAATTTTTCTATTTCAAGAAAGTCTATTTCTATTAATAATTCCGCATAAGTCTTCCGAAAAATTTGCAGAACTCATACTGATTGCACATTTATTTGAAAGAAATTCCCAGTGTTTCAAAATTTCTTAAAACACGCAGGATTTACTTTAAGGACCAATTTTAACAAAACGATTAAAAAGAATGTCTATCGAGCCACAGTTTCGTGCTGTCAAATTTGTAACATTTCATGTTACAATTGTGTTCAGGAATGAAAAATTTTGTATTAGTATGTTAAACCTCTCTTGGACGCAATTTAACTCAGAGATAACTGTCCCGTGGACCAGCAA
Source organism: Mantis religiosa (assembly GCA_030765055.1). Taxonomy (NCBI): domain Eukaryota; kingdom Metazoa; phylum Arthropoda; class Insecta; order Mantodea; family Mantidae; genus Mantis; species Mantis religiosa. The sequence continues at coordinate 32,174,116 of CM060953.1, read as the reverse complement.
ATGACTGCAAATATTATAGTTTCCTAAAACATAACAAATCGTGGTTAATTATTGTCCAGTTGTTTGCTGTTTTCGTTTAGTTGTAAAGAAAATGTTTCTGCGATCTACATTGGGCCCTCTTCCCTATCTTATTGGTTTTGTGGACTTATTCTTTTATCCGTCACTGTTAACAAGTTCTCAGATGTGGTAAAACATTGTAAGAACCGATTTATAGAATGGAAGAAACAATGCCGTAGATAACTGTTTCAATCACTAATTTGGTGAAACATCTTTAGAAAGACAGACTGTCTTTTGTCAAAACATTGAAAAAATGTGCAATGTAGTTTGTAAGTAAAAGAGATTAGCTCAACATTAGTGTATATTTACATTTGGAGAACAACGACACTTGTTTCTTGCATTTCTAAGAAATGCAAGATTGTCCTTGTGATGCCCAGTCAACAGTTTGACGACGTTATGGATCAAAACTCTGATGTAAAGTAAAAGCCATTTATAACGTAAGAAAATTTGAGTGCAATATATGTACCATATATTATGTTACTAGAAATAATTGTTGCTCATAAATTTTGGTGGTATCAGTAAGGAGAAAAAACTCCAAAAAATACTGCGACAGGATTCGCTATGGGATGGGGATGATATAATGCGATGATGGACCCGCTGTTCATCTCAGGGATCTGATGCTGCAGCCTACTGTCCTCGGAGCTGAAACCGACGTTCCTGGTTGCGATGGGTGCTTGTAGTTTCAAGGCTGCTGTAATTTTTGAATGATGATCTTACCTTGGGCGTGGTCACGGATAGGAAGTGATGAGTAATTTATTACATAAATTAAATAGTTGTTGTAACTTTCATTTAGAAATTAAAATTTTAGTTAATTGAATAATTTGCATAAACTCGTCGTAACAAAGCGTCGATATTCCTTTTTACAATTATACTATATTATATATGGCGTCTATTTGCAACTAAACGGACAGAATAACCTTTTGCGATCGACCTTGATGAAGACTTTGCAAAGAAGAGTATTTTACAACTTTACCCAACGCAGTCTTTACTCAGAAGAAACGTTTGTGTCCGTCCTTGATGGAGTTTTTACATAGAAGAGCGCCAAATTCGGCTAATCCGAGGTTTCATTAACAAACATAGGCTTTCACGGCCAGCGTCTTGTTCAGTAGAAGATTCCGGGCTGTAGGGCCGTGGTCCACTGGGTTTCTTCATCTCTCTCCCAGACGTTTCGCTTAGAACTGCGGCAGGCATCAACGGTGGCGTAGAAAAGTCCTCCTTGTACTCTTCGTAGCTACTGATTAGTCAGGTCCAGTGAGTGCACGTGAGTGTATGAAATAATGCAATATTGTAAAAAAAAATTCTCTGGAATGATAATTTTACTACTCAGATATTCACTTTTTAAAATACATTTTACCTCGATTGCGGTAGATGAATGAACTTTATTCAAAACTGGCTGCAGGAGTGTTTACTGGCTGGATTGTCCGACACTTTCCCTGCTATTTTTCGAACGAAATATGAAAAAGAGCATCGTAATTGGGACGTGGACTTTAAACAAATACATGACGCAATTAAACTGAGCTACGTGCAAATTTTCTGTGATAAAATTAAATGAACCAACTCAATCTACAGCATGTATGAGATTCTCAGGAATTGAGTATTAGGAGTTTTGTGTTTCATTACATTCTACGCACCACTGTAAAGCCAGATGTCTCCTTTGGTATTTCAGCTAGATTGCGGTATTGTTTACCAATGAGAAGTATCTTTATAACAATGGGATGCTAAAAATTCTGTATTCTCCTTTGACAGATATTAATACTGCAATAATCAATACAATTCCAAAATTCTAAGCTTTAGTAAAAGAGGAAGCGAAACACTTTTGGTATCATCTTCAACTGTTCTACTGAATTCTCTGCAAAATATTTTAAAAACACTTACCTCGTTCAGATATTAATGATTCTTCGTATTTATAAGTTATTATAGTATAATATCTAAACAGCACTCTTGTGAAATATGCCGTATAATTCAATACATTTCCAGACTCTGCATACCTTAAAGTGACGAAATAGAATAATTTGTACAACGTTTAAAATATTTTCAAAGTTTGCAATGTTTAAAATTATAATTTAATGTTAATGTTTTTAAAGTTTCAGCATTCCGTTAACGACTTCCTAATGTTGGTGTTTAGAAGTGCTTAGACTTCAGTGGTATTTGAAAAATGTCAATGAAAGAAACCAATGTAGGACATAGAATCAGTTGTCATTTGTTTGCTGGAGTGTTACTACACTGCTACCTATGAATATTTATGCAATCAAATTTACCAGAATTGCTTTAGTACTCTTTGGAGTGCAGGAAATGTGTATGAAATAAAAGAAATTGCTTTCTTTACTCTATGGTATTCTCAACTTAGTTCATTCCTTCTGCGGAGTATGTTCCCTTTTTAAGTTTCCATTTCTTTACTGAGTACTTAAAGTGAGTAAAACAAGTGTTATATTTTCGTATAGAAATTTCATCGCAAGCTCAAATTTTGAGACCTCCAGAAAAACAACATAAAAACCAGTTTTGGAAGAAAGGTTTGTATCTGCTTTTGTCTATCTGTCCATCTCTGAACAAGAAGACGTTAAATGTCAATCCTGGTTTTAGTTTCAGTCTTTTTGAAGGATTCAAGAGGAAGATTTTCAAAAACGTTTTCCCAACCCCAATATGCTGTACAAGGAACCTTTTCGTAGTTCTAATTTCCTCAAAAAATGTATCGGTTTCAATTAATGTTTATGACAAATGAAAAAAGTGTCTAGAATTTAGTGGGAATAGTCTCCAAGGTCCTCTTCATTATGAAAAACGTTTATAAAATGGTCAAACTCAAAATATAAATGAAATCTTACAGCACAAAAATGTAACCTAGATCAAGTTCAAGCACACAAAATATATCAAATATTTCTTTTATCTCTTGAGTTTACGAGGTACGTTCAAGTTATAACACTTTTTTTCAGGGCTGGGGCCACATAGAATCTTCTTGTTTTCTTTTAAATACACGTGCATTCTTTGTCAATGCGTGACAGAGATGGACCCACTTTACAAGGGATAGAATTCTACTGGCAGCGGCAAGAGTTAGGACTGTTTTTGATACTTAAAATGGCGACGTTTTCATTGCAAGAACAGCGTGTAATCATTCGTTTTCTCTATTTTCGTGGTGTAACACCTATTGAAATTCATCGCCAGTTGAGTGAGGCAGGTGGTGATGGTACCATGGATGTGTCTAATGTGACTGCCGAGGTGCGACAGTAAAATGAAGGCAGAGCATCGTGTGGCAAAAACAAGGACAGCCATGGCCTGGCACCAGCCGGTCTGACGACATGATTCAGCGAGTGGAGAACGTTTTTTGGAGGATCGCCGACTGAGCGTTCCAGACATCGCCTCCAAAATTTGCATTTCCGTGGAATCTGTGCACACAATCGTGCATGAAGATCTGAAAATGCGTTAAGTGTCTTCCAGGTGGGTGCTACGAATGCTAACGGATGACCACAAGGCTGTGCGCGTGGCAAATTGTCAGGCGATGCTGCTGCCTGATGACGGCATGAATGGAACATCGATTCTACCCTTTTCTTGCAATGAAAACTTCTCCATTTTAAGTCCTAGAGTCCTATGCACTGTACGGTACTGCCATCTCTGTCACGAATTCACAAAGAGTCAACGTATAGTTTTATTTAAACGCACAGAAGTTCCTATCTGGTACCAGTCCTGAACAAATAGGGGAGGGGGGTGTTATAACTTTAACACGCCTTGTACAAAAAGACCAACATTCAGCCCATAGCATAAACTAGCTCTTAAAAGTCTAACTCAAGACATCTCTTTATCGCTGTACCTAAAGCGGAATGTTTCAAAATGCAAAGATATATTATGATTGAAAGAAGTGATAGAAGAATAATAGTTTGTACAAAAGTAGAGACATCGTGTGAGTCCAAAACATAAAATTGTTTATATCCAATATACTCAGGTGTTAGTAAATCCTTCTGAAATGAAATTAGAGGGTGCTTAATTGTTCCATATCCATGAGACGAATTGCACTTTTATATGCTGTAGTAAGTATCAAAATTGCTTGAGTAGGCTCTTAGATTACAAACAAATGTTTTTATTTATAGTATTAATTTATAATTACTCCCAAAACTAATATGCTTTCAAATTTTTTAGCTGGAAAAGCACTACATTTAGAATGCAATTGTGCTGTTAGGTTTGTAGTATGTAGCTAGTGCAGGTATTTCAAATGTTAAATGAAATATGCACAAATGTATATTGCAGATATTGTTGAAGTTTTCTATAATTATGATGTATGAAAGACCTGAGCAGAGGGCGTGCCAGTGGATGGCAATGCAGCGACATGGCCGCCACTTTATGATCTTCATTAAACCATCGTTAAAGAAGGGCCGAGGGCCGATGTCAGCCATCTTTAAAATGCTCACTGGCAATCATTAAAATGTATCCTGATGAAGTGCCCTACTGCGGCACTTTCGTCACACGTAGAGGCAGGCGGTAGCCCATATACCTGCCTGCCTTCGTTATTTTTAATGAGGGAAAGTGCTATATCGAGAGTAATCGCTACTATCGAAGGAAATTTTTTGATTTATTTTGATGATCACCTCAGATTGACGAGAGTTATAAAAATTGGAAGCTGCGCCATGGACGTGAAACTGAGGGCATTCAAGGTTAACATCACTCTTTTCTCCATCTAGTCTCTCTTTTGGGATGCTTCTATTTTGATGTTTATTTTGAGGATCTTTCCCTTGGGAATAAACTCTAGATCTAGCTAAGGAACTATTGGTAAGTTGAATGGTTACCGCTGTAACTAACATTTCCAGAAGCTACAGCTGTAAAACAGTTGCCAAGTCAGTCTGATTTTTAAAAGAAGATACATGAAGGTCATCAGGCAAGGGACGGTAAGGGTTCGAAGGGGAGGTCGTTGCTATGATAACGTAAACAAAGTTTGTCAGATTGTTACATTTTTTAATCACATACTCCTCAGCTCAGTTATCGCTAGTTGAATGCCGGAAACAGAGTTTGCCTAATCTCTGTTTCATATAACCTTGCCCCGATGACATGTATCACTCCGCGTGCAACTACCTTCCCCCTCATCCTAATTGGCTAATGCTTTCGCGCCATAGGCCTTAGGCGGTGCCTTCCCGTCACATTTAAACCTGCAGTAAACGTCATAATAATTGCCAGGAAGATAGATAAAATCATACAAATAGGAATATAAAGGCATGCAAAAATAATGAAGTTTATAATAAAACTGAGCATGTTGAAACTGAATGAATGAGCAATGAAACTGAAACAAGTTTATAATGAAAAGCCTTCTGCCTCTTCCACTGGAATTTTTTTAAACCAGCACACATACCAAGCAAAAATTTTTGTCTTTCAGTCTTAAAAGTCGTGTCACGCCATACTTGTCGTGTGTCCTTCATTCACCCAAGTCTCGTCAAGGCAGTATATTTTGTGACTTGTATCCCAGTACAGTCTAATTGTCCTTAAATAACGTCTTCGCCACACAGCAATATTGCCCCAGGAGTGGTAAGTTTTCCTGTTGTCTCAATTTCATGTCAAGATATTCCTACGGATCTAGCACTCACCCCTGTAAGTTCAGGACACAGCTGTTCGACTTCTCTCACTGACAAAGACGGATTCTTCTCTGTGAGTGCATTAAACACATGCAACATAATTCTTTTTTAGCCGCTTTGTAAAGGTTTTCTCTTGCGATGCTTCAGCGAAAAACTGGCGGTAGACTCTGCTATTGTACATATAATAAGTACACGCGCAATAATCGATCAATAAAATAATTTAGCTCTCGCACTCGGCACAACACACCTACGAATGGCGATATATGACTAATCCAGTTCAAAACAAGTGCTGTGATAAGTCATATAAACAAATATGTCATCACTACCGCTAAATCACGTGCTATCGTGTCATGTGCTTGAGAGCAAAGGAACCTCATCTTTACTTTGTTTAAGAATTAACATGATAAATCAACTCTGTTGCGTAATGTATTTAATTAAAACAGTGACGAAAATATAAATTTGACAATTCTCTTACAACATATAAAGATATATCATCATGTTAAATGACGAACTAATTTTTACCGCACAACAGTCTATACTGCAATAACAGCCAATGAGAGGTGATACGGTCACGTGACCGTTAAGAGATACGGGGCAAGCTTATGTGAAAAAAGGATGAGGTGCGCTGTGTATTGTTAGCCTACTTTGTTAATACACAATTAAAATACGTTTTTATGGAAGCAAGACGTTGTGGCGGTAAGATTGGAGGTGGACCGATGAACCATGGCCCAAGGCAAAGATCAGCTTACTGTCGGGTTGTTACATTGCACAGCCAAGCTAGAGAATTTGTATGTTCTCTTAGAGAATTCTTCCAAAAGGAAGGCAAGAGTTTGCTCCTTATCAATGGGCAGTTTTTTTTTTTTTTTTAATTTACGTCCTTTAACTTTTTAAGTCATATCGGACGATGAGTGGAATGTGAGAAATGATGCTCAAATATACGCAGGATCCATAGAGCTTAGAGTTTCCCAGCATTGGTCTTTTAGCATAAGGGAAAACCCCGAAAAAAGCCGTAACCAGGTAATTCAACCTGACCGAGATTCGAACTCGGGACCTCTTGAACCTGAGGCAGACGTGCTACCGAGGCAGGCAATGAACAGCTTCTTGCTTTTATCCAAAAGCGACAGTCCCATGTCAGTAATTATGCTTGCACGTATCAGAATTTCTGTGGGTCAAAATTGCGGTATATCGGCGGCGTTGATATGAGCATTTCAGTTAACAAAGTCGTTAAATGGCCATACGGAACGAGGAAAGGTTTGAAAATACGAACCGCTTGCACCGATTTTTTCAATTCTAGAGATTCCGTTATGTGTTTACCACATGTGTGTGGCACATTATTTTCTGGACTATGAATCTGAATTTTAGTAGTTAAGATATTAACTCATCAATACTTCTTACATTCTTTTCCTCCCTGCCCCTTAATATTTTTACAGCTACTATCCTCTTCTCCACTTTCTCCCATTTTTCATCCTAAACATTTTTCTCCATAATGCAACGTCCTCGCATTCTGTTACATAGTGTTCTATGCTTTTTTCCCCCACACAATTCACAAATTGTTACTGTTCTCATCCAAGCTAACCCTTCTCTCTCTTGCCTATTGCAGTAAACTACATATGCTTCTCGTCCCCAATTTATTTTTATTTGCTTGTAAAATAGTAATGATTTCACATTTTCTAGACTTCTCCATATTTACTTTCTTTCTGTATGTTCTGTTCTGCATTTTACCAATTTACCCACATCGCTTGTATTCTTTTCCTCTAATCTCCATGTATCTCCCATTCCTATTTGTTCCATAATTCCTCCTATCTCTGCCTACCAAATGTTTGAGTTCACTAATCTTAAACATCCACACCAAAATGGTGTGGACACTAGCTCTAGTATTTCGTCATTTTAGCATCACGCTTCTATGTTAGGAAGGAAGAAACAATGTAAAATATTATTGAAAAAAGCGTTGTATTGCATTTAGTTGAAATAAACAAAATTCACTGCCTACTTACAACAATTTCAAGCTTTACGTTTTAAGAGCAAAAACATTGAAAATATGACATTTAAATCCAAGCGATTAGAGCCACTTTTGAGAAAACCAAAACAAAGAAACCACAAAATATTATTTTTGTTTACTCAAAATTTTAAATTAAATTAAAGGCACACGCTACACACACATGTGTCTTAAAATGCCTTATTTGAATTCAAGGGGATTCTAAGTGCGTACGTGCTATTTCAGATAAAGGCAGCAGAAGACTGGATGAAATAGCGTTGCAATTTGCAGAGGCCGTCCATTTGATGCACCATATATGTCGGTAGAAGAAAGGTTCATTAATCTGAATTGAAGTTTTCTTCTCAGAAGTAAACAAAACACTGAACATTTACTTTACTTTCAAAAAAAATGAAATGCGATTTATCCCGTTTTTATTTACACCGAACAAATGAAAGTCTTTTGAGCCAAGTCTAGTTTCTTATATAGGTTTCTTATCCTATTAGTTTTTGAGATCTGAAATAAGGGCAGGTCTCAAATAAAATGGTTAATATAAGATATTGCACACCTCCCAAAAATTTTACATCAAAATATTGCGCTCAAGATATAGGTTTTCAATTACCTTAACAACAAAAGAAAACTTTTCATACTGTCCCTTCATTTCGTTCTCTCGTATTTAAATAACGCGTCCCCAAAATTGAAATACTTCCTATCAAAGATTTATTTTTGTAAACCTATATTTTCAAAATTACGAATTACATGGTAAATTTTGATGAACCTTCAAAGATTTATATAATTATCCATAAGTTTCAATTAGTCCACGTATAGACGTTGTATTTCAAAACTGATAGCAAACTTCGTTTCCTTTTATATGGATATCAGATAATACTTCTGGCACTTTATTTCAAATATTGCAGTCTGTAAGTACTTCGAACTCATGCACGGAGGCAGTGTAAACAGTTGAAAATATATATTTTTAAATATTTAAACAATTATGTGAAACATTTCTGAGGAAATATCCTAATAACAAATTAGTAATTATAAAACGGTGAGAATTTGAACTTTGGACAGGAAATTCTTAATACTTTCAAACGTATTTACTCATATTTATAAAAATTTATAGTACATATGTATCATATAAGAGTGTAAAGCAGAAAAATCTCAAAGCCATGAATAAAAGTAAGAAGTGAACCTTTCGTTACAACTTACGTTTCAGATGACTGCTTAAATTCTCATTTATATTTATGTGATCATCTGTAAAAGAAAGGAAAAGCAATAATAAGTCCTAAAACTTATAATATCCACTATAAAGTCCCGGTAATTCTTTATTTGTTTTAGAATTATGACTAATAAGTCACTATTAGCTTTTCTTTATCACTTTTTTCCTTTTTCATTTTCCCCCTTATATTTCTAATGGAATAGACAAAAAAGTAACTAAGTCTTTATTACCAGATGTAATGATCCTGTTGCTTTGGTAGGGTAAGTCACCCAATCCACGTTACCCCACAAAAATAAATTTCTTTAAAGCCTACAATTTTTGCCAAAAATGACCCATGTTTATAATGTTATTTGATTCTCATTTTCAAGACTTTTCTGTACTTCTTAGCTTTGTCGTCATACTTAGTGCGTACAGAACGCACTCTGTATCCAATTCCCAGCTCTCTGTCGAGAGCACTTACAGAAAATTCCTATACGTGCCGCGCAATTGCCACAAACTAAACTAGGTTAAATGCTACAAATCTGAAAAGACTAGAAGCAGGCAAAATTGTCTACCTACGGAGAGTACTTAGGACACCTAAGTAAGCGAGTTCCAGACTACTTTATTATAGTGCGATCCATATAAATCTGAACAACTCCAATACGCCATAACTTTTCAACCAATAATAAGACACCCGTGCAACTTTGACAGAGTATAATACACAATTGGGGGATTACATTGCACTATTTACATCTCAGAGAAAATGTTGGAAGTGTCCTCCACCAACATCTATACATGTTTGCACTCGTCTCACCATATTCTCTGAAGTTTTACGGGGAGTATCTTCGCCAATGTTATTTATTTCGGTTCGAATGTATTCCTTTAGAATATCAATTGTCCGTGGCCTATTCATTTACACTCTATTTTAAGATACCCCCCACAAGAAATAATCCGGTGAGGTTAGGTCAGGGGATCTGGGGAACTACAGAACTTTTGAGATTATTAGATTATCAGAGAAACTGGTTACAAGTTCCATGGTGTCATTAGATATATGGCACGTTGCCCCATCTTGCTGGAAATAGCCTCCTCTCAATTGGATATCACCTTATCTTATATCTTATATTTAAGATATTTTCATGACAAATGAAATATAGATCTTGAATTTCCAGAGAATATTCTCATAAGTTCTGTTCCTTCCGGCGACTTTTGCATAACTGCAATGGAGACACACAAAATCTTACCGTATAAAAATGCAGATGTCGCTAATACAGACTATATATGTTAGGAAAATTAGTAATGTTTACAACATTTGGCTTTGGACCACCCAGAATATGCCATGCCTTATGATACAGTTACAAATTGTTACATATAACACTTGAAAGTTTAATCAAACGAAAACAAATAAGAACTAGAAACATACAAATTTGAACATTAATTATATATGTTTAAATACATATTCAACGAATTTATAAAATGCTAACGAGCAGTTAAGAAACAAGTTGCTTCCAAAAAGTATGCAATAGAAAACAATAACTTCTACAGCTTTTTTACGTCCTACAACGTTAATTCATATAAAGGAAATGAGTGAAATGATGCTCAAATGAGCCCAAGACCTGCAGAGCTTAGTTACCCGACAATTTCAGGATATTACCCTTGACAGACTAGAATTCGGGTTCTTGAACCTGAGGCAGACACACAACACCACGCAACACAGCGGACTATTCCATAGTTTTATTATCTTCTGCACTACTACAAATACGTTCTTTATTGTTGCAATGCTGATTATTTTAAAATATACATTAAAATTTATTTGACATATCTTCAGGTTAAGCTAAAAACTGGACACAGATATTTATTTTTTAACTTGGTAAAGTAAAATTTCTAGCTTTGTTTCATAGTCATTTCTCATTGTTGTGAGTGATGATTTCTTAACTTGATAAGAAGTTGACGTAAAATATTGGACATTTAATGTGATTATCAATTGATCTAGAATAGAAAACTCATTTGGTTAGTTGGTCTGTGTTCGGTTGTCCTCATTTGCAAAAGAATCTCCTTACAACCGATATATATATATATATATATATATATATATATATAGAATCTTCCATTGTGAAATTGACTCTTACACGATTACTGTGGAAGTTGTAATTATCATTTAGGAAATTTAATGCTACTTGCGAGAAATATGCTGTGTGCTACAATCTTCAGTAGGATTACAGTGCGATCCATATAAACCTGAACCACTTCAATAGGCCGTAACCCTTGAACCAATAATAGGACACACGTGCAACTTTGGAAGAATATAATACACAATTGGGAGATTACATTACACTATTTACATCTTTGGAAGTGTCCTCCACCAGCATTTATACATGTTTGTACTTGTCTCACACTATTCTTTGAAGCTTTACGGAGAGTATCCTCGCCAACATTACTTATTTCGGTTCGAATAGATTCCTTGGGAACATCAATTATCCGTGGACTATTCTTTTACACTCTACTTTTTAGATACCCCCACAAGAAAATATCCAGTGAGGTTAGGTCAGGGGATCTGGGGGGCCACAGACCTATTGAGATTATTCGATTACCAAATAAATTGGTAACAAATTCCATATTGTGTCATTAGATGTATGGCACGTTGCTCCATCTTGCTGGAAAGAACCTTCTCTCAATTCGACATCATCGCCGTAAAACTTCAGAGAATATGGTGAGACATGTGTAAACATGTATAGACGCTGGTAGAGGACACTTCCAACATTTTCTCTGAGATGTAAATAGTGTAATGTAATCTCCCAATTGTGTATTATGTTCCCCCAAAGTTGTACGCGTGTCCTATTATTGGTTCAAAAGTTATGGTCTGTTGAAATGGTTCAGGTGTATTTGGATCGCACTAAACATAAAAATATAAGGACCGCAAAGAAGAGATGATTCAAATATTCCAAGCATTCGTTGCTATATGTAATAGCGTATAAGTCTGTGGGAATTTTTCTGTACGGAACCAGTTTAACTTTGAACTTTAATCCAGAACAGAGTCATGTAATCAAGTTTGGCATTTAACTTTCCTTTTACTTTTAAGTTATGTTGCTAACACATACATACAGACCTATTATTATTAAAACGCCTTTTATCCGCCACTATAACAAAAAACATGTCATTACGGGATACTTTTGTCACTGAAAAGTAGAATTTTTACTTTAGATGTGAATAATCTCTATAAAGTGTCGAATTATCTCTACCAGAGTCAATATAGCAGGTCAAGCAGAAGAATAGAGTTAAAATTTGCGAAACAAAAGAAACAACACATTATTTTTCAACAACGCCTATTCTAATATAGTGTCAAAGACATTATTTTATAATCTCTTTGACTATTGATTACCTCCGATGTTCAATTTTTCTTAAGTTATTTGAAGAAACAATAAACAAACATAAGACATCTACATTGTACAATGTTTAATACTTTTATAATTCATAATTCTTATCGACATTTTCTTAGGTAAACATTACGTATGGGACTAGCGACTACGCCTCGCTCGTTAATTCTTTTCACTTGCTAATAAACCTCAAATTATCTTGCAAGTCCCATAAACAACTATTATTCGATTCGGCTGGTCCCAAAGCGTATTTGTTGTGAAATTTCAATACTGAATTTTTGTCTGGAATACAATGCTTCCTCAACATTACCCAGAACGTAAAGTAAAAGTAAAGTATCCTATTTGATAAAAATATGAGTATCGAAAAGTTCAAACAAGTAATTAAAAAGCAAATAATCTTAGAAATAGTCCTTTCCACGAAATATATATTTTACATATTGTGTGTTTTGTTGAGATATATATTTTCATGTAGTTACTGTTTAGAAGTTTTTAAAAGGTTATCCAGATAAATAGCTCTTTTGGGCATACCCACAGAAAATTCCTACTATACATTTTCTTTGTCGAGGAAATATATATCTTAAATATATAACATTTTAATCAAAATTGCAGATCTTCCGGACATAGGTTGTGGTTCTCTTGAAAATCTTCGTCTCACATACTTTGAAGATGCTGAATTTAAATGCAGGGTCATCGAAAAGTGTTGCTGTAATTTCACAAAACCATATGTCCTGTTGTAATTTGGACAAGTTAGCAATTTGACCTGCAAATTATCAGGAACTCGTCGAGTTCTTTTATATGTGGTTTGGTGTACCCAATAAAAAAGTTCAAAATGTTTTACACAAGCGTTTACAGCTTCACGCTTACTAAATTCAGCTCAGAACTCACGAACCTACGGATTGACCATACGGTGTTATTCACGAATGATATGTGTAACAAAATAGACGAAAAGTTCTTAAAACGTGTAATCTTCACAGATAAAGCTGATTGAATATCAATCGTTATGTCATCCCATAATTGTAGAGTTTTGGGATCTGAACCAACCAATGAAATTGTTGAGTTTGATAGAGGTCTCCAAAAATAAACGTGTGGTGCGGTTTGGTGCACGATCAGGTCATTGGCACTTGGTTCCATATTGAGCTGTCACAGGACATGTTTACTTAGTAACGCTAGTACAGTACGTTTCCCCGCAAGTACGCGAAAAGGAAGAAGGCAGTAAAGTAACATTATTTCAACAATGGATGGTGCAAACCCATACTTTTCCCTATCTGTTAGAGACGCTCTCCATGCAGGATTACCTGATCGGTAAATTGGTAGGGCATCCTAGAAGCTTCGACTTGATACACCTAGACCATTTTGATGCGCAAAAAACATTGTGTACAGTAATCGATCAGAGATCTGCAACATTTAAGGTACAGGATCACCGATACTGCTGCAACAATCACGCCTGAGGTGATATAACCTGTTGGGCTGAAACATCGGCTGGATGTTTGCTGAGAAACAACAGAGCGCACATAAACACCTTCTTCTTCTGCTTTTTCTTATTTTCGTTTCATCCTCTTTGGGCTATGTTGAATCAATCATTTCCCTGTGTGTTGTTCTTTACTTAGTTCCCAGTATTTCTTCATTCTCTCTGACCATTTTTTTCCTTTCTTCTGCCCACATAATGGTTTTGGAGTTTAATGTAGATTTATCTTTGATTATTTTCACTGTCCCGTCAAGTAATGCATTTTCTGGGATTTTTAATTCTGCTAAGTCTTTTTCAGTTTCTTTAAACTAGTTAGGTTTTGTTCTATGGTTATGGAAGAAACCAAAGATTTGTTTAGTTAATTTGTTAGACTTCATTCTGAGAAAATAGCCATAAAAATTTATCTTCCTTTTTCGCATAGTATCTGAGAGTTTTTCAACTTTTTGTAGAGAGTTTCATTCTTGATGTATATTATCTTATTATCTTGAAATTTTGGTCGTATGATCTTTCTTATTGTTTTCCGTTCTTTTAATTCGAGTTTCTCTATCTGACCCTTGAAATTTTGTTGAGAGTTTTTGATGCGTACAGTGCTTCTGGTTTAATCACTGTTTTATAATGTTTAATTCTGGATCTCCATGATAATATCTTTTGTTAATTGGAAAGCTAGTTGAAGTTTATTTTATTAGTATAACAACCAGAAATAATAGCATCCTATAATAAGAAAAAACAGCTTTTTGAGTTGGTGAATTTAATTAAAACATAATCGCTTTAATAGGTACCTCAAATATTCTTGAGTTTCGATTTTTTGAAATTACTGAAACCTTTTTTCGATGATCCTGTCGAAAGTTTTATATTTATCCCACTTTTCGTTTTTAAGTTATTCTTTTCATAGACACACAAACAAATCCATTTTTCTAATTCTTTTTAGATTCAGAATGTCTTAAAAATCTATTACCTATGGAATCGGATAGAATCTTTAGATAATATACAGTTCTTGCCCTGCTTACTAAACGCGAAATAAAAATAAAAATAATGTGTGAGTGTTATAAGCCTAAAATCGTTATAAATGGTTTCTAAAGTGATTTAAATGTAATATATAAGAAGATTCATGAAAAAGAAAATGGACGCACGCTTTGGTACATTACAGTTTAAGGCGTCTGGCCATTCCTGGCTAAGTATTTTTGCTGTATCCTTAATTGCTGTTCACATTTTCATTCTTATGGCATTTATAGCGTGGCACAATCACCGAGCTTGTGTGCCGATTGCCTAATCCTCAAGTTACGGATGATTACCCATCCATTCTTCCAAATCGAAATTCACGAATCCAATTAAGCTTCACTCCTGATTAATCACTCCACTCGAATAATTTGAGAGCAAAATTCGATTTCACGTTAGGCTTTTTTTTCTGCTGTAAAGTGCTGACAGAAGAGACCACGTTAGGGTTTCGTGAGAGCTAAAAATTATATGTAAACGCAACTAAAACTGTTCCGTGGTATAAAATTAATACGTTCTCTTTTATAAGACTAACTTGCAACGAAAATCTTATTTCTAAATTCTTTGTATGTATGTAGGTGTGTGCCTTAAATTTTGGTTTTAAAATAATAAACTACTACTTTAAATATAACAAGAAATGATGATTTTCTTATAAATTGTCGGGGATCGCGATTTTATGTAAACTTGTACATATCCTCAGTCGGAAACAAAACTGTCGCCTTCATTATGAACACTAGATGTTTATATGTTCTTATTAGTACTACCAACATCTGAAAATGAAACAAATTTAAAAACAGAATCGACTGCCGGTATTTCAAAATTCATTACGCAATGTTTGATTTTTAAAATAAATATATTTTCCCAAAGAATTAAATCTATTGGACCATTTAATTGTTTTAATAATTTAACTTCTGGATTTATTTCATTGTTAAATGACCAAAAATGATTCGCTACGGCCGATTTATCAGTCTGTTTATGCTTAATGTTACGAAAATGTTCTTTCATTCTAGTTTCCAAATTATGTTTTGTCCTTCGAATATAAATTTTATCACAATCGAAACAATTAAACTGATAAATCCCAGATTTTTTATTATTAAAAAGAATAAAAAAGATAAAATTCCTAATAATAAAATCTGGTACATATCAATTTAATTGTTTCGATTGTGATAAAGTTTATATTGGAAAGATAAAACTTAATTTGGAAACCAGAACGAAGGAACATTTTCATAACATTAAGTATAAACAAGACTGATAAATCGGCCGTAGCAGATCATTTTTGGTCATTTAACCATGAAATAAATCCAGAAGTTAAATTATTAAAACAATTAAATGGTCCGATAGACTTAATGGTTTGTGAAAATATATTTATTTTAAAAAACAAGCATCGCGTAGTGAATTTTGAAATACCGGCAGTCGATTCTGTTTTTAAATTTGTTTCATTTTCAGATGTTGGTAGTACTAACAAGAACATATGAACATCTAGCGTTCGTAACTATGTAAACAGCTTTGTTTACGGCTCAGGATATGTAAAAGTTTACATGAAATCGCGAACCCGGACAATTTATAAGAAAATCATGAACATTTCTTATAAGATAATTGAAGTTTCAAGTTACAAATTGTTATATTTGTATCTATTTGTTTGCTTCACTGTTAATAGCTTCATATTTTACGTATTTATTACTTTAACATTTGGCGTACTTATTAAATAGTAAAGTCCCTGTCAAGTATTCGTCCCTCTCAACAAATGTAGTTAAATTTTGGAAATTAATTGTTCTTTCACACTGGCCGTGTGTAGGCTAATGTATGGAAAGATAAGAGTCATACTGAAAAATTCAATGCCATAGCCGGGATTTGATCTCCGTTCAGCCGCTCTAACCCTTGAGCTACAATGGCCAACGTGCCGACATGACATTAATTTCCATTAATTGACCTAATGGTGGTTAACTATAATACCCGGGCCTTTAAGTACGTACACGTTGTAACTCGCCATTAAGGTAGTTGTCTCATGTGTTTATGAGAACTCCTAGTGGTTTACCGGGAAAAATACGAGTCAGTTGGAGAATTTAATGATATGTCGGCACGTTGGCCATAGTAGCTCAAGGGTTAGAGAGGCTGGATGGCAGCCAGAAGATCCGTGGTTCAAATCCCAGCTATGGCATTCAATTTTTCAGTCTGACCCGTATCTTTCCATACAGTTAAATTTTAACACAATATTCAACAAATTTAAAGCTGAAGTTAACGTAAATTATGTTAGCTTCAACAAAAGGTGTTAATTTAACATCAGCTTACACCTGATTTAGGACGACTTAACCAATGTCAGAAGTTAGAAAATGACTGCTGCAAAACCAGCTTTCCCCGTAGATGGTAGTATGTCTTCCTCACGTTCAAGAGGTCCCAAGTTCGTATCTTGGTCAGGGTGAGTTACTTGGATAAGGTTTTTCCGGTGAGTTACCTTAATCTGAAAGATGGATGTCAGATAACCCTAAGCTCTATGGACATTGGGATCATTTGAGCAACATTTCATTCATCGTCCGATGTGACTTAACGTTGCATGAAGTAATTTTTAATTTATTTCTCATCTTTCCTTTTACATCATCAAATGGAAATACAAAATCAAGATTACAATTATAAAAACAGTACTGGAAAACGCCATATATTCCTAAATCCTGAAAATCCTACCATGTTGCTTGCCATTGAATAATAATTCGGTCCCCATACACCTAACTCTAGGTTTTTGTGTATTTGTGTATTGTGTATTTGCCATTTCAACTATCCTATTCTACAGTTTTCTGTTAATTGTTCTTAAGCATTTCTCTTTAACTTTCCCTTAATAATTTTCTATATTTCTCCTGTTCTTTTCCCCTTTTACTGATAAAATTTTTCTGATTACTACTTTGCCTCCCAAATTGTCTCATTTACGTAGCCAAGCCTGCTCTCTTTATATCTTTGTTTGACTGCAATATAATATACAATGGAAATCTACATTCTCTTCTCCACAAAATGGACATTTATCCAGCTCCTTATCTTTACCTATACCTTTCAAGTTTCTCACTCCTGTTCTCGCCCAAGCAAAACCTTCTCGCCCTAACTTATTACATATGTATATATATATATATCCTTCCCTCCCCCAGGTTGTTTTTATTTCTTTCTATAACCTCAGTGAGCTTTTGTCACTTGTCCTGTCAAAAATCCTTGCCTGTCAATACCCTCTAATCTTAACTTCTTTCCAGAAGCCTCTATACTCATACTCTACATTTATCCAAGAACGAACCATACCTATCTGCTTCAACACGGCATTCATTTTATGTGCCCAAGACCCTCCCGAGTTACTTCTGCTTTGAATATAAAAACATTATTTAATAATATTGCCATCTTCAATGGAGGAAGTAAATTATAACTGTTGACTTTATTAATGTACTATCTATGAGGTAATTATTTATCTGGTGCTGACACAACGTTGCGATTTCTGGACAAGCGTGCATCGAAGCGGTTCAGAAGTCATTCGGAACGGTCACCGCTTTCTCAAAAGTTGTTAGTAGTTTTCTTTGGCGTTACAAACTAAGCTTCACGAAACGCAAGAGTTTTAACATTATGTTAAGGATTTAGCTACTGTTAGGAAACACAATGTTAAGGCATTTTTATGTTAGTTGGTGAAAACGGGCAGCGTTTTGTTTTCTAACTGACAATGTATCACTATAAACCTGGACACTTATGTCCGTTGGGTAACCGACCACATAAACGCGAAACTGTTTCTATTCTCTCTCCAATTTGTGTTTGGTGTCTTATATGTGGCTGAACTAAACGGCGGTATTGTGCTAATACAAAATCTCACTTCTGAATACGACGTACACACCAAAGAACAAAACACATGATGTTTAACGCGCGCGCGCGCGCGCGCGCGCGTGTGTGTGTGTGTGTGTGTGTGTGTGTGTGTGTTTGTGTGTGTAAAATCACCTTACAGTCATCCAGTAGAGGAACAGGAAATGAGGGAGTTATAAAGTTTTGGGCTTCTATTGCTGTGCAGCAGAATATGTTACATGGTTTGATTAAGGGATACAAAAATAAATAAGCACAGTGGTTTTAGAAATGTTGTAAAAAAATATGGAAAGTGCACAAAAATTATGAAACCATTATGGTAATAAATAAAGTCTTGACATCCACTTCAGTTAAGTTAAAATTGTCTGCTGAGCCTTATGCAATGCGAGAATAACATTTCTCGAATATCTGAACCACCCAGCTTCTTGAAAACAAACTTCTAATTAGTGACTAAATTCAATTTGTACTTAAAAATGCTAAATATGTTATCAATTTTGCAACAGGTTTAGAACATCCATTTCAGGAATCTTCTGCTCGGAGAGAATCAGAATAGTGGGAAGTTTCGCTATTAAAAACTGCATTTTTCTTACAATTATTCAATGATGACGAACTGATTATAAAGTTTGTACTGGTTTTTAATGGACTATAGAACTCTGAGAACGAGACCCTGAAGCCAGGTTTGCAAGGGAGCGTATTTTGAGCCCTCCACAACGTTGGAAGCTCCACAAGTGGGTATATAGTGTTACTGTCAGATACCTGTAGTAAATACAGATGCTTAACAGGGATGTGAATATCACGTGAGAACGTCACAAGGAATTAGAGAATGGAAGTTTTACTTATCTTTATTCTTTTAAAGCGTTTAATGTCTCCTCAATGCCAAGCTTCCTTTTCAAAGTGCCAAAAAATGAGGCCGAAAAAGAATACTTTGATATGGGAAAGAATAAAAAAAGACAACTTAAACATAAAAAGTTCATGTTACCATTTGTGGTAGAAACATAACGGCATCCAGAAATATATAATTATATTATATAAACACACTGATAAACTTTCTGACATAATTCTTTAGCTATACTAGGTAATAATACTTGGGTAATTACATGTGCCAGTGCTGTGTGTTTGTATTAAGTCCAAGGTCACAGGTTAAAGCCCAGCACATAACAATGGTTGTTATGGTGCTTAAAAGTGACTGCCCTTTTTCAATAGATTCACTAATATGCAAAAGAACTCTTTCGGGATGAAATTCCGATACAACAGCTGCCTGATATATGAGGGTGGTCTGAAAAGTTTCCAACCTAATAAAGATACAAGGCACTTTTTTCAGAATTCTTTTGTTCAACATAGTCTCCTTATAACTTTACACTTCTCTCAGCGATGCTCCCATCTCTGTAACCCGTCCAAATAGTACTCGGCGTCTTTCAACATAGTCTCCTTGTAACTCTACACACTTCTCTCAGCGATGCTCCCATCTCTGTAACTCGTCCAAATAGTACTTGGCGTTTTTCAACATAGTCTCCTTGTAACTCTACACACTTCTCCCAGCGATGCTCCCATCTCTGTAACCCGTCCAAATAGTACTCGGCCTTTATCAACATAGTCTCCTTGTAACTCTACACACTTCTCCCTGCGATGCTCTCATCTCCGTAACCCGAACAAATAGTACTCGGCGTTTTTCAACATAGTCACCTTGTTACTCTACACACTTCTCCCAGCGATGCTCCCATCTCTGTAACCCGTCCAAATAGTACTCGGCGTTTCTCAACTTAGTCACCTTGTAACTCTACACACTTCTCCCTGCGATGCTCCCATCTCTGTAACCCGTCCAAATAGTACTCGGCGTTTTTCAACATAGTCACCTTGTAACTCTACACACTTCTCCCAGCGATGCTCCCATCTCTGTAACCCGTCCAAATAGTACTCGGCGTTTCTCAACATAGTCTCCTTGTAACTCTACACACTTCTCCCAGCGATGCTTCCATCTCTGTAACCCGTCCAAATAGTACTCGGCGTTTTTCAACATAGTCTCCCTGTAACTCTACACACTTTTTCCAGCGATGCTTCCATCTCTGTAACTCGTCCAAATAGTACTCGGCGTTTTGCAACATAGTCTCCTTGTAACTCTACACACTTCTCCCAGCAATGCTCCCATCTCTGTAACCCGTCCAAATAGTACTCGGCGTTTTTCAACATAGTCTCCTTGTAACTCTACACACTTCTCCCAGCGATGTTCCCATCTCTGTAACCCGTCCAAATAATACTTGGCGTTTTTCAACATAGTCTCCTTGTAACTCTACATTCTCCCAGCGATGCTCCCATCTCTGTAACCCGTCCAAATAGTACCTACTCGGCGTTTTTCAACATAGTCTCCTTGTAACTCTACATACTTCTCCCAGCGATGCTCCCATCTCTGTAATCCATTCAAATAGTACTCGGCGTTTTTCTCTGCAAAATAATTGTTCACGAAGGTGATTGCCTCTTCATTTGAAAAAATCTCTGTTCTCCGAGCGCAATTTTCAGATGAGGGAACAAAAAGAAGTCGCTTGGGGCTCCATCTGGTGAGTAAGGCGGATAGTCAAGCAGTTCAAACCGTAACTCGTAGATTTTCGCCTTTGCAACCCCTGAGGTGTGAGACGGTACGTTGTCTGGGTTAAACAGGATTTTCTTTTTCTGCAAATGTGGCCGACTTTCCGTAAATTCTGCCTTCAGCTTGTCAAGTAATGATGCATAGTATGCTCCTGTAATGTTTTTTCCGTTTTGAAGATAATAGATTAAAATAATTCCATGACTACTCCAAAAACAGTCGTCATCTCTTTGCCAGATGAAAAAACTGTTTTGCTTTCTTTAGAGCTGGTTACCCCTTTGCGTTCTATTCTTTGGATTGAACTTTTTTTCGGACGTATAATGATGTATCCAAGTTTCATCTATAGTAATTAATGGGCACCAAAACTTGGATTTACTGCGTATAAATTGCGTCACAAGAACGTTGGAAATGTTCATTCGAACACGTTTTTGGTCTAACGTGAGCAAACGCGGCACCCAACGCGCGGACAGCTTTCTCACATCTAAATGTTGATTTAATATGTAACAAATACGTTCTATTGACATGTTCATAGCCTCTTCTATCTCTATAACTTTAATTCGGTGGTCGTCTAGCACCATTTGGTGAGCTTTGGCGATGGTTTCGTCGGTAGTTGCAGTTTTTGGACGTCGTGAACGTTCATCGTCTCCCAAGCTCTTACGGCCGCGTTTAAATTTAGCTGCCCAAACTTTCACTATGGTAAATGATGATGCAGAGTCCCCATACACAGAATATAACCCATCGTTGATTTGTGTATGCGTATTGAATTTCACAACAAATATTTAATGACAGCTCGATACTCGATTTTGTGCATTTTCATAAAAACAGTCACATCAACTCACTCAAACGTCTGTTACATAACAACTGAGCGTCCAAAATGGCTGAAACTCAGGTGAGTATCTGTCAACATATGAACAACGAAATTCACTAATTTTATTTACAAGTGCTGCCATCTTCAAGT
Organism: Mantis religiosa; assembly: GCA_030765055.1. Classification (NCBI taxonomy): domain Eukaryota; kingdom Metazoa; phylum Arthropoda; class Insecta; order Mantodea; family Mantidae; genus Mantis; species Mantis religiosa. The sequence continues at coordinate 32,152,162 of CM060953.1, read as the reverse complement.
TGAGGTCGGAAACTGTTCAGACCACCCTCGTGCCTAATCCTGGAAGTTGAAGGCTCCTTAACAAATAGAGTAGTTTATCTCAATGCTGAGATTGATATGTGATTGTCAGAAAGGGGCACTTCGCATCTCAAGCCAAAGCAAGCTTTTGTGCTTACAGGAGGAACGGATGAGGTGAAGGTGTCACAGGAGACTATAGGCCACAGAAAGACAGGTCAACCGTCAGAGACCCCTTAACGGTTCCTTGCTTTATGAGCCAGTTGCAACAATAAATGAAGGCGTCGAAAAAACTGAAGATAATTCCACTGGTTCAGAGAATGCTGACAACTGGCAGGGCCAAGAAGAACATTCCGAAAAGAATCCAACCATCTACGTGATTTGCAAACATCCCTTAAAGCATCTATAAAATAAGAGAAAGGAATTTCATGGTGAAAATGGGACTGCCACCTTGGCATGGTAAGAGTGATTGGTAACAGTAATCAAACTTGGGACTTCCCGAATGCAAGCTCTACACATTACTACAGAGCCATCTTGATATAGTAATTAGAAGACAAGTAGTTATAAGCAGTTTGAATTTCAGAGGAATTTAGTATCGTCTTGGAGGTTTACCGGGATACATGTTACAGATAAGAGATGTTTGATATCTTTTAAGTTGCTCAGGGAGTGCACCCAGCTTAAACAACGTTATCCACATATTTATCAATTGTTGTATTGTCCTTCGCAAAAATTTTGAAGGTTGGCATCACTTTGCTTACATCAGCTACTTGTTTAAAAGTTTACAGTCTTCACATTTTAGTTGTTCTTGTAACCGGATACAAACCACAGAACAGGAAATATATATTTAATTTATTTGCTCATTTTAACTAATTTTATTGAATACATTGCATCATTAAACTGCTAGATTTCTGCCAGAATGCGCATTACAAACAATTTGATTAGCCTAGGGTTTTCATTTAATTATGCATCCACATTCAGAAGGTTTTATCATCCGATATAAAGTGTTCGTGTTGTGTATTTTTTATTATGTGTTGGCTGTTCTTTGTGATTTTTCTAGATTAATAATAATGATATAATTACCACAATCGAACACTAAATTAAAGCAATGGGGCACCAGTCGAAACAATCACTCAAGTCCACAGCAAACTTCGATAGGAATATTAGTATAGATGAACTGAAAATTTACCACTGAAAAGCTTTTAAACTAATAATTGATAAATAAATTATTAATCGGTGCACTGACCTCAGAACCAATACTCCACAGTAAAAGTGGCTTCGAGGGATGCAGGACCGTACCATGTCCACCATGGCTATTTACCAGGACGTCCTTTTATGTTAATTTTATGCTACTATATTTGTCCCTGTACAGTTAAGTAATTTTCTTAATTTTAGGTCAACTAAGTGCTCATTTTATATAGCTCTTTCTGCGCTAAGTAGCTCAATGCTATTTTCCTTTGTTTTCTCATAAATACATTAAAAATCATTTATATAGATCTCGTATAAAACTCATACACCAGTATGAAATAAATTATTCACAAGAATTACAATGAAATTTAATATTTAAAATTTAAATCTCACGTAATTCTAATACGTAATTATTACAGACTCAATTAATATTTCAGATTAAATGATTTTCTTTCAATGCAGAAAATACAACAGACATGAACATTACCTACTGGATTTTACAAAATAAATGGTGGCTATTGTAACAAAATCTTTAATTGCATAATTAATTTCTTGTATAATAAATCATTAACAGTTTTCAGAACAAAAGTGTTATCAAATATAACGTCCCTTATTATTTGTATTTGCAATTACTCAGCTATTTAAGTAAAATAATTAACATTTCAAAACAACCTTGAATGAAAGTGTCGTATCATTTTACCACTAACTTATGCAGTTCAATATATAAGCCTAATTTGTCGATATACAGTATGTTAAGTAATGACAGTCATGTGTCAGCATGAGAATTTTTCAAGTCATATAAATAACTTCCATACGAAATTCAAACTATGTAAGAATATCAGCAAAATTTTGATAGAATACCTACATCAATGTTATAAAAATACTAGTTTAATAATAAATGAGGATCCACATTTTGATCAGTGCGTGAAAAAAACGTTCTCTATAAACGCACCGTCAGTTGTTTTTGTATTGATAATCTCATAACCCTTTGGATTAGCAGATGCAATATACAACAACCATAAAAAGTAATATCTGGGAAGTTTAGTAAAATTATTAAAACTATCCCATTTTTTCAGATAGGAATTTGAACTTTGCTATCACCCGTTTTTGTATTACATTTCCGCAGCATGACGTTGTTTCCTGTAATATTTCAAGGAACAGCAGTTTCAACAATTTCGTTGAACTGTGTTGGATTTCCTGTACTGAGTGATACTTTGTAGGACCGTTGGATGAACAGAACTGCTGGACCAGCCAACCTCTACCCATTGGATTTATTACTGCGGGGTTCTCTAAGGCCCAGGTGTATGATGATAGACTGAACGCTGAAACGCGTTTATTTGAAACGCTGAAATTAAGGATTAGCAATAGATATAACTGATCTTTTCTAAAACTGGGAGAAAGTCATTGTGATAGAACTAGGAGATTTTCTGGCTGTACATGACTCTTATTTTGAACATATATAACTCAATTATAAAGAGATAAAGTGTATTTTAATATCTTTTTTACCATTGAAAAGCAAAAAATTGTTCTATTGGACATAGAGCTATGAAAACATTCTACTTTCATTTCATAAACTGCAAAAATATTAAAATGAACGGTTCGCGTTACCAATTAGAAGATAATATATCTGCAGTAGGATGTGCTTTTGTTGTTTATTAAAACCAAACAGAACTAGCTCACTCCATGTTTAAATTGTCATGTGAATGTTCGGTATTCCAGTCGGAGCTCTTAGTAATTAAAGAAGTTATAAAATGGTGTACTGTTAATGGGAATAGTGCCCGTATTCTAAGTGATTCACAATCAGCTCTACTCACTATTAATGATAAATACAATTTAAATTCATTAGCACATGAAATCAGAACCTTGCTTCAAAACCATCCAGGACATATTTGCATGGGATGGCTTACAGGACACAGTGGAATTTTGGATAACGAGAGAGCTGATTGCTTGGCTAAGAAGGCTGCAGAATCCAATCTTCCTGTGACATACTCTTTATGTCCTATTTCTACTGTAAGGAGAATAATACATCAACATATTCTTGAAGAATGGAACCAACAATCACTAACAACTCTAAATGGAAGTTTAACAAAAACATTATTTTTCCCTAGTGTATATGACAGAGGAAAATGTGAAACTCTTGTACCAAATTTTGTTTTGACACAATTTTTATGTGGACATGGTAAATTTGGTGAATACTTATCACGCTTTCACTTAACATCCAACCCCGAGTGCATGTGTGTTGAAGAATTTCAAACTGTGGTTCATCTCCTTTTCTGTTGTCCCATTTTCTGGAGAGAAAGACAAGAATTAATATTCAAGCTAGACTCTCTAGGAACTGAATTTTCTGCTCCGCTCACATCTTTGCTAATGAAGCCACAACAGTATAAGTACTTCATGATGTTTATAAACTCAGTATTTAAACGTCTGAAATAGTTTAAATTAATATGCATCAGACTAAAACATATTTTCTTACTTCTAGTATTTAAAATATATTTTTTAAATTTTATATTTTTATTATCAACTCTAACCCTAATATACCACTGTGTAATAAAGGGTTCAATAAATCTGGATAAATAAAAAATATTAAAATTGTTCTATAAAGCCTTTGTAATTGAATAGGAAATTATTAGCGTTATAAAACGTCACGCTTATGAAGATTACGCTTAATATCACGCTTTCTGCAATAGAAAATAGCCGTTACATCTGACTTCGCAGTGTACAAACACAAAAGTGATTACGATTTCTTAAGGAATGCACATAGCTGGCCATGAAGTAGCACCAAATGTTGTGATGGTAACACGTAATAATCATGTTGGTAGTATGTGAATGCAACTATATTGGTAGTGAACAAAAGACTATTGGTTCTAGCATTTTGCATCATGCTATAATGGACGCCACAGGAAGTAATAAATTAATGTAAAAGGTATTCACAGTGTACTGTTCTAAATCGCATGTATTGTGCAACATTATAAATAGTAACAAAATAAGCATTAAAATAATAATATAGCCATAAAACCAACAAACAGTAGAGTTAAAAATGACACTTAACCTGATTTTATATATTTATTTAATTGTCATTTGTCAAATACTGTATGTAATATAAGGCCGAAACCTTCTAACAACTCTCAGGTAAGACTACTGCTTAGTTTTTTTGTATTTAAGCTATATTCAAGTCAGATGGATATGGGACATATATAAATGTATAAAAAGAAAACTAACTAATATTGCACGTCTATAACCAAAACCTTTTACTTTGACAAGATTACTTTTGATACCAGCACTCAGTATACAAGTACTAAGCAGGTCAGTTTTGTGAATTACGATGGTTGAATGTTATGTTAAGGATTGTTTCAGTATTTATAAATCAAAGAGATTGTAATCAAAGAGAACCTATGACCTCCAAGGTGAGCCTACTTACACAGCAACTGCTGTATCATAGATGTTAGTAGACCGTCGTCGAAGGTTAAGGAAGTCCGACGTTTTGTCGATGTTTACCAACACCAGGCCATGTTACACCCGTCATTTGGAATAGTCTGTACAAAATTACAACAAAAGGAGTAGGAGAGGATTCGCTATAAAAGCCTTCTGGATCACTTCACAATGTTTTCACACAGAACGTCATTTGAATATGAAAAGCTAACCGTGCAACATTTGATAACTCAATTAGTTATTTGTTTATATATCAAAAAAGCTTGAGCGAAATTTCTATCGGTATGTAAAGGAGTTCAATGTGATTTCAAAATGTTCAGGATGAAATATACATATAATTTAAAATAAAATGCTATTTTTTCACAACGTTACATTAATCAATAAAATTGTATAACCACCATAATAAGTTTCAGTTGTATAATTCCAATACTTTCTCATATAAGTTATATAAATTTAGAAACAGTTATTGGAACACGAAATATTTAACACAGTGTATGAGTTCTTGACTCATATATATAAATTTAGAAAAATTAAAGGAATAAGCACATTGTTTTACTTTCTCTACTAGAGTACAAGAATCCAAAATGTTCATGCTGAGGTTTCATCGAAATATATATTTCAACAATCCCTAATTAAAATGTTTTAGAATCACATCTGTGCAGGTATGCCCCAGCATAACTAAAATACGAAAGATTCAATACCAAACTGATATTTAAGTTCAAGAACATTCAACGATCCGATATGCAGACTTTTTTTTATAAGAAGTTCCTTCATTCCAAACGACTCTGCATATATACGTAAAATATGAAGCTATTAATAGTGAAACAAACAAATATATACAAATATAACAATTTGTAACTTAAAACTAGACTTATCTTATAAGAAATGATGGCACTTCTCTTATAAATTGTGGGGGATCGCGATTTCATATAAACTTTTCCACATCCACAACCGGAACTTTTAAAGAGTTTGGTATAACTTTAGTTCTTCAAAATAAATATTCTAGTATGGAAAATTTATTGCATTTCTCTAAAAAGGATAAAATTCCTAATAATAAAAAATCTGGTATTTATCAGTTTAATTGCTTGGATTGTGATAAAGTTTATATTGGAAGGACAAAACGTAATTTGGAAACCAGAACGAAAGAACATTTTCGTAACATTAATTAGAAACAGATTGATAAATCGGACGTAGCAGATCATTTTTGGTCATTTAACCATGAAATAAACCCAGAAGTTAAATTATTAAACGATTAAATGGTCCGATAGATGTAATGGTCTGGGAAAAGATATTTATTTTAAAAAACAAACATCGCGTAATGAATTTTGAAATACTGGCATTCGATTCTGTTTTTAAATTTGTTTTATTTTCAGATTTTGGTATTACTAACAAGAACATGTTAACATATATTTGTTGTTTACGGCTGAGGATGTGGAAGAATTTCAATATAATCTCGATGCCGGACAATTTATAAGAAAAGTGTCATCATTTCTTATAAGATAAGTGAAGTTTTAAGTTAAAATTGTTATATTTGTATATGCTCTGCATATATTTATAAAACGTTTAGGAAATGATCTCATAAAAGGTTCTATCAAGTTATATTAAACTGAAACTCATAAAAATGATGTCTTTAACTCCAAAAATTCGCTTCACTTTGAATGACTTTTGCATAACCGATAAACGTAAGAGACAGAAGCACCTTATTGAGAAAGAAAATCCAGGTTTCTTTAACGTATGTATTTTAGCTCAAACGTTTTTCAATATCTTATTAGTTCGAATTTCCTAACATTTTACTGAAATAGAAATTGCTTATTCATCCTTTAATCTTCCTAGTTGTGCAAATATAATGTAGTTTCAAAGCTATTAAGAGCGACCATGTCTTAAAATACGAGAATAATCTCTCAAGTATTCTGTACTTCTCTATTTACATGTTTATATCATTGACAGGAAATTGATACAGGAGTAAAAATTTCTAACAATAGTTCGCACAAGAATGAATAGAGGAAGTCATGTGAGTACGAGCTGTTAAAATGTTTCCCTCTTCCCATAATTCTACTCGAAATTTCGCTGGAGAGGAGAGAATAAATTCTTAAGGAGGAGATTTGACACAGCAACCGGTCTTGATTTATTGTACCTGTGCCCCAGGTAGGACATCCCCGAAAGGAAGGATGAGGTGAGAGGAGAGAGCCGAATCAAGGAGTTACGACAGTGTAGAGGACAGGGTACCTACAATTGGCGCCGGCCCTCGTAGCCATGGTCGCTAAAGAGCATGTCTCTAGTGTTCCGCCGCGTAGAGGGTCGTGGTTTCGAGTCCCGCCTTGGGCATGGGTGTTTATGTATATTGTGAATATTTTTAAACTAGGAAATCAGATAAGAGAATAAACGGAAATAATGAAAAATCGGTTAAATAAGAAAAAGAGAAAAATATATATCTATATATACATATACCTATATATATATATTTACTTGTAAAAAAATGAACAATTGGAAACTCCACAGCAGGCCAGCACAACCGACATCCCACCCAATGTGGTCTTGAAATGGCCTACTAGGCTGACTCGGAGACCGGAGGAGGCAGTGTTTACCAGGAGGATATCATCTTGCCATGCATCGTCAAGACACTCGCTGACACTTCTATCCCGAAAGAAATCACCAGATGAGAGATGATGATGGAGATGAAAGGGAGGGCGAAATTCGGGGAATGTAATTAACCTATGCAGCATTCACCTAGTTAACCCGGAAAACCCTGGAAAAAGCATAGCTATGGGAATCGAACTTGGACCCCAGACGAAACTGCCTGAGATTTCACTGGAAATAGATATTATAAAGTTACCTAAATTCAAACGAGCGCTTATCACAAAAGACTCATTTTCTGGAAAATGAGACTAAGAGGCACGAAGAGTCAATGTTTGGGCAGTTGCTTATTGCACCGACATTACATAGAGAGAACAGCCCAGTTCTGTTCCCATAGCGCTCACCTTTTACATGAAGTATCCACATGTTCAGCTGCTGTGATGCGGAAACATGGAGTTCACTGTAAATTATTAGCTTCAGAATAGAGAATTTTCTTTGTTTATGAATGAATAAATTATTTATTGTGCATATTTCAAAAGTTTACAATTTACAAACTTAGGCTACATTTATTTGTCTTTATCTTGTTGCTACCTTGGCTTACATGACAGCCTGGTCTTCTGCTCTGCCAGGTAGTTCTTAACCTTCACACCTTCTTACTTAATTAGTCCCATTCTTCCCCCTCATCTTCCTTTCTTATATTCTTTACACTTCTGGCCCATTTTTCTTTTACCTTCTGCAAGAACTCGCCAATACTTCTTACCTTCTTTTCCTCCTTTCCTGTTAACATTTTATAGCTACTTTCCTCTTCTCTAATTTCTCCCATTTTTCCTCCCAAACCTTTTTTCTCCACATTGCAACCTCCTCGCATTCTGTTACATAGTGTTCTATGCTTTCTTTTCGCCCCACACAATTCACAGATTCCCTTTTCCCTACCTCGTATCCCTCTTACAAATATTGTTCCTGTTCTCATCCAGCTAACCCTTCTCTCTCTCTCTTGCCTATTACAGTAATCTACATATGCTTCTCGTCACCAAATTTGTAAAAGTGTAATAATTTCATATTTTCTAGACATTCCCATATTTCCTGTCCTTCAATATCTTGTATTCTGCGTTAAACTTCTATTACTATTACTACTAAAGTGTTAGGTTTCCTCAAAGTTATTTACAACAACGAAAGAATACTGGAGAAGTAGACGCGGCGTGGCTGAGTGCTTAGACAGCTCGACTCTCACCAAGGTGACCCGGGTTTAATCCCAACGACCACAAAGTGAGATTTGTGGTGACGCTGGAGCAGGTTTTCTCTGATATCTCCAGTTTCCCCCGCCGGTGCTTCATCTTCCTCTCATATATCACCAGTGTCACCGCCTGCGGTGCCGTATATAGTAAAAATGGGCGTTAAACACTACATATTTCATTTCATATTTGGAGAGAAGGAATAGAAGTTTTAACTTCCCCTACTAACTATATTGTAGATAGTGAAAGTAATTATTTTACGTTCAAAAATTTGATATCGAGATATCAGGAAGAGAACACGTTTTAGCACTACTTCTGTTGCACTGACATAAATTTCTTTGCTTTTGTATAATTCTTATATACGATTCATTTATCCAATTATTGCCAGTTTTCTGGAAGTATAAGCAGAATGTTAGGACACATTAGCTCTTAAGTGGTAGTCGAATCTTTAAAACTGTTTGTTGTGTGATGATTTTTAAATTTCGTTCACTCTGAATGACCAAGGCCTAAAACTGAAAAAGACTTCTGCTTCAGAAAAGTATTGGACTTGGAAAATCAAACAAGTGACAATAAATATCTCGGAAGTGGTTCATTCTAAAAAAGAGTGTGTTTGTCAAATTGTGCGTGATAGAAGCTCTATAGCTTTGGTGTAGAAGATTTGGTTTACGCCTTAAGGTTTGTTCGTATATGCAAAATTCATGCAAAATGAAGAAAACTTCAGAGATTATTCTGGGATAATTTAATAAGTACATCTCATTTATCTTTAAACTATATTTAAAATGTGATATTCTAATCAGTAGAAGAATCTCTTCTATAAAGGTGTTCCTACCGATTGGCAAGAGACGCATTTCAACGAGACCATAACAATGGAAAAACTATGACAATCTGGACGCACACAATCAAACCTAGGCCTACTCTGCTCACAAAGGGATACATTGGAACATAGGAATACCTCTCGCGGACATGTTGATGGTACTTTATCGATAAATGGTGCCCGCCGGAGGTTCCAGTACGCATTCGAAGACTCTAGCATCTGAAATTTGGTTTTAAATACTACAAAAATGTGCGATCTGGTTGGTAACGCGAACGTTGCCTTGGATAATTTAGAAGAATGTTGGAAAAGTGGCACTGAAGTGGTAGAATGGTTTGGTTATCTTACAAAGGAACGTTGGAAGTTAAACACTTCTTTCCTTAGCGGTTCCATTCAGCCTTACATGGCACGACTGGAGATTCCTTTCTCTGATAAGTTAAACTAATTATTGTTTTGACGCATCCAAAACATTATAGCTCCTTCCACCATTCTTTCCGCCCAATGATTGTAAAGCCAATCACTACACTAAATAAAAACAAGACAAAAAAGTAACTAAAAAAGAAAAGCAAGAGAACAGAAAACCTCAAAATCGTAGGAGCTATTTGTGATAACATCATAGCTTTGAAAAAGGCTAGTTTGAGATACAGGGTTTTCTTGAAAAATTTTACGTCACATATATGGAAGACATTGAACGGATAACTAGTTTTGAAGTTACGTTGTTCAAACCTCTACCCACACACACACCTGCTCGCACGCACACACGCACACTGGACTTTTTAGTATTAAAAGCATACTAGTACATACGTATATACTGCTGTAGTAAATATAAAAATGTATTTTTGTTGAACTTTGTAACTGCAGTATCAGTCAGTGATTAGGAGGCGGCGAATTAATCAAAATCAGATAATTAAAAAAGAAGATAAATTAATAAAAATGCTTTGCTAAACTAATATACAAAATCTTGTTATAATAATATGAAATTAGGATGGATAGAGTAATGATTAAAATAGCGGTTGGCTTAAAGAATAAGAAGGAAAGAGTATAATTTAATATAACATATACACTAGCATCCAGTTAAGGAAGAGAAAATATTCTTGTAAAAATCTGTACACGTCGGAGAGACATGAAGGAAGGACCGTTACCTTCTTTGTGCTAGGAAAAGTTCACTGTCTGAGAACTATAGAATACTTCCAGCCAGGAATGTTTTGGGACAAAAAGGATTTTCAAAATGCAGTTGAGAATGAACGCTAAAGAGATTCACTTCGCTGATTTGATAAATAATTATACCGTAACAAACAACTCAGGGTAGGCGTTCCCCAACTCAGGGTGGGCTGAACGTCAATGAGTTAAATGAGCTTTGCAAACCAATTGCGAAAATTCGAAATAAATGAGAAACCAATAATAATGTAACATTTGAGAAGGGTGTCCTAATTTGGTCATGTGATAAAGTTAGAGAGGGGATCAGAATAAGGTTCGCACTGAATCGTGAAGTAAGAAAAAATTACTTAAAAGGTGATACTACGACAGGAAGGACGTGTTCATGCGCGTTAAGAAGAGAAGCGAAGATTTATAAGTCTGAAATGTAGGGAAGTTAAGAAAAGCGCAACCAGCGTAAGTGGAAGCAGCATTAGAAGTTTATTAGATCAAAGTAGTCGCCGTATAAAGAAGAAATAGAAACAGCACGGAAGTAACTTTAAACAAGTAATCCAGGGTTTGAAGTAAAATTGAATTTATGTTAGGAATTTTACTAACAGGTGGTCACCGATCCAAGCCGATAAGCAATCTTAGTAGGAATTAAACCAAATAATTCTGCAACAAACAAAGTGTTATTAATACGACTGAGTAGCCAACAACCACCAAAATCCATTTCCTACAACCATTCACCTGAGGATAAGAGAACTCATAGCTCCAATTAGAACCCAATCAATTTAACCCTGGTATGCGGGTTTGCCGCTACTTGTAATCGAAAAAGCAAGTTATATCAGGTTAAAGAAAACTTCTTCCCTCCATACACGACTCGAACATGGGCCTTCGAAAAACCGAAAACTCATTCTCAGCTGGTATTTTTCTTAATTTGTCCCATTCTGTATTCTTACATTTCAAAACTCCTCTCCGGATGTTGCATTATGGCTGTAAGTGAGTTATAAACAATGCTCAACAAATGTAACTCCTGTGAACACCAATTTTTAGAAATAAATCTCAAATATTTTTGTGGAGTATATGAAGTGTTTATAAAACATGGTGATATTTTGGCCACGTACGGCTGTTCTAGACATTTGGATTATCTTTGTGATATAAAAGTCAGTGATGTGTGTGTGTGTGTGTGTGTGTGTGTGTGTGTGTGTGTGTGTGTGTGTGTGTGTGTGTGTGTGTGTGTGTGTGTGTGTGTGTGTGTGTGTGTGTGTGTGTGGGCACGCGCGAGCGTGTATGCTTTGCATATTCCTACAACTTTTCACGCTTTTCGACCAAAATTTGTACACATATTCATTATACCTATAACGAAAGTAAACATAAGGATGCAGTGGTATAAAAAGCGACTTCTATAAGATAAAGGATGGAAAAAGTTGTCTGAAGGTGATTTTTAAAATTCTGTTCACAAATAATTTTTTTCTTAATAATTCTGTTGAATAGACATAAATGTTCGTTCCTTCCCACTATTCTACTGGGAGATTGGGCTAAAATTTCTCGTTGGAGGGGCCCTGGAGGATGTTCAATATGTATGGCAAATTTGACATAGCACCTATTCGTCAAAGAGAGTATGGGAATGATATTAAAAAATAAAACCCCTAACGGAAGAGGGATTAAAAACACTAATTGAAAAACATTTCTAAGACATATTTCCAATACTTTAGTAAAATAGAAATATAAGTAATTTCTCTCCATTCTTTTGGGATTTACAGAAAAACCGCCTCACTAAAAATGGGGTGAAAATATTCTGCTAAGGTCTGTTGAGTGTATTCCGCAACGACTACCGGTTTTCTCAGTTATAAAAGAACAAATACTGCCCTTTCCGTTTTTTTTTTTTTTTTTTGTAATATTATGTCCTCCAACCTTAAGTCATATCGGACGGTGAATGAAATGGGTGAAATGACACTCAAATGAGTCCAGGGTCCATGGAGCTTAGAGATACCCTACATTCATCATTAAGGATAAGGGAAAACCCTAGAAAAAACTCTTCTCCAGGTAACTCATCCTGACCGAAATTCGAACTCGGGACCTCTTCAACGTGAGGCAGACACCCTACCATCTACGCTAACGAGGCGGGCATTTTTGGGGTGGTATTGCCAAACACCACCAGACGAGAAATCAGTTTGCAAAGTGTTTGTTGGTAGCAAATTTGGGGGATGAAAAAGCAAATTGGCAAAACGAAGGTGAGGTCATGATATTAAAAGCGCTGATAACAACCCTTATGCTAATTTCACTGACAAAATACATTTAAAAATAAATAAATATTGAGAAAATATATGTCCACCACAAGGCATCATCGTGCATTTCTGTTAATACTCTATGAATATCCAACAAATTGTTTAATATGAAACAACACCTCAATTGTTAAGTTACATTATTGTTACATTATGTAAATATAAGAAGTGTTTTCTTTTTTACAGTGCATCCACCACAGATGTCTCTGATGTAAAATTATGAATTGTAGAGAAACTTTTACAGACTTGAAGATAGGATACTTGCTTAGTAAATTAGGCTGTTTAAAAATGAAAGTAAATATTATTTTCAACGTACTTATATGGAAAAGCATACTCAGGTGTTATTTGCCTATTACGATTCAACAAATATCGTTCTTATTTATTTACATGTTCTCAACGGCTCAGAAACTATTCAGGGATTCTATTCTAAATATATAACTTTGCGCTGAAAGTAATATTTAATTACATTTCCGAAGGCCTATATAATCAATTTTGAATAGCTCTTCCTCTATTTTTATGTCTGTGAAAGTTAATTTTAATTGCTATTTTTACTACTTCTGTGGTTCAGTATTTGGCATAACATATTGCCAATCCAGAGACCCTAGATTCAGTTCTAGTTTGAGGATACAAAACGTTCCTTGAAATTATTCACCATCCTTCTATGAATATGAAATTATATGATATGGATTTAGTAAAAGTACATCCTGATAGCTAAATCGTTCTTGATGACCAAAGGCCTTGTATAGTTTCATAAATATTTATGATGGATATTTTATGTGATTCCCTTTGTATATGTTGCCATGTATTACCCGGGACAACCTCGTATATTACACTAAAATTGTACTTCGGATTTCATATGTTTTATACAGACGTGTCACTGGAATAATCTTCGAAAGAAGCTTTCAAGACCGTAGCTTGCAAATCCTTACCTGATCCTGGGGTTAGACAGACTAAGGGGGTGAGAATGATCATAGGTAGCACTGCATAACCTCTTTTTCCCCTGAAACTTCAGAAAGCATTTTCAGTTTCTTTGCTACTCCTATAATCATTACAGACAATCGCCTATATTGTCATTGAGTTCGAAGGTTGGTTATGGTGAATTGCCCGGATAAGGTTCCTTCTATAATTTTTCCTCTTATCCCTTAAGGACGAATGCTGGGTAACTAAGTTCTAAGTACGGCGGGCTCTCTCGAACATCATTTCATTCACTCATGACCTACCAGATTTAATAATGTTAAGTTAAAAAATTGGAAGAAAAATAATATAAGAAATATACATTTTGGTAAATATCGCTGTCTGTTAGTTTGTTTACCCACATAAGTAATTTTATACAATTATAGCATGTAATACTGCTAATCAAAACTGCTAAATAAAAAGTCAGTATTGACTGCACAACTATGTGACTATAAATATGAGCTATTTACCTCAAGCAGCTTTTACATTTCTTTTCCTATTACTATTGTTTATTATACGTAATTTTCTTACGCTTCATCTGCGAATTTATAGTTCTTGCCATGCTTCATCGTTTTCATTCCAAATATCTCTGCTTTCATATATCACAATTAAAATATCTATAATTAAAGTTGAATTATTTTATAGTTTGAATTTCGTCTGCAACCCATTCCTTGCAACAACAAAATAAGAATACATTTTTCATAGATTTAGTTGTAGCACCTGAATATAAATAACCTCAAAATTCCCAATTTAAAATTATGTGTTTTATACCTTTGAAATATAGGTTATTTTATCAATTAAGCTATGCTAATGACCTGCGTATTTAGTGACAGATCATAAAACACATTATTTTGTAAAATAACCTATTAAAACGAAAAACAATTGACAGTAGTATGATTGTATGTTTATAGTCTAACGTCGTTTGTTAAAGGAATACAAATAATACATACGAAAAAAGGTTAGAAATACTGATAAAATTATTTTTCATCCTTACTTTACATTTAAGGATGTTATTGAATTTATTATTTTATTGTTGTTATGCATATAATACCATAAGAAGTATAACTATTGAGTATGTAAAAGCTACAATAAACAAATGCAGGTACATAAAAGAATTCATATTAATTAATATACTTCCGGAATATATAGTTTGTAGTTACAAGACAATTGTTTTAAAGCGTGGTTAAAATCTACCAAATAAAAGCTCATAGAATACTAATGAAGTTTAATATTTAATGCAAGCTCAGACACTATAAACAATATTAAATTTGTAAATAGTACCTCAAAATGTTAATTGGTAAGTGAAAGCAATAGAATCCTTGCCCAGGTTGTAATCATTTCAGTCATATATTTTATGTAATATTGAACAAAAATATAAATGTAAATTCAATTATGTAGTGTACTTCAAAATGAAATATGAAAATCCGTTATAAATGTATATCGTTATACCATATATATGGATCACTAAGCTATTTTTATTAATTATTTATTTATATTTCTTCTGTAGTAAGGTGTTCTTTATACGATTACTTGATAATTCACTTTTTATTTTATTTTATGCTTCTCTTTTCCTTTTATTGCCTTGGATAATCAATGTTCATTTGATATCATATTAAAACACATATTTCCTCATTCATACTTCCAGGAATGATCTCCGATAAAGAGAAATTTGCAAACTCCAGCCGGTAATCGAAGCTGGAACCTTTTTATTTGGGAATTATCATGGTAACCATTAGACTAAGCGGCGGATTTATTGTTATATATCTTAGGAATACGCAACCATTGCTTCTGCAAGACGTATTGGGCATTAACGTATCCAGATTTGTTTATTTTAAATTTTATCTTAACTAAATAGCTCAGAATTTATAAAGCGTGCAATGGTTTTGGTATACAATATCAGAAGTGGTTTTGGCTCAATATTACTGGGATTCAGAGACCATATAAAATGATTTTCTACCCGTCTTAGAAAAATAAATGCCTGTTTAAGTTTCTTTCGATATGCCTGACCGCTGTGAGCGAAGATTGCCCATAATTTTCGTAACCAACGCATTTTATTAGAGTCACAGCTCTTGCTAATTGTAATCCATTAAAAATTAATTTTAGGAATTTTGCAATACAAATGTGGTACCTTGCCTGTTCCAGGAAAATGTTTTACTTCACGTTTTTCTGCCCAATCTTGAATCTTGCAGAAATGGATTTATTACGGTTTATTTAGAGGTACAATATGATTGGAAGATATATCGGGCGTAGAATATGGCTGAAAGCTTTGAAATTCTGTTCGCTTTCCATGTCAAAGAGAAAAAATGGAATAACGACCTTCCATTTGAGAAAAGCATACCTTTTCTTAATGCAAACCAATAACAGGAATTATCACTGAAATAATTATTTTAGCAACATTTTCTATACAAAATACGTAAGTATAAGCTTTAACAAATCTCCATTTTTTGTAATAGGATTTTGTCTAGTTCTAATGGCTTAGGACTTCTGCAAAACTCTACAATTAAAAGCAGTTTAGGAGTTTTTTTTTAAAAAATTCAAGATTTATATTTCATATGTTATTTTCCTATCTCAAATATGTGATACTTTAATCGAAATCTTAAGAACGTTTTTGAGAAAATTATAATTTTCAATAATTTCTCAGCGTGTTGGGTATTTTGGTGTTCTCAAGAAATCATGTAGCACCCTTGAAAAATGCTGAACCTTGAAGAATTATTTTGGATGTAACCAAATTTTTGTTTATGAATTATGCTGTTCTCGTGCACATACTTACACGAGTATTTTAATGCTTCTTTTTATTTATGTAACTTCAAAAGCTATAATTCAAGTGAAATGTTGGAATTGAATTTTTAGATGGAATAAAACATAGTAGAGAAGGTTGAAATCAAATTGAATTAAAACAGTATTTTAAATGTTAGTATAATCTTACTTCACGTGCATACTGGATAGCTACATGTATGAATAACCTCTTAATCCAGAACATTTGTTTGTATGGAAACATTCCAGCTGCAGTGTAGGTTTCTTTGTGAAATTATAATACACCATGTCATATTTTGTTTACTCTTTAACGTCCCCACGTTAAATTAGGGCAAAGAGTGACATTAAATCTGTTACATAACATACACAGTAGTCTTATCCCGTATCTATTTCCTGAAATATATTTCTATTTTACCTGATTTACGGCAGATTTCTGAACACATACACATTTTATCTTAAATTACTGATATATCACTTAAAGTACAGCTGAACATATATTTCTCCTCCTTAATTTGGTCATTAGCAGGTCGGTCTGAAAGTAATACTTTAGTAGATACGCGAGCATCTTATCCACAAAAGAGGAACTTGGGAAAATAGTTTAGGAAAATCAGAACAACCCTAAAGCTTGAACATTGGCATCGATATTCGTCATGCCTTTAAAACGCCATATTAATACAGAATATTATTTTCAATAATTACAACAGTTTTCTTGCTCAAGTTGTTCTCGGGAAGCAAGCCAGGTGAAAAGACGATTAGAAATCAACGTTTCGGGAGCGTACATCTCTTCCATCATCAGGATATTTATTAAATTTTATAACCACAAATGAAACACTGGATCTAACACAAATATAAACAAAGACAAAACACTATCAAAATTCGCATTACTGAACAAAAGACTGTTTTCAGTCAATTAAATGCCAGGTCAGGAGATGGCGTGAGTATAGAAAATTAATTGAGTCAAATAAACGTAACTACTTAACTACGTAGCTTCTTAAGTCGTCGGATTTTCATTTAAGGCCGGTTTCCCAGAAGAGCTGAACTGAAATCCAGCATCACGATTAAGCGTGCTCCTCTCAGAGGAAATGGCCAAAGTCTCCTTAATTCTCCGCTCCCAGTAACTGTTGCATTTTGCCAATATGGTCGTCTCCCGAAAATTGGCTCTATGGTCGTTATCAGTTTTCTTTCCTTGCTCTCATTAAGTGCCCGGATTATTTTGAAGTTATTTTTTCTAGTTGACCAATAAATTTATTCGTTCCTCTCCGTTTCTAATGTATTTTTAAATTAAATCCTCTGATGTTAATGAATATCGGAGGATGAATGAAATGGGTAAAATGAGCCCAGGATCCATAGAGCTTAGAGATAGTCGACATTCATCTTTCAGGATAAGGACAAACCGCGGAGAAAAAAACTTGTCCAGATAGCTCACCCTGCCCACGATTCGAACTTGGAACTTTTGAGTTCCGTCTTTATAACCATTCCTGTTAGGTTACATTGTCATGCTCCTCTTTAACCAACGTTTCTCTGTAAATGTTTTCAGTTATAGTCCAACTTTCATCAAACGTTAAAATATTTTCTGCTACTGTCTGCACCATATTTAGTTTTATCGAATTTTGTTGCAATAGAGTTTATTTAGCGAGTAATATTTTTGTGTCTCTTATTAATTATTTTATTAGATATATGTTTTTCACCTGCACCAGAATTGTCTGTAATTAGTACAAGATATATATGAACTCTTCAACGAATGAAGGTTGTCAGCTGTTCAAGTCCAGGAGGAGTATTGTCTTACCTGGATATATGAAGCCAATACAACCACGAAACAAAAGAGAATCAGAGAAATGAAAAGGCAAAAGATGTTGCTGAATTGCAACAGGAAAGGAGATCAACGAATAAAATAAATATAATAAATAATAAACTTAGATATTCATCAAGGGAGAAATAGTTCAAATTTGTCGCAAAAATTTAGATTTACTTATTAATTATTATACATAGCGTAGTATACTTTATTATCATCATTTAAGTACATATAATAATAAGGGCTGTATTGTTTGTAAAATGTATTCACCAATTGTCTTAGAGAACAGCAATCGTGTATTGGAATTATCAAACTGCAATCCAATCATGATATTGTTGGAGGTAATATTGTTTGAGAAAAACTTACACTTTATGAGAAGTATCATCAAATTACTCTATTTCTTCTCCGGAAACAAGCAAGGTGAAAATACGATTAGAAATCGACTTGATCAAGCTGTATATATCTGTGGTTCTTAAAAAATCGGATTTCCATTTTTAAGGCCGGTTTTCAAGAGGAGCTGAACTGAAATCCAGCATCACGATTAAGCGTGCTGCTCTCGGAGGAAATGGCCGAAGCCTCCTTAACTCTCCGCTTCCAGTAAATGTTGCATTTTGCCAAGATGCTCGTCTCCCGAAAGTTGGCTCTATGGTAGTTATCAAAACAATGCTCTGGCAGATCAGACTTTACGGTATCTACGTTTCTTTGGCCCAATCAATTTTCTATACTCACGCCATCTCCTGAACTGGCATTTAATTTACTGAAAACAGTCTTTTGTTCAGTGATGCGGGTATTGATAGTGTTTTGTCTTTGTTTATAGTTTTGTTATATGCAATTGTACATTTTGTGGTTATAACAATTCTTAAACTATCCTGATAATGGGAGAAACGTCGATTTCTGATCGTCTTTAAACCTGGTTTGCTTCTCGAGATGATCTTGAACATACTTGTCGCCAGGAAAGCTTCAGGTGTTACTTTTATTCTATTTTGGTATATGTTTGCTATTGTAGCTCAATGGCATATTGAGCACATGTTTTTATGCCTATGTTCAAGATTTCGCGGCAGAATCGATCATGACAATACTAAAAATGTATGAAAAATAATTACTGTGAGAATAATGTTTTAAACCCAATGTAAAAAGTCTACTTTATGAGTTCATTAGCAATGTATTAACCTTATGAGGTATATATTATAACTGTGCATAAATAATATTAAATCGCTAGAAACTACGCTGTCTTGATGAAGAATATCACAGCAATAAAACATTATGGATTAAAAATGCAATTCATTTGGTGGTTGGGATAGAAAGCACCCCTATAAGACTCCAATTACAAGTGAGAATGCAATGCATTTCCTAGATGCGAAAAGGGTAGCGAATTCCTTTGATGGAGCCACGTGAGTATGAGAAATACGGAGGTGCGGGATACGTATGATAATTTGTTGATACACACAACCACTTCAGCTACATATTCCTTCAAGTGTCTGCACCAAAAAGAATCACATGCAGATTTCTAAATCACCTCTCAGGCAGGAGGGTGAGAGACGCTGCGGGGAGTATGTATAGGAGGGGAAGATTGGGACGAGAGAAATAAAAAAAGTACGCGAGAGGGAGGAACGAAGCTCTAAAAGGGGTGGGAGATTTTTTTCATGTATCTGTGCACCAAGAGGCTGGTTGGACCCTGCTCTGTAAAGGAAATGGGAGGAGAGAGTGAATGGGTCTGTATACCCCTCTTTTCTTCCCCGTCTGTCTTTTATTATCATTATTTTTATTATTATTATTTTTCTGATCCACCACTCTTTTTAACAAACCACCCTACTACTACTACATAGTTATTCTGGCAGGCAGCCATTACTGCCAACATGCCACGTCATCAACAAACCGCACATCAGCCATATTGAATTTTTTTTTTTTCCAGTTCTCTTTTCTTTGCACCTCTCCGTTTTTTGGGGTGGTCCGTTGGGAGGAGTAGGGTTGTTTGGCCTAACGTGTCACAACATATTACTCAGTTTTTCAGAAACTGAAGTTGACGTTGCCTCTTCCTTTTTCTTTCCTTCTTTTTTGTTGTGGAAGGGGGAGAACAGGAAATGGTTCAGTAGTGCTGCTTGCAGGCATGTCAAGCCAGGATCATCACATCATCATCATCTTAATAGTTTTACCCTTAATTACGTTAGACATTTATACATTTTTGTGAACGAGTGATGCAGTTGTTGGATATTAAATAAGTAGTAGCAAACATTTTGAGTATGTTTAAAGCTTTGCTTTATTTGTTGGATTTTACCGTATGTAAACATAGCTCATAGATCAGGCCTTTTATTAAACAAACTCCACTAGAACAACTCCCTGCATGACTACTGTACTAGAGATATAAATATTATATAATTGTAGTAATAGAGCTAATTTAGAATTTAATAAAATGTACATACTACACTCACATGCTTTTTTCTATTTATTTTTCAACAATCTATTTTTAGAACTGCTTATACTTTTATTACTCCATGTTAATCGAGTTAAATATTTACATACATTTGTTTATTGCATATTTCCTTGTCGGTAGAAAGGGAATAAACAAATGCAGTAGAACTAAGCGATCATCATATCTTTCAAGAAATGCTAGCTATGTGACAACTTTGAAATGACTTTCCATTAGCATGACCGAGAGATAAAAAGGCCTCCTAATAATGAGAAAAAATATAAATATGCATTTGAAATTTCAAGCAAATAACAAGGAACTTTTAGCTCCACCAACATAAAATTGTCGCCTTAACGAGTTCTACGTTTCTGTAGTAACATTTTGCCTACTTCCAACAGTTATGCAACATATTTAGAATGAAAAGAATTACAGAAAATATTCTCAGCAAATGCAAGTTTTACTTTTAATTTGGCATGAAAATTTTTAAGCATATATTTTAATCAAACAGAGAATCATATGAGGGGAAAGTTGGAGGTAGTGCAGATTTTAAGAACTTTCCTATAGTATTCTTCGAAAATACTGAAACTGCAAGCCTGATATTTTATTTTTTTAGATTATCTGTTCACACACATGTATACTCACACACATGTAGCATTTCTTCAACATGTGTGTGTGCCTTTTTTAAATCAGGGAGTCTGAAAAGGTGTATTGCAAGTGAAATCCCTACACAAAATTTTCACTGAAAATATATACGAGAGAAAATACAGATTTTAGAAGTTAATTTGAAAATGTTAACAAAGAAATTATCATAAACAAGAGAATCAAGTGAGAATAAAAACTAGAATTTTCACTGGAAATATATGTGAGAGAAAATATATATTTTAGAAGTTAATTTTAAAACTTTAACAAAGGGATTGTCATAAAAAAGGGAGTCAAGTGAGAATCAAGACTAGAATTTTTACTGGAAATATATGCGAGAGAAAATAAATATTTTAGAAGTTAATTTCAAAATATTAACAAAGGAATTATCATAAACAAGAGAATCAAGTGAGAATCAAGACTAGAATTTTTACTGGAAATATATACGAGAGAAAATAAATATTTTAGAAGTTGATTTCAAAAATATTAACAAAGGAATTATCATAAACAAGAGAATAAAGAGAGAATCAAGACTAGAATTTTTACTGGAAATATATGCGAGAGAAAATAAATATTTTAGAAGTTGATTTCAAAAATATTAACAAAGGAATTATCATAAACAAGAGAATCAAGTGAGATTCAAGTCTAGAATTTTCACTTGAAATATATGCGAGAGAAAATAAATATTTTAGATGTTAATTTAAAAATGTTAATAATGGAATTATCATAAACGTGAGAATCAAGACTAGAATTTTCACTGGAAATATATGCGAGAGAAAATAAATATTTTAGAAGTTAATTTCAATGTCTTAACAAAGGAATTATCATAAACAAGAGAATCAAGTGAGAATCAAGACTAGAACTTTCACTGGAAATATATGCGAGAGAAAATATATATTTTATAAGTTAATTTCAAACTGTTAAAGAAATTATCATAAAAAGAGAATCACGTGAGAATCAAGACTAAATTGCTATGTGATATCTAACCAAAAGATTGCACAGCAGTAACCAAACATGTACCAGTATATTTTAGCATTACTTTAGGTAATGCTACAAAGGAAATTGTTAAAATAAAACAATAATATAAACAATATTATTATATTACTATAACATGAATGGTAATTCTACCACAATACGTCCCATGTATGAATAAAAGAAACAGCATATGAAGCTCTGCAGCCTAATTGCAGAAAATAGATGACAATAACCCATTTCAATTGAAAATAAAGACGAACAGCTATTTTACTAATGTGCCAATTATCTGCAAATAAACAATTTTATTAGAATATGTTTAAACACGTTACCAGAGATATAGTGCGAGAACTTTTCTACAGATGTAAAACAGAGATATTAATTGTCTGAAGAAATATATAAGGACAACCTTGAAAAAAAGACAACTTGACGTAATTATTCTGTAAATATTAATACGAGAAGTAAGCACCAAATAAATTGCTCTGCTTTTGTAACAAAGAGTAAAAGCAAAATTATACAATGCCTTCCAAACAATTGAAAGTGCGAAGTCCTTCTTGTGAGATATTCGTATAAATATCCTAACCTTTTCCATTATTATTTTCATATCTTCTAAAAATGTATTTATGACCAGTAAATACAAAGTATTGTAACGTCATTGGTTTTAAAATATTAGTAGGGTGACTTACTTAACAGAAATACATTACCCTTGACACTCAATTACTTAAAATAAGCAAGGAGTACGTTACAACTGCTTAGATTTCCTGTTTATTAAACTAAATCCTTCTGAGGTAATAATATGTGTAAATTAACAAACTAACCTCACGCATGAAGGTTATAAAACAAAGTGAAATGTAAGAATAATGACCAGTAGTAATTATTATCAATACTTACCAATTTTTTATTGTAGTCGAGTTAGGCATTAGAAGCGTAGCTTTTAAATTCGAAACTATATTTTGTGCTATATGGAGGGGTCAAAATTGGCGTTAAGGATTCATATTTACTGCTAAGTATTTAGGCTTTAACTTATTGGTATAGTTTTATAAAGAACACAGTCAATATACAACGGTAGTAACTCAGCCAAAGTGAATAAGACTTGGCTATGTTGTCTACTTTCATTCGAAATATTTCTTACCTTACATGCGTATGCTGAGAATTTGTTCATTGTTCATAATATTCCATTGTTGAAGACATCAAATATAACTAACATGCTTTTCTATAATGAATTCGATTTCTGTTCTCAAGGCTGGCGCAGTTCAAAGTTTCAAAGCTTGGTTCTATTCAACTGTATAGCTGAGAAGTCAAGTACTGACTTGCAACATAAAAGCTTCCTGCATTCGTGGTGCAAACCCTTTACAAATAATTTATAGTATCTGAGCAAACCGTGATCAAGGAATCACTTTAAATAACTGATGAAGTAAGCATTGTGCGTTACTATTGAGTGTTATTACTACATATATTAAAATAACTTTACAAAAAATAACTTGCACAATTGGTAATATCACAAATATACGTGCACAGAAATACCTAATCTTATAGCCCTTGCTCTTGGCAGTTCTTATTTCTACAGCAGGACAATTTTAAGAAGTTTTTATAGAAATTCTACAATGCGGTCGTAGTAAAACGGAGAGTATTTACTGCATTCTGTTACAAATATCAGACAGTAGTATTGCTCACAATATTTCTGATGCGAAGAAAATTTAGGAACATTTGTTTATCATTATGGTTTTTTATTAATTTTTACTGTACTTTGAAACATTCAGTACCAGTTCATTCAGTTGGCATCATGTGTACTCAAGGTTTTACTGATATTTTTAAGAGTGACCAATTAAAATAAAAGTAGACATAAAACGTGATAGCCAAAACGGACAGCAAATGCGTCTGTTTTATTCTTTTGCTCAACAGTGTGTTTCGATTGCTGTAGGTTAATTTAGTGAGAAAAATCGAGGGTCTGATTTTCTTTGCTGTTTTGTTCTTTCTATTTTTAAAACAATTCTGGTGTGCTTATTGGCGGGAGAACCAAATCTTCTGGATTTCCCAACAAGAAATTTAGTCTCTTACAAGACGAGCTCACAGGGGTAAATATATAAATTTAACTGTATATATAGGGGACGGTTGAGCATATATGGTAGTGGTAGTAAATCCTTCCAAAAGTAAACTCTAATCTGGTAGTCTGAGGCGATATTCAATGGTATTATATGCCCCCATTATATATGCACCATAAAACTCACACAAAATACGATTTTTATATCATTTTCTGGCTTAATCACGATTTAAATGCTGAACAATAATTTAAAATCAACCTATATTGACTTAAGTGTACTTTTTATCAAAGATAACAGTCAGTTGTTTCAATTTTTGTAATAACCTAAAGATAAATACAAAATCTCTTTGCAGAAATGCTTTCACTTCACACTTCATTGTGGTATAAGAGGGACATACTATAATGGAAAAGCGATATTAAGATCTTAAAAGAATACACTCGCTGTCTGTTGACTTTTAAATTTTACTCTTCGTACGACCACAAGAACAAAAATGAAGACCTAAAACTTGAAAACGCGTAAACATTTGAAAATGTAAACCAATAACCGGTAATTTATCGGAGAGATTTTATCCAGATAAAGCATTTAACATTAAGGTTTGTGTTTTAATTAGTTATACATTTTGTGCAGTAAGCTTTCGAAGATTTTCTTGCGATTTACCAAGCATACAAAGTTATATAACATTCAATGCAAATAAATAGAACTTAACGTGCTGTTTTTAAAAAATGTTGATGTGATTTTATTTACTGTGCAGATATCTTAAACATGTGGGTTGTTCAATCAAATTTTTATCTGTTTTTCGAAAAACAAAAATAAGAAAATTTTCTATGTAAAGAGTTCTTTGCATATTTTGTGAGTGTTTCTTGGAAGTTACGTGATTTAATCTTTATTTTTATTTTTTAGTTATATTTTTTCGGATACACAAAAACCTTTTTTTTTTTCTAAAAATGTTTCACCTTGGGGAGGACAACCACAAAGTCATATTTGGTGAACAGATATTATATTTTAAGGTAGAATGCAATACTTTTCCAAATATAGGTAAAGAGGTAAACAATGAAAATATCAAGGTTCAGACTTTAACAGATAAACGCGACATCTTTACCCGAGTACAATACATTTGATACTGTCTCTGAGGTACTTGCTATAGGCTGCTACAGTGATGAACGTGGGATCTTTCTTACAGGGAATGCGTGGTTGGATGTAAAAATAGACAGCCATGGTTAAGTTGGCTGTGCATTTGATGGAGACTAAAATATGAGTTATGTGAACAGAGTTGTCAAATGTTTGAGGATGTAGAATTCAACTGTTTCTGTTTCTTTGCAGGACAAACTATAACTATTGAATTATTATATGTGCATCTGAAATTTTTTAATTCTTTAAACAGCTTTAGAGCTTGAAATAACTGCTTTCATAATAACGATGAGAATTCTAAGTTGCCGTGAGTCCCCGAAAGGCTAAGCGGAAAATTCCCTTGCATCTGCCGCCAAATATTTGATAACACCGGTGCGGTCTTTACATGCTACGTACTGCCAATAATCTAGTGCAGAATAACACTTAAATGAAACTGCAAGATACAAAGTCATATTTTTTAAATACACCGTCTTTTATCAACATAAGCACTACCTTTATGAGCATCCCTACAAATTTCCTATATTATAAGTTGGCAAATCTTAAACTTCCAATTTGCAACTGAAAACCACTTGCTCTAAGTTTTCAGAACTGATGTACGTAATATTTGGAAGTCCTGGCTTCTAGTACCGAAATCTTGCGGTGAAGTATTTCTTACTGGATGAATTCACAGGAACTTCCAAGTGTCTGGTTGCTTTTTCTGAATACACAACTTTCCTTTCTTGTCCCTAACAAAATTGCAACACAATTTCTTACTTTAGGCATTGATTTAACACAAGGGGAATATTTATTGCAATTTATTATCAATCGACCTGTTATTTCTTTATAAAGCTATTTAACTTACCAGTCGATTCTACCAACAAAATACAAGTATCAGCGTTTTGTAGCTTTCGTGCGCGAACATCTGTTTGGGTAGAAATTTATAATTATAAAGCGCTGTTAGAAGCGAATATTTTAAATACACAGGTCAGAGTTGATTAGATACGAAAGCGCTGAAATACTGCAATGCGTTTTAAAATCAAGGAAATGCTCCGATTGAAAATAGTCATAATAGGAAATATAATAGTTCTAAATACTTTCTGGGAAACACAGAATGAAAACTGGCATGAATAGTGACTTAATTACTTAAATAAAACAAGTGCAAGAACTGTAATCATATGTCTAAATGAATGGCAGCGCAATTATATAGAATAAACTCGACACCAAGAGCTATTTGAGCGTAAAAGTTGGACATTAATAAATAAAGGTGAAAGAAAGAAAACTAATATACAGAATTTCAAGACTGACTACAAACAGTAACAAAATGGAGGGGAAAATTAGGAATAAAACAATTTAATACTTTTTTGAATGAAAGTGTTATATGTGGAAAAATATGGGCAAGAAGCACTAAGAATTCATAAACAGATTTGAAGAGAAAATATAGATTTATAGCGTTGTTAATAAAAACGTTTGCTTTTCGATTGCGTACGAAGGCACAGTAAGTGCTCACAAGGTCTGCGGAATGGTAGTTGGGCCATAATAACTGATTATGTGTAAATACATTAATTTTTATACAAAACTACATTATCTGTAAGGGCTCTGTCCGCTTCAGTTCCTATCAGTGGTTTCTGATCTGTTAATGTAGGATTCTACACAAATTCGGCAGTATCCCAGGCTTAAGTATAATACATGCCGAGCAGTGGCTGCTTCATTCCGAGGGCTCGGATTTGTAAAATATCGTGTGTTGAGGATCCTAATGCCCCATTTTGACCTTGTGAAGCCCATCGTTCCCAGCTATACCTCCGTTCTCTTTAACACAATGAAACCGATTCTCAACTGTCACAACACATTTTAGAAGTGGTTGACATGAGCTTTGTTGCGGGGGTGTTAGGGTTGAATGGAATTAGTTGTATTGTGTACCGCACTGGACAGCAGGCCATGTTTACATTGGATAACCGTTTACAGGTGACGCTCATGTTGTGTTTAAGTGTTCCCATCGAGAGAACATCTGCAGTTGATCAACCCGTTCCCAAAACGAGCACGGTGGTAAAGGATATAACGGGACGTCTCGAAGTGGCGTGACAGAACTTCAAATGCCCAACTCTGCAAGAGAAATCAATATTTAGCCTCCACACTTTTGAAACGCGAAAATTACCACTTCAGAATCTAAAATTCCTCTATTTCACAAAATTTAATTTTTATATGTCTACTAAATCTTCGTGAATGTAAATCATAGTAGCTCCAAAATGCCAACATAACAATAATTATGTTTTCATGACGTCACAAAATAAAACAAGAAAGCCTTGAACTCCTCTCTGATAACGACCATGCAGTAACAACACAGTAAAATTCATCCTTTATTTAGATTTTACTATCTTTTTGTGGTTTTATGTCTGTTGCTTACTGATAGCAAGGTTATATTGACTTTACTTAAACTGCTATTATTTATTCCCAATTATTTTTCTTTACAAACAGCAAAGAAATACCTCAAATGTGAAAGTCATTCATTTGCAAAAACTGTGATATTTGTCATTTAGCTGTGCTTTTGCATAGTATTTTCTCGGAATCTCTATATATTTTTTCGCTGTAGTATCCAGCGAGTTTTAATTAAAATGTACAATTCTTCAAAGAAATGTAAGGTTTTTGAACCAAGGCAACATAATACTAAGCCAAACCAAGAACAAAGTTAGTAGGGTATAAAAAGGACACGCTACTAAGCACCGATAAACTACCACCTAGCATTTAGGTTTGTTACCGTAACGCACCACCACAGGCTTTTGTTTTAAAGGATGTACTGGCTACTTATTCATGTATTTATTAAGCATAATGGTAACCCTTTTTCCATTTTTCTTCTCAATTCTGGTTTTCATGGTTAAATAATATTAATTCTAACTAATTAATTCGTTATTCTGATAAGAATGGTTAACATAATGCAATTTTAAGATATTCATTTTAAAAATTCAAGCTTTCTATAAATACGTTTAGGAAACGAGGGTGGTCTGAAAAGTTTCCGACCTCAACACGAAGATGGCAGCACTCGTAAATAAAAGCTACTGAAGTTCGTTAATTAATCTCTTGACAGTTACCAAAGTTTCAGCCATTTTGGACATTCAATTGTTATGTAACAGTCGTTTGAGTGAGTGTTTTTATGAAAGTGGACAAAATCGATTATCGAACTGTCATTAAATATTTGTTTTTGATAGGCAATACGCCTAAGCAAATCAAAGTTGGGTTGAATTATGTACAAGAGGACTTTGCACCATCATATACCAGAGTGAAATTTTGCGCAGCTGAATTTAAAAGTGGCCGTAAGAGCTTGGGAAACGATTATCGTTCAGGACGTCCAAAAACTGATGGTGCTAGAGACCGCCGAATTAAAGTGAGATAGGTAGCAGCGGATATGAACATGTCAAAAGAACGTGTTTGTTGCATATTAAATCAACATTTAGACATGAGAAAACTGTCCGTGCGTTGGGTGCCGCGTTTGCTCACGTTAGAACAAAAAACGTGATTGAATAGGCATTTCCAACGCTCTGTTGGCGCAGTTTAGGCGCAATAATTTGGAGTTTTGGCGCCGATTAATTACTGTAGATGAAATTTGGATACACTATTATACGCCCTAAACAAAAATACAGTCCAAAAAGTGGACCGCAAAGAGAGAATCGGCTCCAAAAAAGAAAAATCTAGTTTTTTTTTTTTTTTTTTTTTTTTTTTTTTTTTTTTTGCTGGGAAAGTGATGGCCACTGTTTTTTTGGGACAGTCATGGAGTTATTTTAGTCGATTATCTTCAACAAGAAAAAAAAAAGCTATTACAGGAGCATAATACGCATCATTACTTGACAAGCTCAAGTCAGAACTTGCAGAAAAAGAAAATGATGTTTCATGGCGAAAATCCACGAATTACGGTTTGAATTGCTTGACCGTCTGCCTTACCCACCAGATCTAGCCCCAAACGACTTCTTTTTGTTCCCCCATCTGAAAATTGTGCTCGGAGGACAGAGATTTTCGTCAAATGAAGAAGTAATCACCTTCTTGAACAATTATTTTGCAGAGAAAAACGTCGAATACTATTTGGACGGGTTACAGAGATGGGAGCATCGCTGGGAGAAGTGTGTAGAGTTACAAGGAGACTATGTTGAAAAACGCCGAGTACTATTTGGACGGGTAACAGAGATGGAAGCATCGCTGGGAGAAGTGTGTGGAGTTACAAGGAGACTATGTTGAAAAACGCCGAGTACTATTTGGACGGGTTACAGAGATGGAAGCATCGCTGGGAGAAATGTGTAGAGTTACAAGGAGACTATGTTGAAAAACGCCGAGTACTATTTGGACGGGTTACAGAGATGAGAGCATCGCTGGGAGAAGTGTGTAGAGTTACAAGGAGACTATGTTGAAAAACGTCGAGTACTATTTGGACGGGTTGCAGGGATGAGAGCATCGCTGGGAGAAGTGTGTAGAGTTACAAGGAGACTATGGTGAAAAACGCCGAGTACTATTTGGACGGGTTACAGAGATAGGAGCATCGCTGGGAGAAGTGTGTAGAGTTACAAGGAGACTATGTTGAAAAAAGTTGAGTACTATTTGGACGGGTTACAGAGATGAGAGCATGGCTGGGAGAAGTGTGTAGAGTTACAGGGAGACTATGTTGTAAAACGTCGAGTACTATTTGGACGGGTTACAGAGATGAGAGCATCGCTGGGAGAAGTGTGTAGAGTTACAAGGAGACTATGTTGAAAAACGTCGAGTACTATTTGGACGGGTTACAGAGATGAGAACATCGCTGGGAGAAGTGTGTAGAGTTACAAGGAGTCTATGTTGAAAAACGTCGAGTACTATTTGGACGGGTTACAGAGATGAGAGCATCGCTGGGAGAAGTGTGTACAGTTACAAGGAGACTATGTTGAAAAACGCCGAGTACTATTTGGACGGATTACAGAGATGGGAATATCGCTGGGAGAAGTGTGTAGAGTTACAAGGAGACTATGTTGAAAAACGCCGAGTACTATTTCGACGGGTTACAGAGATAGGAGCATCGCTGGGAGAAGTGTGTAGAGTTACAAGGAGACTATGTTGAAAAACGCGTAGTACTATTTGGGCGGGTTACAAAGATTGGAGCATCGCTGAGAGAAGTGTGTAGAGTTACAAGGAGACTATGTTGAAAAACGCCGAGTACTATTTGGATGGATTACAGAGATGGGAATATCGCTGGAAGAAGTGTGTAGAGTTACAAGGGGACTATGTTGAAAAACGCCGAGCACTATTTGGACGGGTTACAGAGATGGGAGCATCGCTGGGGGAAGTGTGTAGAGTTACAAGGAGATTATGTTGAAAAACGCCGAGTACTATTTGGACGGGTTACAGAGATTGGAGCATCGCTGAGAGAAGTGTGTAGAGTTACAAGGAGACTATGTTGAAAAACGCCGAGTACTATTTGGACGGATTACAGAGATGGGAATATCGCTGGAAGAAGTGTGTAGAGTTACAAGGAGACTATGTTGAAAAACGCCGAGTACTATTTGGACGGATTACAGAGATGGGAACATCGCTGGGAGAAGTGTGTAGAGTTACAAGGAGACTATGTTGAAAAACGCCGAGTACTATTTGGACGGGTTACAGAGATTGGAGCATCGCTGAGAGAAGTGTGTAGAGTTACAAGGAGACTATGATGAAAAACGCCAAGTACTATCTGGACGGATTACAGAGATGGGAACATCGCTGGGAGAAGTGTGTAGAGTTACAAGGAGACTATGTTGAAAAACGCCGAGTACTATTTGAACGGGTTACAGAGCTGGGAACATCGCTCGAAGAAGTCTGTAGAGTTACAAGGAGATTATGTTGAAAAACGCCGAGTACTATTTGGACAGGTTACAGAGATGTGAGTATCGCTGGGAGAAGTGTGTAGAGTTACAAGGAGACTATGTTGAAAAACGCGTAGTACTATTTGGACGGGTTACAGAGATGGGAGCATTGCTAGGAGAAGTGTGTATATTTACAAGGAGACTATGTTGAAAAACGCGGAGTACTATTTGGATGGGTTACAGAGATGGAAACATCGCTGGGAGAAGTGTGTAGAATTACAAGGAGACTATGTTGATAAATACCAAGTACTATTTGGACGAGTTACAGAGATGGGAGCATCGGTGGGAGAAGTGTGTAGAGTTACAAGGACACTATTTTGAAAAATAAAAAATAAAACACCTGAAAAAATTCCTTGTATCTTTATTAGGTTGTAAACTTTTCGGACCACTTATGCAGGGCCTAATTGTCATAGAGAAATTGTTACACACAGTGCTCTTGATGTTTTAAAAAGCTAATAATGTATTCATCAAAATTGATGTACTATTTTATAAGAACTATGCATTCATTTTCTTATACTCTTGAAAGGTATTGAAAAAATGAATTTAATTTTTCGATAATTGCATCGTATGAGTGAGAAGAACTGCGGACATATGTGAGGAAGCAGGTCATACAGTTGGGCGAAATCATTAATTAGTGCTCCCCTATCCATCTATACTTCCAGCTAATTGTCAGTTTGAATGCTGCAAGGGAAAATAACTATGGTTTCTTCAAATTTATTATTTCATTATGGATTAATTAACATGATTCCACAATTTTATAAATAAACGAGTGCGAGAGGAAACGAATAGCGACTTTTTATATGAGAAAAGCATAAGACGGCATTCACAATAAGAGGTAAATGTAAATGCATTATAAGAGAAGGAGTTTGTCTTCATGTTAGATAATGGAAGCACTCAATGGTCACGTTTACGCAACAGAACGTAAACCTGATACTTTTGGGTTTACTTTGCGCGCAAACAATAATAAGAATGTTATTTCCTTTTTTACGCATTTTCAACTTCTGATCAGCGATTTCAATTGTTATGGTATCTACTTTAAAAGAATTGTGTTCATTCATTTTGTTACACCTTGCCATGTTACATTCCGGTGACAAATGCCAAATTTTGGAGACTATATCCTCGTATAAGGAATGAATGAATACTTATTTTGAGTGTCATTGATCATGTTATTCAATTACGGGACGCTGAGGAGATTTTCATAAGCAGTTAAATGGATCTAGAAATAATGCCATGTTCCTACGGAAATGGTTAACGCTGTAAAGTATTTCATATGACATCATTTGTGTGCTTTAATGAGATCTACAGTTTAATTTAGCAAGATTTGGTTTAACAGTTGACAAAGTTCATTTAGAGTGAACAACACATCACAATCCATTTCCAGAAAATTCAAGATGTACATTTTAGCTATTTTGCAAACGAAAATTCTTTCACAATTCTGCTTACTTAGAAGACCAGCTTAAAGCTAAGTTTAGTACGTAATGACCTCCCAATAATTAAGGGATTTAAAATATAGTAAATGAAATTTATAATTGTTAAAATTTGGAAAAAATAGTCTGTTATCCCTAATAATTAATAATGGATCATAAAACTAATAATAATATTAAATATAAGGAACAGTTTATTTTATGGAAATTAATTGTTCTTTCACACTAGCCGTGTGTAGGGCGCACTATGAAAGGGTAGAGCCAGACTGAAAAACTTAATACCATAGCCGCGATTTGAACCACGGATTTTCTGCTTTCCATCCAGCCGCTCTAAAACATTGAGCTATTTCATTTTCTAATCACCCAAATTAAATAAATTTCATAAAAGCAAAAATTTCGTCGTGAGCTATGTCATTCGCGAATTCAAATACGCAGGTTTTTCCTAAACTTGCTTCTGTTTGGACTCAGAAAGTCTTAAAAGTGGATCCCTATAAAAATACGTTATCGAATGTTTGGATGTAGCTTAATACTTTATTTAACACAGAGGCATGACCTTAATAAATAGGTAATGCTTGCTTACAAGATAAAATTGGAACCATATAGGCATAGTGCAAAGTTAAGTAATTACGACTATTTCACACATACGTCACTATCCCTGTATAGACCAATCAAGTACTAGGATTCGTCAAACACCGACAAATCGCTGATCTCTAAATCGATAACTGTACACCATGCACAATTATCGCTCAGCCATTATAACAAGCTCCTTTACTGTTAGGTATAACCATCATATTTGAAGTGAAGGCAAGCACGAAATTAAAACAGTAACATTGCGGCTGAAATATTTGGCCAGGTGACAAGTTTGAAAATTGAGGTTATGTTGTTTTATTATTCTCATTTAATCAATCAGTGCCATCTGACGGCCTTAAGACCAAAGTTAACTTGTGCACGGCCTGTGAGAACTATTAATCTTGTATGCCATGTGCTGTGAGGTTATGTTTCATTCATCAACTCTTCATCGTTTAGGAGAATTTTCCTGTTCGGACCTTATATTTCTTCTCATCTTTTAATTGCTGATCCTATTGATCTATAACCAGATAGTTTATATCTATATGACTGTAATTGAACGCGAGAGTTATCCATTCTTTAGAAATGGCTTTTCTATTTTTCTCTGTTTACTTGTATATTTTCTTTTAACGAAAATATATCTTACCTATTCCTTCCTTATTTCTTTATTTGCAATATAATTTTGTTTTATACATCTTTTTACTGCTCGGAGATATTTCATTTCTGCCGCATATATTTGCCTCCAATATTTATTTTTAATATTTATAGTAAAAGAAGAACAGCCATTGTCTAATGGAATTTTAGATTTGTATCCTTTCAGGTGTTTCTTTTCAAGGTAGAGTTATTATTCCAATAATATATTGGGATTTACTCAGTTATTGCTTATTGCTTCGTTATTAACGGTGTCTGCGATCTTTTTATTTACTTTACTATAAATTCCATGATTTTTGGCTTTTCTACTAGGATATAAACTATAATCCTGGAAAACTTTTATAACTTCTGCATACTTATTTGCAGTTTATCCGTATTTTATCTGCAGTTTATTGTATTTTTCGCACATAGAAGCATATTTATTGGATTATTTTTATTATTTTTATTCCTGATGTTATTTTCGCTTTTAAGTTTTTTTAAGAAAATTTCCATATAAATTTAAATAGCAATGGAGATGAACTGTAGTGCAAAAATTTCATTCTGGCTGCGGTACGAACGCTACGTAGAGCTATCTCAATGGTTGGGCTGCCACCTCTCTGCTCCTGAAGTGCATTTTTAATAAATAACTTTCTACATTACCTGCTAAAGGAATAATATAAAAACAAGGTTTCATGTCTTGCAGATTTTCAAGAGACAACTTTTATGGAATGCTTTTTTAAATTAATATACGCGGTAGACACTGGAGATACCTGAAACTAAATGATAAACTGGAGACCAAATTTGGGAAGGAAATCGGCCTAAGTTTGGGATACCACCCTAGCATTTCTCAGTTATGAGGACTTTAGGAAAACCTGTGAAAAAGTTTCAGGCGAAATTAAAATCACAGACCTCTCTTCTATGAGGAGGCGTGTCTCAGCGACCCGTATATCATTTTATTAACAATATACTAATGTTCAAACAGCCCATAAATATATGGGTATGAAAAAATGTAGGCATATAATCAACATGAAAAATTCAAATCCCGGCTGTGGCATTTTATTTTTCATGTTCACTCTATCACAAACCTTAGCCTATATACGGCTAGTATGAAGAAATGATTAATTTCCGTCAATTACTAAAATAATAGTTAAATGATGAAGCCTGACACTCAAGTAGCTACGATAGTAAGTCGCCACAAACTGTGTTTCTAAAATTCTAGAGCCCCTAGTGGTTTACCGGGGAAATATATGAGTCAATTGGAGAGTGTAATGTAATGACGGCAAGTTTTTCATGGTAGCTCAATCGGTAAGAGCGACTGGACGGAAATCAGGAGATCCATGGTTCAAATCCCGGCTGTGGCATTAAATTTTTCATGTTGACTCTATCAAAAACCTTAGCCTATATACGGCTAGTATGAAGAGGGAAGAAGATTTCAGTGGAAGAAATAATCGTATTAGTAGTCATTTTCTTCCTCTTTTCATGGATCAGGCCATTAGCTTCACTTCCACTTTAACATTGGAAACCTATCTTAGGATTTATGTTCTAGTACACTTTTTGTCACCTCCTTGAATCTATTTTAATAAGATATATTTCCATTTATGTTTATTATTCTCTATGATATCTCATACACTAATCTTTAAACCTTTCATTAAAACTTCATTAGTTAATTTATCCCATCTTGTTACTCCCTTATCTGCTCTCAAGAATTACATCTCAGCTGCTTGTATATGCATTATATCTTTCTCTCTTAAAATCCAACTATCACTCCCATATAATATTAATAGGACAACCGTAACTTTATAACATTTAAGTTCTAGTAGTTTAATTTGAATTATGGTTTGTGTTTTACTGGAACGTTTAGAACTTACAGACGAGCGGCATTAAGCGGTTGTTCCACTGTAGTCTATTTTAGTGTTTATCCATTGAGAGAGGTAGATCTGATGAGATGACAATCTGCAGTCTCCAGGTGAAGCAATTGGATCACAGAATTTTTTTCTGGTATTCTTCGCTGGATTAGAAGAGCCAGAGAATGTTATTTTCTTATCCAAAACAATTGTAAAGTGGCAATTCGAAATGTGATTAATTTCCTCGAAAGTACCGAATTAGTGTCCTAGGTTTCCATAGGCACGTCTTTTTAAAATTTAACATCCATTATCCATTTAAGTCATATCAGTCAATGAAAGAAATGGGTTAAATCAATACTCAAATGGACTCTAGGACATTCATCTTGCATGATGAGGAAGAACCCCGAAAAGAAACCTATCCGAATAATTTACCCTGACCGAGAGTCGAACTTGGGAGATCTATTTTTAGATTAAATTCTTATTTTGCATATTCCAAAATTTTACAATTTACAACTTCTGGTAACATTTATTTGTCTTTACCTTGTTGCTACCTTCGCTTACATGACTCCCTGGTCTTCTGCTCTGCCAGGTATCTCTTAACCTCCATACCTCCTTGTTATTTATTTAGCCCCTTTCTTCCCCCTCATCTTTCTCTTTTATATTCTTTACATTTCTGGCCAATACTTCTTACCTTCTTTTCCTTCCTTCCCGTTAACATTTCTATAGCTACTATCCTCTTCTCTACTTTCTCCCATTTTTTCTCCCAAACCTTTTTTCTCCACATTGCAACCTCCTCGCATTCTGTTACATAGGGTTCTATGCTTTCTTTTCCCCCACAAAATCCACAAATTCCCTTTTCCCTACCTCTTATCTCTCTTAGAAATATTGTTCCTGTTCTCATCCAAGCTAACCCTTCTCTCTCTTGTCTATTGCAGTAATCTACGTAGTTTCTGCGAATAGCTTTGAAGTAGTCTTCATTTTGAATGACTGTTAAACTTAATAGAGAAGCATATTCTTGCCACACAAAAACGTGCATCTCAAAGTATAGAATGTAAAAAGAAGACTTTGTGGAGTTAATCATTTTTTAAATATACCATGTTATTGGTTGAAATTTTATAATGCTTACCTATGTTTACATCAAATAAAAAATTCACTTTTATTTCGGTTTCTTTTGTGGTCGTGCCAAGAAAATGGAAAATGGAATTTCGATTTATCACAGCACTGAAAACATTTGACAATAACTTAAGCCTGTTGTATTCCCCTTATCCTAACCATTCCTAATCCTGATGATCGGTCCAAGCGATGAGCCTACCAAAGGCGGCTCAGATAAGGCTGTCATCTGGCAGGGCCTAGAACAATTTCCTAGAAGCTAGCATCTGTTCCATCTATACGACTCTTCACCGACCCTAAGCCCACCTAAAATGTGAAAGGGGAAGTAAAATGATGGTATATGTGAGAAAGGACATTTAAATCAAAAGAGAAACTATCCAGTTTTCATTTTGCTAACGTAGGAAAAATCACAATAGCCACGATTCCAAGAATCAAGCCCATATCTCCTTAAGGCGAGTCTCGCACGCTAAGCCATTTAAAGTTTATACTAAACATTATACCAACTACCCTGTCCAGGCTAAAGCCTACAGGCGGACCACTGCATTCACCATATCTGCCTACTATAGGTGTCAGGAGTGGGGTGCAGTATTGAGGGTGAGACGTGGTCAGCGGTGAATCCTTCCCAAACAGTATACGTGCAACCATGGGGCGCTTCCTCTCAATCTAGCAGCTCCTCAAATAGGCCGAACTACCCTCATCGATCCCGGGACCTCACGCTTGATAAACAGCAGCGCTTAGACCAAAACTCTACTACAGTAAGAGAAACTAAAAGCTGTGCTATAAATTTTATTAGAGTCTACAAAAATTGTTTGGAGTCTTTAGGTTTCTTTCTGAAGTAATATCAGAACCGAGAAGTTATAACTAAATAAAGTGCTAATAGAAGAAAATTAGTTGCCTATTGCTTAGGTTAGTTCCATTAGCCACCTGTAGGAAATAACGTTTAACCGCAAAACAAGCTTTAGGGTCTTACATATTGAATGAGCTTCTTTAATCATCTAACGGAAGGGAAAGATGTTGGGAGGAGCTGTTGCTGGGTCCATTAGTCGTCCTTAAAATCCTCTCATCTTAAGAGCTGGCAAGAATTAGCGTGGCGTCTCGAAACAAAATGAAGCATTACATTAACCCTGTAGCGTTATTATAAGTTTTTTTTCTGTCATCCTCACACCCTCCCTCTGTTCCCGCCATACAAATGGCTCACTATTGTTGGTGGTGCTGCCCTCTTGTATGGCGGCCACAAGAGAAAAACAAGGTAATGAAGATAATTTTTCTCTTCTCGTAGGGTTGAAGTGGCGAGGGTACACAATATTATTCGCCCTTCAGCCCCTCATCCTAGTTCTGTTGTGTCTTCTCCACTAGGGACCCAACAGGCAAACTTGAGATATTCAACAGTTCCTGGTAAGGGGAGGAAAAATTGTATTGTTGTGGC
Organism: Mantis religiosa; assembly: GCA_030765055.1. Lineage (NCBI taxonomy): Eukaryota > Metazoa > Arthropoda > Insecta > Mantodea > Mantidae > Mantis > Mantis religiosa. The sequence goes on along the minus strand of CM060953.1, from coordinate 32,113,992 downwards.
TGTCGCCTCTGTGATGGCGTCATGAGGGAAAATAGAGGGGCTGATATATAGCAGAGTCCAGTTTCTACATCATATTTATGGCCAGGATGTCCAACAATATTACATTTATTAAAGATAAGTAAACAAGGTAAATTTACCATGAGTGTTGTGAAATCCTATGCAGCTGTTGAAAAATCCATATTTTTTGTGGCCTTCACTGTTGTCTGGACACTGTTCCCTTTTGTTATGTTTTAACAACATATTGATTGTTGTACTACGATAACGGTGTACTAATAGACGGTAATTCGTGATGTAAGGATAAGGCACCGAAAAATAACTGCAGTAAATGATTTCCCCATAACGTATAACATAAGAAGGAGTTGAAATATTTTCAGAGAAGGAGTTTCGAACTAGCCGTGCTCCCTGTTAAGAAAACACAATTGTTAAGCAAGACACCTTTCAACGAAGTCGTCAACAAGAAAATTATTAGACCAAGGTTTTGATACCTGGGATTCAGTTGTGTTGAACAATCACAATGATTGCAGGAACACGTAAACAAAGTTCTGAAAATTAGAAAGGTAAATCGAATTTTTAGAATTTAGTAAACATCTTATTTTAGATATGAACCGAAATTTTAAATATGGCAAGGTATAATGTACTTGGAAATTTGGTGGAATATCAGGAAAGTAGTTGTGTTGATATAAACGTAGATACATTCCTAAAATTCGTGCTTTACGTTTCCGTTTTGCAACCTTACAGATATATCACTTTTTTGTTAAATTTACGTCACCCATCGTTGAGTTATAACAGACAAGTTACCCGACATTCATCTTTCAGGAAAAGGGAAAATCCAGTAAATAATCTTATCCAGATAACTCAACCTGACCGAGATTCAACTCTGGAGCTCCTGAACGTAAGAGAGACACGTTACCACCTACGCTACAAAGGCTAGCATAAGAATTATAGAATATAATACCAAATTTCACAGCCTTAAATTATTTATCTGGCATCATAAGACATAAACACATCGTTACGCGAGAGTTTTGTTACTGAAAAATAGGCCATTTACTACTAGACACGAATAATCTCTGCAAAGAGTCGAATAATCTCTATCAGAGTCAATATCAGCTCAAACAGAAGAATAAAGTTAACATTTGCAAGACAAAAACACACCATTTTTCAGTAAAGCCTGCTCTAATATACTGTCAAATACATAATGTTATAATCTCTGTGACTATCGATTACCTTGTAGATGGCTTACTCCGATGTTCAAATTCTTTAGTTATTTGAAAAACAAGAAACATAAGACATCAACATTGTACAGAAATATATTTTATTATTCTGCTTTCAGTTTTTTAATATGGTAACGGATAAAATTACGTATGGGAATACAGTACGCGCAAGTTAAGGTCTTTTTGTTTCTGTAGTGTGGTCAACCTTGAAAAACACATTTCAGCAAAATTGCGTGTAAGATAAGTGAAGATATCACAAGTAACGTTGCATCTTCTGAAAACATTCCTTAGTTTTGCCCACGCCAGCTTAATTGCATTCAGATCACAGTTATACGGAGGTAGACAAATAATAATGTGTCCCCTTTCGAGAGCCATAACATTCACAAATGTTCATACAAATATAAATCATTTTCAAGTAAATGCTGATGTATAATCATAACAAGGATAAACTGGCAATTCGAGCGCACCAAACGAGCCTTTATGAAGGAAGCTTTAACTACAAAGGGATAATCTTATATAATAAACTTACAGATTCATTTAAACAAGCTGCAGAATTAAAACACTTTAAGAATAATGTTAAGAAATTTTTGCATGCACATTGTTTTAATAAGGTTAATGAACTTTTAGAACTAAAACCATGTAAATGAGCACTGGGAGCATAGTACATTCACAAACCTGTAATATTCATATTATTACATTTCTTGTAGTAAATTAGTCTACGCAAATATCACATGAAACCATAGAAAAGCTGCTTACTGTGTATATTGTATGTAATCAATTTGACTTTATGTATATACTGTATTTATACATTTTGACGTGTCTCATAACATGTATATGTTGCCAAGGACGAACTAAAATTCTAATTCTAACATACGATTGTTGTACACTGGTTAGCTAATTGACCTCGAAATTGTTCAAAACGAAATATGCCGGACATGATAAAGCTTAGCGCATTAGCCACTAGATGTCAGTATATAGCGCATTTCAAATTTCAAAGTTGTCGTCTATGTTTACGGAGTTACACGAAACTTACCGAATGAGGACTTGGAGCCCAAGCGCTCTTCTTATCGTGCGAATATAGTAGCAAGTTTGATGTTTATAGTACTCTTGAAATTCAAGATCTGGGCGCTGTTACATTTTTTCACTCCTTAATGAACATCGACTTATCGCGCAATTTTCATAAATAGCTATTCCAAGCTCTTCATTCCTAATTAAAATAACGTTTACATACTTTTTGACTATCAAGGCTCAGATGATTGAAGACAGCTTAAAATATTGAACATATTAGGAATACAATTACGAATGGGTATACCTGTATAAAATGAAACTGTTATGACTTCAAAAGATGAATATTTTAAGCGCAAAATTGTATATTTATTATTCATCGGTTAGTTGTTGCCCAAAATATTTTTCTGGATGAACTAAACGTGCTAGTATCCATGAAAATTACCAACTTATCTTTAAAATGTCTCCAAGTGAGGCAGTGTTGCTCGCATTCATATCTATTTGATTCTCCTTGGCACTCGTTGCTAAGACAACCACGCAAATTAAACTCTATCTAGCTAAGTTATAATTATATCTAGCCTGTTCCATTGTTTTTCTATCACGTTATTAGGGGAATAGTTATTTTAAATATAAGATGCATAAGAATTTACCAGATATAACACCTTAACATTACAATTTCTAGCATTAAGATTTAGATACAACTAAACTCAACAGTTGGCAACTCAAAAGTAACACATTCAGGAAGTTTTATCAGTTATTAGGAACAAAAATGATTTTTCACTTACATAACACGCATTACGAGTTAAAAGGTGATCATTTAGAGCTTGAAGTTACGTTTGGACGCTTGTGGCAGAAAATGGTGAAGATGTTAAATACCAAAATGGTCGAATTGGCTATAGAGAGTATAAAGGCAGCCAAAGAATGATTATAGAATGTATACTTGTCTTAAATCATTCACCAGAGGGCTCCGAATATATTGGATTCCTTACAGAATGAAAACATACTCCTCCGGAATGTAATTTTTAATTTCTCTCGCTTACCTATGGTAGAGGATGTGTAATATTCTATCAAAAATTCAATATTAAGATTTCTAGTGAAATACATATTTTGAATAAAACTGTGAGTTTTTGAAAATTGTCCGTACGCGATGCGCGAGAATCTGTAACGAAAGCAAATCTAGATAAGCATAAAAGTCAAATTAAAGCTTTATAATTTCCAGAGATGCAACTACAAAATTTTCAAAATAAATTCCTCTCTTAAATTTATTTTACTTTAGAAAATTTTTCATTATACCTTATTTTAAAACTGGGTCGATGTACTTTTACTTTTACAAGTATTTTTCTTTTTTCATAAATAATAAAACTATATGACTAAAATATTTGTGAATTGTCCTCCTAATTATGAATTTATATGTAGACAAAAACGCAGAAATTATGCCAAATTAAAGTTTTGTGACATTAAGCATTTCCAAAATATTATTTTCTATTGGTCTCACCTTTTAAATTATAATTTTTAATCTGATAAATCGCTATTCATTTTTCTCTTTCTGAAAGAGAAATCTTCAACGAACTTACTGTATATCCCTTTAACTACAATGAAATACGCATTAAAAGACGTTTTGTAAGGAGTTGTGGAGTTTAAAAATGTGTGGTTAGATTGTACGTGATGTTCCAAGGAGGGTTGTGGAAGAGTGATATAAAGTAGCGCACTTAGTACATCAAGTATCCTTAATTTTTCTACAAGTCGAATTAAAAATAATTATTGTCATCATTTTTCAAATATATTTTTAACCCAAAAGGCACACTAAACCAAGAGAAGCGGGATGTTATCGTATAGATTTCAGGATTATACATCTGTCATTATCAGCTCTTCCTTTCGCTTAGGTTTTATTTCTGCACGTATTAAAATTCACCAATTGGGGTTTAAGGCATTTGTGTAAATGTGTATGTACTGTTATAATAATCCTTAACTAATGTGGATTTTAAATAACTATATATATATATATATATATATATATATATATATATATATATATATATGTTGTATATTGATTTTAATTTATCTTAATTTATTTTCTACTTTTTACTCTCGGAATCATGGGTTGGCATTCTTTACCAAGGTGGTCTAAAGAATTCCCGACCTCAACATGAAGATGGCAGCACTCGTAATTAAGAGCTAGTGAATTTCGTTGTATACATCTGTTGACGATTACTCGCCAAAGTTTCAGCCATTTTGGACGCTCAGTTGTTATGTAACAGTCGTTTGAGTGAGTTCATGTGAGTGATTTTATGAAAACGGACAAAATCGAGTATCGAGCTCTCATTAAATATTTGTTTTTCAAAGGCAATACGCCTACTCAAATAAAAGATGAATGTCTTTTGTGTGTAATTTACGTCCTCCAACGTTAAGTCATATTGGACGGAGAATGAATCAATGAATTGGGTGAAATGATGCTCAAATGAGTCCAGGGTCCATGGAGCTTAGAGTTGCCCGACATTCGTCTTGAAGGATAAAGGTAAACTCCGGAAAAACCTTATCCAGTTAACTCACCCTGAGTGAGAAAGATGAGTTGGATTCTGTGTATGGGAACTCTGCACCATCATTTACCACAGTGAAATTTGGAGCAGCTGAATTTAAATGTGGCCGTAAGAGCATGGGGGACGATGGACGTTCGGGACATCCAAAACCTGCAACTACCGGCGAAAACATCGCCAAAGTTCACCAAATAGTGTTAAACGACCGCCGAATTAAAGTAAGAGAAATAGCAGACACTATGAACATGTCAAAAGAACGTGTTTGTCACATATTAAATCAACATTTAGACCTGAGAAAGCTGTCCGCACGTTGGGTGCTGCGTTTGCTCACGCTAGACGAAAAACGTATTGGAATGAAAGTTTTCCAACGTTCTGTTTGCGCAGTTTAGGCCCAATAAATATGAGTTTTGGTACCGACTAATTACTGTAGATGAAACTTGGATACACCATTATACGCCCGAAACAAAAATGCAGTGAACTTCAAAGGGGAAACCGGCTCCACAAAGAAGCAAAAACTATTTTTTCGGCTTGGAAAGAGATAGGGACTGTTTTCTTGGCATAGTCATGGAGTTATTTTAATCGATTATCTTCAAAAATGTAAAACCTTTACAGGAGCGTGCTGTGCATCAATACTTGAAAAGCTGAAGGCTGAACTTGCGCAAAAACGACCACATTTGCAGAAAAAGAAAATCATGTTTCACCAAGACAACGCACCGTCTCACATCTCAGTGGTTGCAATGGCGAAAATCCACGAATTACGGTATGAACTGCTTGACCATCCGCCTTGCTCACGAGATCTATCCCCAAGTGACTTCGTTTTGTTCCCTCGTCTAAAAATTGCGCTCGGAGGACAGAAATTTTTGTCAAATAAAGAGGCAATCACTTTCATGAACAATTATTTTGCAGATAAAACGCCGAGTACTATTTGGACAGGTTACAGAGATAGAAGCATCAGTGGGAGAAGTGTGTAGAGTTACAAGGAGACAATGTTGATAAATAAAAGAATAAAACAACTGAATAAAATGTCTTGTACCTTTATTAGGTCGGAAACTTTTCATACCACCTATGTATATATTGTGTTACTCATATTCAGAGTATGCCTACTGACATGCTGTTACAATTATGATTTGATTTTAAGCAATATAATTAATTACTGATGCTATTTTGTTCATGGAATAATTTTAGTAGATGACGTCTCCATGTAGATTAGGAGATTATGAACTAAATATGCTCGTGATTCACCCTCCGAATGTACCCATCAATATATTTTTAACATCTCTTACGATGAGGGGCATTAAATTAATCTTACATCACGTAATTGCTTATGCACATTAGACATTTCATGTTTATATTAGAAATTACACTGTAATACACGTGTGATGTAATGTAGAATTCTGTAGCATTTGTGGTAAAGAGTGGCCTTCGTTATACCTAATTAAACACAAGCTTACTTTTTATCCACTTATTTTTAATACAAATAAACGTGCTCATTTTGTAGATTACATTGTAGGTGTAAATGAATTCAGTAATATAAGGTGATAAGGTTCCATGGTAAGGGATAGCTTCTTTCTGATTCTTATCTATTTATCAGCACAGTCAGTGCTTTACAAATTGTGGAGCTATACATAACAAAATAACATTAAAGAATACAATGAAAGAGGATACTCGTATTAGAGTCCTGAAGCAAACTAAACTGATTTCTGGGAATATTAATTCCATAACTTCAAGAATTAACACTTTATAGAAATAAAATGTCTTGTGGCAAGCGTGCCTTCAGTCCTGGTGCAGCATCTAGGCGGCGTCCCAGTTGAAAGAATAAAGCATGAGGAAGGTGAGCAAAGAATCTTCTTGTAGTTGTAAAGATGTACTCATTTATGCTGACAAGGAATAGCTTTGGGATTCTGTGCATCAAACAAATGAAAAAGACAAAATAGAAAAGCGAAATGCAAGCTAGAAAAATAAAATATTTAAACATTCAAATCAGTATCATAAAATATCTTGGAAAGCTCAATGCTAAAAAAATATTTGATATAAGTTTTGTGCTTTAATGTGTCCGATTTTAGGTATCTCACGAATTATAAAATATAAATTCAGAATTAAGAGAATATGAAAGAATATTCAAGGAAACTAAGGTTTTACTTTCTACCTGTTATGAAAATAGTTTAAAGACAAGACATTTTAATCAAACACGAAGTTTAGATTTAACTCACTTTCCGCTTAAGATATATACATACATTCGTATTTTTAAAGTGGTTATTTTGTATTCAGTAGACTACAAGCATATATATGGAAAAAACGAAATAAATAATACACATGCATATTCCTAGATTACGTAATTACGAGGGCTGTACAACAAAGAATGATTACATTTTTGTTTTGTTTTGACAACGTACCTTTACTCATCCTCATAATTTTGATGGTCCTTCTCAAAATAGTCTCCTCTGAATGCGACTCACTTGTCCCAGCGTTTCTGCCAGTCTTCAAAGACATGATGGAAACCATTTTTTGAGAGAACCTTCAAAATCGTCTCCGCAGGCTTCACCACTGCTACTGATGATGGATAATGCCTTCCACGAAGGCGTTTCTTCAAGTTAGGGAATAGAAAAAAGTCACATTGAGCAAAATCCGGACTATAGGGAGGGTGAGGGATGCACTTCACGTTGATTTTTGAAAGTTATTCAGCAACAACATTGACAATATGCAGCTGCGCATTATCGTGATGCAGCATCCAGCCTGTGGTATTTTGCGCCTGATATGGACTTGCAATGTTCTCAGAACATCCCTGTAGTATTGTCCAGTTACTGATGTGTGTGCAGGTACAACATGCTGATAAACATTCCCTGAATATTAAAGAATGAGATGACCATAACTTTCCCAGCAGAAGCAACCACTTTTCCTTTTCTGGGGGCTTGGTGACGAAGGAGATTTCCACACTGAGCTTTACTGTTTGCTCTCAGGATCAAAATGACGTAGCCAAGTTTCATCAGCAGTGACTATGTTTGAAAGAAACTCCGGATCTTCCTCTAACATCAGCTTTAACCGCAAGTTACCTCCATTGCAGCGTAAGGTGATACTGAGTACTCTGAGTACTGAGTACGTTACTGAGGCGATACCAGACACTCCTGGTTCCTGCCTGGTTCTCACAGACGGGAACCAGGAGTACTAACAATGAAACTACTACGACGTGCTGTTTCACATTAAGCTAACAGAATATAATAAGACTGAATTTTAGTGCGAAAAATTACGACGGTAAAAAATTATGATCATTCTTTATTGAACAGCCCTCATAGTACATGATAGCCATAGAAATAATTCTGTGAAAATTAAAGTGGTTTGCTATGAAATATATCCACCATTCGGATAAACGGCAAGTGCAAATGGTCAAGAGACACATTGTATTTAGATACAGGTATTCCAAAACAAGTCTCAAAGAATACAAATGGTATTTTATGCATCCTAATACTCCTATAATGAAGTTTGATGATCAGTAAACTTAGTTATGCGTTAACAAGCTTTTTGTCCAATTGAATTGTCAGCCAGGGAGAACATACTTTGCATACCTGACAGGTAAACACGAAACTGTTGATAGTTATGGTAGGTTAGTTTTCGACCCTTGGTTGTATTGACCCAAATCAACACGTCCATCAAACAGCTTAACAAGCGTGTCTGTCCAATCTCTCAAATTGAATTCCTTTATTTCCCTCACACTTCTGAAGATATTTTTTCCTCCTGACGCAACAAATGTTGAATCTTCACAATAACAATATATTAAAAACAGCTTTCTTTCGGTTTTCTGTGCGCTTTTCAACACGGGAGTTGAGTTGCGAATAGCAGACAGGGTGAGCTTGATGTTGTCTGGAAACTGAAGCTAATTTGTGTTATTTACAAAGGCAAAAGGAGAAGATGGAAGCAAAAGAATGTCGAAACGTACAAATCAGTCCCGGACCTCCTCTTTTCTTCTTTTCAGTAACAAAGAAAGGGAGGAGAACACCTCTTGGAGAAAGATATGTACCCTAAAATTGTGTTGGTGTGAACCCGTCATCATCAGTGTTGCAGGGCTTGGGATACACAACAAGAATATTGACAAGTTAGGACATGAATGGCTCCTTTGCTTGCTTTTCCTCAATAAAGGGGCTGGAGATATTGCATCTTATGTTTTATATGCACGAAACGATGGTAATCTAATAGTGTTCTGCTCAAAAGAGAAGGGGCAGCTAGCCAATGTCTGATTTTAATGAAGCAAGTACAGTTGTACGAGCAGGAGGTTTACTTTGATGAAATAGGTAATAATTTTTTCCGACACACCTGTAGGTTTGAAATAATTTGAAAATCAAGTGTATAACTTCTGAAGTTGAATGTATAACAAAACACCTGTTGTCGCAAGAGCTTAAAGCAGTCATTTTTAATATTTTGAGAAACAAATGAATATTCCTGCTGAAACAAAGGAAAAGATAGTCATCAGTACGGAACATGCATAAATACATCCAAATGAAGATATACAAAGTAAATAAAATAAAACCATTAGAAGACTTCATCATAGGTTATTTACAAGAATTTAAAGATATACACTTTATCCTACGTGTCGATATTTTAAACATGTTTGAAAAAACATAAAGTATAAGAAACATTCCATATAAACGACGGTTTGCTGTCAGGGAAAGATCGCGAAAAGCTTTGTGTTATATTTGTGAAGGGTTATAGACATTAATACAATAATTAGAGCTTAATAATAGTCTTATTATTTAATATAAAAAGCTTCAATTTCATCTCACTTTTCGTGTTTGTACTTGGATGCATATAGGATTTTTAGAGTGGGAATCGAATAATCTAATAATAATAATAATAATAATAATAATAATAATAATAATAATAATAATAATAATAATAATAATAATAATAATAATAATAATAATAATAATAATAATAATAATAATAATAATAATAATAATAATAATAATAATAATAATAATAATAATAATAATAATAATAATAATAATAATAATAATAATAATAATAATAATAATAATAATAATAATAATAATAATAATAATAATAATTAATAATAATAATAATAATAATAATAATAATAATAATAATAATAATAATAATAATAATAATAATAATAATAATAATAATAATAATAATAATAATAATAATAATAATAATAATAATAATAATAATAATAATAATAATAATAATAATAATAATAATAATAATAATAATAATAATAATAATAATAATAATAATAATAATAATAATAATAATAATAATAATAATAATAATAATAATAATAATAATAATAATAATAATAATAATAATAATAATAATAATAATAATAATAATAATAATAATAATAATAATAATAATAATAATAATAATAATAATAATAATAATAATAATAATAATAATAATAATAATAATAATAATAATAATAATAATAATAATAATAATAATAATAATAATAATAATAATAATAATAATAATAATAATAATAATAATAATAATAATAATAATAATAATAATAATAATAATAATAATAATAATAATAATAATAATAATAATAATAATAATAATAATAATCTAATAATAATCTCGATACCGAATTTTTTGTTAGAAAACAAATCTTTCGTATTGTGACTTTGTGGGTTCATAGGATTAAAAGTCCAGTTTCCAAAAATTCCAAAATATTTTCTATTTCCGTAAAAACACACTTTGGCCAACCCTTACAATAGCAGAATTACGTAACATACACAAATACAACCTAAAAGGCCGTCAATCACAAATAAAAGAGCTCACTTTCAAAACACAGCTGCACGCTGTCGATTCTCGGGTTCCAACTCGACTCTGTTTTCAACTAACTGCAGCTTCCATTTTATAGCTCTACGGAAATTTCTAGAATGAACAAGACGGCACTAGAGTCTTCCAGTTATCTATCTTTACCTGTTTCAGCAAGAACGGATTCGCGACAATATCAAAGAAAAGCGGTAGAAATAGGAAGAAACACTCTCAGACGTGTTTAGTCAGAAATAAGGTAGTTAATAATTTAAAAAGTTAAATGTCCAATATGTACTAATATTGGAAATGCCTGCAAAATATATGTGATCGCTACGTTTCTCTGTATTCTGTAAAATATTGAAAAAATATTTTCAAAACACTTTTTAGTTACATCTCAGAAATAGATATTTGTGGGACTTCCGGGTAAATTGATGTTTATTAGCGAGTGAAAAGAATTTATAGCGCCGAGGACTTAAGTTTCATGAGCAGATATACACCAAACCTACTAGTCACGTACGTAATTTTATCCCTTACCTAAGGAAAAATACATTTTAATTATGAATTATAAAAATATTTAAGAATTTTTACAAAGAATTTCATATCTATGTTTTTACTAGATGTAGCATGATAGTGGAGGCTCCGAATAACCAAGAATCGTAACTATGTTGATGCAAAAATAACAAATGGTAAACTACACATCAAAATGAGTGATTTAGGCGAAGAAAGCTTTATACTCGAAAAAATTAGAGAAGTTTGAGTTGCTAATCTTTGTTTGCTGTCATATGAAATTTATGACAGAGTATTTATGTTTTAAAAATGGCGAAGTTCAAATAGTGTTACGACTATTTACGAGGAAGTGATTTTAGCATATTTTTCAAAGAAATCCGTGTTCTTTCAGATAACAATAGAAAAATTGAACATCGGATTAAGTCATCTACGAGGTAACCGACAGTCAAAAATAGTAATATATTAGACTATGCGTTCCTGCAGAATAACGTACTTTTGTATCGCAATACAGCTTGGCCTGCTATATTGACTCTGGTAGAGATAATTCGACTCTTCGCAGAGATAATTAATATCTAACACTAAAAGACCTACTTTTCAGTAACAAAAGTATCGCATAATGTTGCGTTTTTTTCCGTACGGTGGCGGGTAAATACAATTAAGACAGTCAAATGTTTGAAAGGAGGTCACTATTCGTTGATCTTGATATTCCAAACTCTTTGTCTACCCTCAGGAGAAATAAAAGAATATAGATACAGTTTTACAAAGGCATTGCATAATGTACTGAAAGATATAAATGAAAATATGCTGCAAAATTACAGAAAAAGATATTTTGCTAAGATTTCATTTTAACGACGCGTCTATCTTGATTAAAAAATTAAAAACTGTTTTTATAAAATAAAGTAAGAACGCTCAATCTGAATAACGACTTCATCACACATTAGTAGAGCATTTGGGATACCTGCTCCCATGTCTTTATAATATAATTATCTCATTTATAAACCGTTTTATTTGTAATAATTGTAATCATTAATACTTTTGATAGAAACAAAAAAGGCATTAAGACCCCTTTACAACGGGAAATTGGCGGGAAAGTTTTATATTGAACTTTCTTATTTTTTAAATATACTGTTCACAAACAAGCAACACGTTATCCGGTGAAATTATTTTTGTAAAATTAATTTTTTTGCTAGGAATTAGGTTTCTCGAAAGGTTTATTTGAACTTAAATACTAATTTCCATCAATATATACCAGATCATGATAAACGGAGAAAGGTAAAATGTATCAAATTGTAAATTGTATCAAAGGTAAATGAATCAAATGAGAGTATCAAATTTATTAGGTGGTAGGATAGGAGAATGAATAAGAAATTTTGAATAAAAAATCTTTTCCTCAGCTGTAAATGGCAGGGAAATTTAAAATAAGAATCCCGTAATTAGGCATAGTGAGAATTACAGTCAATCCGGATTTTAATTTATAGTACCTTACATTTACACATGCCACTATTTTAGATCGAACAATACATACAAAAGGCTTTTTATATAAAATGTGTATTTTAACGTGCTCCGCCGGAATATTATATATATATAAACTGCAAATGCATCTTCATTTCTGCTTAAATACAAAACGAAAGTCATTAATAAGTTACTTCAAACTTTATTATAAAATAAAGTAATAAAATGATCCAAATATGATTTTAGATTTAATGTTTTGATAAATTAACTGTGCCTCTCGTGATATTAAGAACGAGTAATGGAAACAAAATTCATCCAAAATATGCTAAAAGGTTTCTCCTTATTCCTATAATTTATATTGGGTCATAAGGTTAACTGTTCGAAATTGTTTGGACAATAAGCAGCGAGATATTCATAAATTTTGAGTAGATAACATTTTTAACTGTCTATGTATCAAACACAGGAATGTTGTATGTTGATATACGTTTTTTCTACGTATGTCGAACACTGAAGGATGAATCCCAAAAAGTCACCCTAGAATTTAGCGATGGAACAATCATCGGTGGGAAAGTTTGAGTAATTAATTAAAATAGTTGAACTTTTAAGCTCTTTTGATTACTCCTTGAAGCGTAGTTTTTAATAACTATGTATTCTTTAATAGCATTTAAGTTATACATAATAAAACTCCATAAAATAAACCAGGAAATGCAGGTGAAGCTGGTGAACAGGGAGATTCCATATTTCCAAGCCCCAAAGTTGGAAAAGATACACAGGAAAAGAATCTTCTCGGTTGCTATTTATAAAGTATTGACGTACTTAATTCTAACTCAGGAATTCCCTCTCTTTATACAGTTATTCAGCATATTCTATTAACGAAATTTATTACAAAATAAATAAAACGAAATAAAAGATAAATTTCCGACATGGGAATTTTAAAATATTTTAACGTTGGTATCGAATCCGTCGTATAGTTATAAAGATATTCAATTGTCTTTTGATTTGTTATGCCTTGTTTTCATATTTACTAAATCGTGACCACTATATATATATATATATATATATATATATATATATATACATAGCATTGATTGGAGCGAAATATCTGCGACGTTCATTTTCTTTGAAGTAAGGACTATGTTGTACTGCACAGAATCTCAACTGAAAGTACAATATTTCGTCATGACTGCATTCTTTGTAGCTGCATTGTGTTCATGTTGAAGTTCATTGACTTTGTATACACTTTATAGTGTTTTAATAATTTAGGATTTAATGCAGGTCGAAATTATTAGTTCCACATTAGAATATGGCTTTTCAAAGATGAAAAAGATTATTGGTTTTTAGAGATTACCTATCTACACATACACTTATACACCACTTTTCTTTATAATATTATTTAATCAATCTGTATGAAATAATCGTAGACTTAACCTTGGTTTCTTCAGCAGCAAATATAAATGGAAGAACTGTTTCTCTCGCCTCCTTGTGGATGGATGAAAAACAAACTATTTTGAGCAATTATTGCAAATATTCTTCTATTATTTGGGTATATAATTCTAAGAAATTTATTATTCAACATATTTCTTCCAATCTGTCAAATTATTTGTTCAACTTCCTCCAGATCTCAACGCGTACAGCTCCAATCTCACTGCTAACATATATTTTATTTCAAATCATGATACATATGAGCTAACAGTTCACAAATATCGTCATTAAGCTAGTCATATTTTCTATTCTGCCTGAAACAATGCATCTGTGTACAGGCTTCATTCGGATGTTTTAGCTCATGATTCTTACATAATTACACATGCTTCTTTAGGTAAGCAGATTGCACTTTTGGAGTGGTTTCGTTATGTCCAATCATCAATTGTAGCTCATGAGTGTCTGCATCTAAGTATATTTATGCATAAAAAACGAAAAAAATGTATTTGTTGTGATAAATTAAATTTTATAAAATTTTATTAACAGTTTTCTATTAAAACTGCATGCTTTTTTGTTAGTAATAATTTGTAAGTTTATGAAGGCCATGATAATGAATTTAATGTCAATTAAATCATTATCTAAATCTAATTTAATTTCGAGAATATGTTACCGACACTCGAAAGCGATTCGTAATATAATTAAATAATAATATAAATTAATATATATTTCTGAGGAATAGTTTAAAATAACAAATAATAGATAAATAGCATACCTATAAATAGAACCTCTTAAAGTCTTCATTTGGACGAATTATCATACGTATTCGAATCATATATTACTTTTCTTGTTTTAATTTATGTTTCCAAATACCTGTACCCTCTATTTCAGACACTATTTTCTTGTCTCATTTTTGGAGCACATAGTCAACTAAAAATACGTTGCACCCTCTCACAGTAGTGTTAAAATAAATTACTCTGTCATTCACTTGTTTGCCAAAAGCTTCTCAGTTCTAGTACATTTACACTGCTTGTTTAGTATGTGGAATGTTTAATCCAATTATCTACATTTTACCTGCTCTCTGTTTTGTGCTCTCTTATATCACTGGATTTCATCAGTCACTTATTTTAATACATTCCTTTTTGTTTAACACTTTATTTCGTTGGAGATTCTAGTGGTTAAGGGATGACTACCTATTAACGAAACCGTTGACAAGTTAGTGAACGTAGAACAGAGGTTTCACCCTAATTACATTGTTTATTTCTGGCATCATTTGGAAATCAAGAGTGGTTGTTCTTTTGTTTTATTAATCCGCCATTTATTACAACTCTTTCGTGAAGTATATAGTTATATGGTTTTGATTTCTTGTAAATCAAGTCCTAAATGACGCCAGGATATTTTGTGCGATTCTTGTAGATGCTGTTTCTGTACTTTTTTGTATTACTGCAGATTGCAAAGTGAGGGAAATATTTAAGTTATATGGAAACACGCCTAACCAGAGCCAGAGATATCTTCAGTGCCGCACTGGTTTACATCACTAGTTAAAGTGATGTTTGTATGGTATAGTGTACGTGATACAAAAGAAATGAGAAAGCTATTCCATTTATATACACGTTAATGTTGGCTGCAGCTATGAACTTTGTAGTTTAAATGTAGCAGCTTCTGTATGAACTATTAAAAGTTTAGAAATCGAATATCTGAACAGTAACCTAGAATGGTGTTTAGGGTACACAAAATCCTACAAGTAAACTAAGTTGGAATATTTAAGCACTGCAGTCTCATTTTTGAAAAACGATAGTAATGTTGTGAAATGGTGCAATTATTTTTCATTGTTTTGACGAATATTGTCATTGTTTTTCGCATTGTTGCCAGATTGATTAAATACTTCCTTACAATAATTTTATTATCCTTTAGTTTCATTTAAATGCTTACGTTTTTGCTATAGAATATTACAGATAGACACTGGTGATAATGAAATTGAATAATAATTGGTAAAGGAAATTTGAGAAAATGCAATTGCTTTAATTAAAACCTATCTAAGAGAGGCTTCAGTAGAAAATATATTTTAGTTGAAAGATAATAAAGTAATAAAGGAAACATTAAAGAAATAAGTTTGATGAAAATTTGAAAAGAATGACTCATTCAGGCAGTACGATGCATTATTCCGTTCGAGAGTCTATGTCTTAACGCCTTCGGCCAACCAAATTAGTGCAGTTTAACATTACCAATGTTACAAAAATATATTTTTTTCGTTCTTTAAAGGAATATTTGATTTGAAAGCTTCCGGTTTACATTGTTATTGCCTTTAAATGTGTGTGTTGAAACTGCAAATATGGAAAATATAAACAAAAACAGCACTAGAGATTTAAGACAGAAATACTAAATCCTCCTTTACATAGACTCACAACACCAAGTCAAATTTGAATTAAGAAAATGAAGCACCGATTTTTATTCATATCGTCCTTTTTACTGATTCTCTTTTCTTTTATCGCCGTCGCAGAGAGCGTTGGCAGTTTTACACGAGAACCTGGCATCCTCCAGAATTAATTTAATCGCTAGTGTAAAAGGAGCAGACTGAACTTGTGCTCATCTAATTATCTGATTATCCCGTAGCTACATTAATTTTTCTATTCTTTTCGTCTCCCTTTAATTTCTGCCTCTAATTATGCCTTCATTTCTTATTAGATATGGGGATATTTAATGGCAAGTGAGGTTTGAAGGGAAGGGGTGAAAATAAAAGGGTAGATAATAATTCCTCTACTGGCAGAGCAGTGAAAAAGAAAGAAAATCACTTTTTTAAAGTATAAAATGTTATAGCCTCATAATATCTCCCCTATTCTTTGCTGAGTGCCTTTAAATCCATTAGTAAGATGGAAAAAATTGCTGACAATAGCCAAATGAAGGGAGGGATGGAGTGTGGACCCATTAGAGAAATCTGAAAGTAGATGATGAGCAAGATGACGGGCCATCGTTCTTCTTGAGAGGGCCGTCGGACTTGTCTTGTTCCACTCATTTTCCTTACGCTGTCACCTCCTTTTTGTATCGGGTCAGCACTCCATCCGTCACATATCATGTCTTGAGCGGTTAGCTATGTAATGAGCACGGGAGAAGTGTCTTACTCCTTTTTCCTGGACATGAAGACATTTTTATTGGCTAGATAGAATCCCAAGAAAAACCTGGGGATTACGAATTATTTTAGTTGTAGTAGTAGTTGTTGTTGTGGTAGTGGTAAATCATAAGCAATACTTCCCAAGTGATGTGTGTCATTGATGCATCCGAACCACATGAACCTTTTCAAAATTTTCACTCAACTAGAATGTAACATTACTAACTGAATATAAAAAAAATTTAAGTGGCTTAAAATTTTTTTACCTTCTATGCTACTTAACTACAAAATATACGAGGGCTGTATAATAAAGAATGATCACAATTCTTTTTCATAACGTACCTTTACTCATCCTCATAATTTTGATGGTCCTTCTCAAAGTAGTCTGCCCTGAATGCGATGCACTTGTTCCAGCGTTTGTGCCAGTCTTCAAAGACATGCTGGAAACAATTTTTGAGAGATCCTTCAAAATTGCCTCCGCAGCCTTCACCACTGATTCTGATGATGGATAATGCCTCCCACGAAGGCATTTCTTGAAGTTAGGAAATAGAAAAATGTCACATGGGGGCTAAATACGGACTATAGGGAAGAGGAGGAATGCACTTCTTGATTTCTGCAAGATATTCAGCAACAACATTGACAATATGCGGCCGCGCATTATCGTGGTGCAGTATCCAGCCTGCTTCATGGAAATGTGGTCTTTTGCGCCTGATAAGGACTTGCAATGCTTTCAGGATGCCCTTGTAGTATTGTCCAGTTACTGATGAGTGTGCAGGTACAACATACTGATAAACCATTCCATGAATATCAAAAAATGCGATGACCATAACTTCCCCAGCAGAAGCAACCACTTTTTGGGGGTTGGTGATGAAGGAAATTTCCATATTAAATTTTCCTGTTTGCTCTCAGGATCAAAATGATGTAGCCAAGTTTCATCAGCAGTGATTACGTTTGAAAGAAACTCCGGATCTTCCTCTAACATCAACTTTAACTGCATGTTACCTCCATTACAGCGGTAGGCGATACTGAACATGTATGAACTTGCCTGATTCTCACAGGCGGGAACCAGAAGTACCAACAATGAAACTACTACGGCGTGTTTGTTTCACATTAAGCTAACAGAATAATATAAGTTTGATTTTACTGCGAAAAATTATGGCCGTAAAAATTATGATCATTCTTTATTGTACAACCCTCGTAGTTGCATTTATTACCTCGAAATGCAAGTACTGAGACTCCTTAAATAAAAATAATGAAAAAATATATTTTTTAGCCAAAAGTCCTGAGATATTTGGGAACGTATAACACAGAAAGAAAAATTGGTTAAATAACACACTTAGTATTTAAATTCAGTGTCTTCCAGAAATGTGGGAGAAGGATTTTTAAGAATATTCTCGCCCACCTCGGTAGCGTAGATGGCAATGTGTCTGCCTTACGTTCAAGAGGTCCCGAGTTCGAATCTTGGTCAATGTGAGTTACCTGGATAAGGTTTTTACCGGGGTTTTCGCTTATTCCTAAAGATGAATGTCGGGTAACTCTAAGCTACATGGACCCTGGACTCATTTGAGCATAATTTCACCCAATTCATTCACCCTCCGATATGACTTAACATTGGAGCACGTAAATTACAAAAAAAGAAAAGAATATTCTCAACTTTGAGCTATGTTTTATATAAAAAAAATTTGTACTAATTTTATTAAAATGACTCAAAGAATTTCAAATAAAATGTTATAGATTTAAGATATTTGTATTTCAAAAAAGATATATCTTCGATATTTCTGTGAAAAGCTCGTGAAGACTTCTACACTTATTGCTTTGGTAGAACTGGTAAACTACGAGAATGGCGGGGTCGAGTGAAATATCTTTGAGGTCTTTGGCATGGAATAGAATATATTTCTACTTAGTAATGCTTTTGTTTGTTTAAAATAAAAGAAGGTGAATGTATTCCATAAAAGTTTGTGTCTATACCTTTATATTTAGTTGATAACTCGGTTCGTTATCTCTTCCTCGTATATTCCAAAAAATGTAGATTTCGTTAGAAGTAGGAATGGGTCCTCGAAACTTGCGATACCTCCATGCACACGATACTTGTCTAGTATCGACATCGAACGATACTGCGGAAAATTTTCTCGATACTCTCTCAATACTTTGGTGGTAATTCTGGAATTTTTATCTTATTTGAAAATCACAAAATATTATTCCCGCAAGCAGACAAATGCTAAGCCCGAAATATTGCCAAACATTACGTATGAAAGTATTCGTATGTCAAATTCACTTGCAGTTAACAGTGCCCAAGAAGAAATTACAATTTGTCACGCTCCCTATCTAGTGCATTGGTTATTGGAAGACAAATTCAAAATTTCCAAAACTCAACAAAAGAATTATCTGCCAAGTATTTGTGTATTGCACGTGCAACAATTTTCTCTGAAAAACTACTTAGCACTGCAAGACTCGTGAGATGTGGCAGAAAAAGTAGACCTGACTCCGAAAGAGTGAAAATGCTATTTATTTTTTAACAAACACTTATAATTGTTTCAAAAACGCATTTTGCTTTCAAATGCCTGATAATTTAAAATTTTGTCTCATTATATATGTGCATTTAATTCATTTTATTGGAATTACGCACTTCTTCCAACATTCTGTTTTGTAGTGAAATATGATACTCGGTATCGTGAAAAATATCGAGAATCGATTATCGAGAAAAACTGTTATCGACCCCTGCAAATTAAAAGATACAATTACTGTCAAGTATATTGTTTGTATCGTCACAAACATTGCTGCCATAGTGTTGATGTTCAGATATTTATACATTGTTAAGTGTAAAACGGCTGAAAACGCAGTTTGTTATTTTTATGCCAAAAATAAGTGTATTGTTGTTTGTTTAGTGTTGCTCAGAATCTATGTCCATTTATTATTTTACGAGATCTGTTGCTTATTTATAGTTAACAGAAGTGTATGACGTATGGAAGAGACGTATAGAGGATACTTTTTGAGGCTAGATGGATCCCCAGCTCAGATGTAATTTTCAAAAGAGATCTATTGTAATATATCAAAAAAAATGAAAGTCAGTTGCATACCAGTAGCGTGTGACATTGTCAGGCTTCCAGCCATTGTTAATAAGTCAGCTTGCTGAAATTTTAAACTTAAATATGTAAAACGTAGCAACATTCAGATTGCAGGTAGATTTTATCGTAATTCTTGTACTTTTTATTTCACACAAGTTAGGTTATATTTTCTTGAAAGAGAAGTAACGAAAAGAAAAGTAAGTGACAGAAGGGCACGTATAAAAATTAAATTTTTCGGGAACAGCAGACTTACTTACTTCTCTCTTTCTTTCGCTTTCTCTCTTTCTCTTTCTTTCTCTCTCTTTCTCGTTCTTTCTATCTCTCTTTCTCTTGTTTTCTCTTTCTCTCTTTCTCTTTTCCCCTTTCCCACTCTTTCTTTCTTTTTATCTCTTTCTCTCTACCTCTTTATTTCCCTCTCATTTTCTCTTTCACTCTCGTTTTCTTTCTCTTTCTTTCTCTCTTTTTCTCTTTCCCTCTTTCTTTTTCTCTCTTTCTCTATGTCTCTTTCTTTCTTTCTTTGCTGATTGATTCTTAAATGAAGTGAAACATGGTCTATTAAGAAACAAAGAAGTCTCTTACTCCACTTTGATGTTTTAAATCAACATTATTATGGAAATACAGTGATAAAATTAGGCTTTGCATTTTCTTTGTTCTGGAGTACAAGAAAATAATATTCTTACTGATTATTGAAAACAAACAAGTTTATAATTTACAAAAGGATACAATTATAATACACGGGACGACAGCTGCAACTTTTAAACCACCTGGTCCTCTGCACTACTGCTGTTCCCATCACCTGACACGTCAATATCCTCCTATCGTCATATAAAAGGTTTTGAAAATATTGCGAATGCTTTTGAGCACCTTTCATTATTTGTGGATTTATGAAATGCCTTGCAAGGTCAATGCTGCAGGCAATGTTTGACCAAGAACCACTGTGAGCAGATTGTACTCGCACTTCTTTTAATATTCTGAGTGTCTTGATATTGTTTCAAACACAAGTGAACAAATAGGGCAAATCAAAGATTGCCATGTTCCAGAGGGCTTAGTATTCTTGAAAACTCAAGGAAAATGTTAATTTTTCCTTAAAGTACTGTATACAATGGTTGTTTTTACTTTAAGGGTTGTATAAGTGTTTCGATTTGTTTAAAATACTAAGAAAAATTGTTATTTTTGCTTAAAATACTGTGGATCACAGTTGTTTGTGCTCAATTTGCCGTATTTTAGAGTTTATCCATTAAATGCATCAGCTAAGTGGGATTGATGAATTAAAGTGTTTCTTTATCTCAGTACTAAAGGAATTATATTTGCTGCCTTATGATGTTTAGGGTTAAAAATAAAGTTTTCGTGGTAACTACCAGACTTTACTCAACCAAATGTCAGGTGGACAATTCTCTTGCGGTGTCGGCTAATGTGTAAAAATCTGGCGCAGTTTTAGGCGGCACATTTGGAGTTTATAACACACAAATTTTAGAATTGCACACTCTTGTACGTATTAAGCACCACTTGCTTCATCGCTACTCCATCTAAGTTGGCCGCGCCGTGGCTCAGTGGTTAGACCGCTTGGCTCTCACCAAGGCGGCCCGGGTTCGATCCTAGGCGACCGCAAAGTGAGATTTGTGGTGGACAACACGGCGCTGGGGCGGGTTTTCTCACGCTCCTCCGGTTTTCCCCGCCATCTCATTCCACCGGTGCTCCATCTTCATCTCATGTATAATCAGTGTCACTACCTTTGGTGCCGTATGTAGTAAAAGCGGGCGTTAAACACTACACATTTCATTTCATTTCCATCTAAGTCCCTACGTCATCAGTTAGCAAATTTTAACTTGTGATTTGCTTCTGAAAAAAATATTTTGACATGCTACGTTCTAAGGTTTCTAATCCTTTTGTAATTTTCTAAACTGGTCTACCCAATTTGTGTATTTTTGTTTCTCAAAGTCATTCTCACTTTTGATATACAGGGTGGGCTATTGACTAACTATATTTTACTTAACGGTCTCAATGCAGGAACTCAATTTTGAAACGTAGTTTATTAGAAAGGCTAAGGACGGCAGATCTACTGATTATGTTTCAGTATTAGTATGCTGGAAGCTTACTTCTGTAGTGGATACTCTATCATTACCAGAGGACTTATAATTTTGCTTATTAAGAGGACCAGACAGAAGAGCAACTGGACCAGACGGAATAAATATGGAAGTGCTAAAATATGGGGGTATAATACTGCATTTAAGATTAATGTACTTAATAAATGAATGTTGGAAGGGGTGTAAAATTCCAGGCAAGTGGAATTATACAGAAGTTATATCCATCTTTAAAAAAGGAGACAGGATAGAATGCCAAAATTACCGAGGTATAAGTCTTCTCAACACAGCCTATGAAGTGTATGTAAGGATTATAAATAAAAGATTGACAAGAATAGCCGAGGTATTAATAGAGGAAGAGCAAAGCGGCTTTAGAACAGGACGATCGACAACAGATAACTTATTTTTTGCAGCAAATAATTGAGAAATGGCAAGAGTATAATTTACAAACACATCTGGCATTCCTAGACTTCAAGAAGGCATTTGACACTTAATAGGGAAAAGCTATGGAAAATTATGGAAAATAGTAGATATTCACAAAAATTAATTAAAGTAATCAAAAATATGTATAGCAACGCCTAAATAATAATAAACATAGGAGCTCCTAAAACCGAACCAATTTTAATTAATAGAGGCGTAAGACAAGGGTCAGTGTATCACCTACTCCTTTTAATATATATGTAAATGACATCATCCAAAATTGGAAAATTATTATTAAACAAAAATAAATAATAACAAAGTTTTAAATATTTTACTATATGCAGATGACGTGGTTTTAATAAAAGAAGCGGAGGATAAATTACAATATGCACTACACCGCTTGAACCAAGTATGCCAACAGTATGATCTTAAAATATCGACGGAAAAATCTAAGATAATGGCCTTTTGGGGAAAACAACATATAAGATCAAAAACAATTTTAGACAACAAACCGCTAGAACAACTAAAAGAATTCAGTTATTTAGGATGTAATCTTAATTATATGATGAAAACAGACAGAGATGTGAGCAAAAAGCTTGCAACATTTCAAATGATTTGTGGAACAGTGCATAGAACGTTGAGAAATAAAACAAGAAGAGATACAAGATTAAAGTTGTACAAAACAATGGCAGTCCCTGCACTACTTTATGGAAGTGAGGCATGGGTACTCACGAAGAAAATGAAAAGCCAAATTCAAAGTGCAGAAATGAACTTTTTAAGGAAAACAAAGGAATGCACAAGGTTGGATAGAATAAGGAATGAAGACATAAGAAAGGAACTCAACGTAGACTCGATAAGTAGCAAAATTGAAAAATATCAAAAGGAATGGATGCAGCATATACAAAGAATGTCCAAAACAATACTGTCTAAGATTGCATTCCAATATCAGCCACAAGGAAAGAGAGATGTTGGTAGACCTAGAAAGAGATGGAAGGAGCAATTATTGTGAGACGGAACGGGCACTCTGTCCATGCCGTGAAGTGAAGAAGAAGAAGAAGAAGAAGAAGAAGAAGAAGAAGAAGAAGAAGAAGAAGAAGAAGAAGAAGAAGAAGAAGAAGAAGAAGAAGAAGAAGAAGAAGAAGAAGAAGAAGAAGAAGAAGAAGAAGAAGAAGAAGAAGAAGAAGAAGAAGAAGAAGAAGAAGAAGAAGAAGAAGAAGAAGAAGAAGAAGAAGAAGAAGAAGAAGAAGAAGAAGAAGAAGAAGAAGAAGAAGAAGAAGAAGAAGAAGAAGAAGAAGAAGAAGAAGAAGAAGAAGAAGAAGAAGAAGAAGAAGACGACGATTATATTTTCGCATTGCTTACTATCTGCAAGTAAGCATGGCACACACCAAACTATTTCCCTCCGAGAATCGTAACGCCGACTGGGCAGGTCTCGCGAAAACAAATGTTCAATCGAATCTGAGTTGAATAATTTCTGCAAGACCAGTGAGTTGTCAATATCTAGGCCAGTAGGTACCACCACGAGGTCTGAACACGTGGAACCAAAATGGATAGTCTATACCGGCAGGCATTGTTTATTTCGCAGCGCACTTACAACCATGCAGAAGTATCAAGTAGTAAAATATGTGATTGGTTTTTAAGAAAACCATTAGATAAGAACAGGCACAGAAACATACACACCCATATATATGATGGTACGCAGGGAGTCGCAGCCCCCAGACTAGGAGCCGGGATCGCATGCAGCAGTACAACGTCGGAGCGCCATTCGAAAGGATCGCCGTCGACATAGCTGGACCATTTCCCGTGTCCGACCGAGGCAACAAGTACCTGATGGTGTTCGTGGACTACTTCACCAATTGGCCGGAGGTGTTTGCCATTCCCAACCAGGAAGCGAAGACAATCACGAACTGCCTTGTGGAGCAAGTGTTCTTCTGATTTGGGGTGCCGTTAGAGCTCCATAGCGAACAGGGCACTAATTTTGGGTCCAGTCTGATGAAGGAGGCACTAGAGAGGCTTGGGATAAACAAGACCTGCACCACACCCTTGCATCCACAGTCGGACGGCATGGTCGAGAGATACATCAAGACCTTAGAGGAGCACCTGAGGAAGGTCGTGGCCAGCCATCAGCGACACTGGGACATTAAGGTGCCACTGTTCTTACTGGCCTACCGCTCGTCACCACACGACACCACTGGGATGACGCCAGCCAGTTTAATGTTCGGCCGAGAGTTACGCCTCCCCTGTGATCTGGCTTTTGGAAGCCCCCCCGGACGCAAAACATCCAGCAACCGAGTATGTGGAGAACCTAGTGGAACATCTCCACGACATGCATGAGATGGCTCGTCAGAACATCCAGAAGGCGAGCGACCGCATGAAGACCCGATACGACAGGCAAGCCAACAGCCAAGGGTTCCAGCAGGGTGACCTGGTCTGGTTGTACCGCCCTACTCGGACCAAGGGACGCTGCCCAAAGCTCCAGCAACCATGGCAAGGACAGTACCGGGTGGTGAAGAGGATTAACGACGTGGTCTACCGCATCCAGAAGGTGCCCCGAGGGAAAATGCTGGTGGTACACCTGGATCGTCTGGCGCGCTATGATGGTGCTGTTCGGGACGACCAGCTTTGAGGAGGGAGAAGTGTCACCCAATTATCGGACAGCCCGACCAACGACAGCTGAGAAGGGACCAGAGGCATCCGGACCACACCCACCCATTAATCTCAGTCACTAACTGAGGGGATGATTAGGGAAGTGTCACTTGTCGCTGGCCGCCTCTTCCCCCTTCCCCTGCCGTCTGGAACCTTCGTGGTGATTCACTGAAACGAGAGGCTTCGAGAAAACGGCGATATTCCTATAAAAAGGTCTGCAGTGAGTAAATTGAGTCAGTTCTTGGCGAGCTGTGAGGAGCGCCCAGTGAGGGGACGGACTGCGTACGTGAGTCGGAGGAGTTTACGTAATTGCGAGTGCAAGTGGAACTGTAACGGACGAACTGGTGAATCGTAATTGTGTGCATTACGTAATTCTGTGTAATTGGCAAGTGTTCAACTGTAAGTCGTTGGAAATAAAGAACATTTTTGAGTGGTGCAATTGGACTTTTCATTTCACGAACCCACTAAGTTACAATATATATATATATATATATATCAAATTTATTAAAGTATCTTATATATACACCTAACACTTGTGTACTTATATCTATATAATAACTCGAAATTGAGTGCCCAGTGGATACTAAATTTGATTCCAATAATAACATAAAAGGAATTACTTGTCCCAAAATAGTTATTATATAGAAAATACGTTTATTTTTTCATGAAGGGCTGTAGGATTTTGATCAAAATATGGTATGTGTAACTAATTGACACCAGAAATAAAATATATATGCTCAAATCTTTGTTGAAAAGTGGTTTATGCTGATGAATGCAAAAGGTGCTTTCACTACATTCTCTGTGGCGTAACGTGAGATCCATATTGTCCTAATTAGATCTTCACCTTAGAGATTCATCTAGGTGGTAGGGTTTTCTTTAGTCTGAGGCTAGAAGATGAAAATGGAAGATATTTTGGCATGAGTGTGCGAGACAGCCTTAGATCCATGTACTATTGGTACTTCTAATAACACGAACACCTTAGTTTGTTTATATACTCTTAAAACTGGTTATTACTTCAAAAACAATTGTAAGAATTGCAGCGAACAACAAACAACTTGAAAGTATGTCACTAATAAAGGAAAATGCTTGGTATAGGTTTTTACAGAAGTAGCTGGCAAATTTTAAAAAGACCTGCACCTCTTAGGTTTTCTTGTATACAAAATATAAAAATTATTTTTTTCAAATGCTACCTTTACTGTAAAGAAGGTACGGAAATAAGGTATACATCTCGTAGATTTTCAAAGCAATATTTCAGAAATAATTGTAAACTAATGTAAGATAACCTAAATTCAGTATCGGTACACCTGTGGACAATGCGTTACTATGTATTTATTAAGGAATGTGGTAGAAGTAAAGAATATTCTAGTGTTGGACGCTTTGCCTGCAAGAAAAACTTAATATGCAATACCTGGTTTGAAAGCATAAACTCTTTAAAGCACACACCGTGAACTGAATCCCATATAACGCATGGCTTCCTTCTTTTGTCGGAAGCATAGTTGTTTACATAGCCTCTACCAAACATAAAATTAAAGAAATTACTTCAACCTCTTGATAAAGTCGTTCTTTAGGACGAATAATAACATGGCCACTTTATTTCGCATAGCAATCTCTGCAGTATTACTGAAATTTTATAATTCAATGGTTTATAATGGATTAACTGCAATTCTGAAGTATTGCTTTCCAAACCGAGAATGCCATAACCTCTACACATAAGCACGTCGTGCATTTGGTTCTCATAGCATCTCCACAAGAACGCCTGAGAGTTAGGTGACCCTTCGCGCACCTCTCATTGAAATTGGGCATTTGTTCTTGTGAGAAACAGTACGACTAAACACAGCAGAGGAATGATAAATAGTAATGGATGTATTTAGATAATTTTTACTCTATAAAATTTTGACATTGGTTAGGCCCATTAAATGACCTTCCATACTTTTGGCTTTAACTGTAGCAAAGACTTCTTCGGATTACATCAGGATTCAGGGATAGAGCTTACGATTTATTGAACTCTTATATTGTCTTCTTGTCAGCTTCTGTCGTTGAATGTTGACGATATGTCATAGCAATAAATGGTAACAGAAAAACCAACATTCTACATCCAAACATGAGCGATAAATATTACAGTTTCTTCGAAACCTTTCAATACTATTTAGCCAATAGCAAAACGAAATAGCCTTTCGAATACGATTTTTTAAGTACTTGAAAGTAATAAAACTGAAGGTATAAGTGGAAAATTACAGAACTTATTTTTTTAATTAAAAAGTAAGTTGCCATTTCTTCAGGCAAGGGGCACAGTCTTCTATAAGCCTGTAGCGTAGGTGGTAGTGTATCTACTTCACGTACAAGAGAACCTGAGTTCCAATTTCGGTAGGAGTGAGCTATATAGAAGTTATACAAAAGTTTTCTGGAGTTTTTCCAGAATGAACGTGTGTAATTCATGGACCGTGGGTATGGACCCTGAGCTCATTTGAGTATCGTTTTGCCCATTTCATTCATCGTCCAATATGATTTATATATCGTAGGTATATAATAGACGAATAAGTTTGATATAATTGAAATAATAATTGAATAATGGAAAATAGAAGCCTAGAAAACAAGTGAATATAGTGAACACGGAAAGATGTGGTTGGTCTAGAGGGAGACTAAACAATTCAAATGTATGCATAATTGAATTCATGAGTTTTGGAGACTTAAACAACTATAAGTTTATGCCTATATCACTTAAGGGAGATAATTACAAGTGGGAGATCTTCACAACAGAAGGTGGTAGGAGAAATAAGTAGATAAAGAAAATGAAAATAGCCAACATCCGATTCATGAAAATAAAACTTTAAATAATAGTATAGCAAGAAAAATTATCGTACAAAGGCTAGTCCCATACAAAAATGTCTTTATTGAAACATAGAATGAACTTTTTCAGAAGGCAAACAGTGATGATTAAAATAAGGTAGATAAGTTTTAAAAACCCTTGAAGAAAATGAAACAGTACTGATCCGACATAAACGAATATAGGAATCAATGGGAAAGAATAAAACTCTATATTAAATACAGATGCAAATAAGTACAATATGCTTATATGAGGATTGATGATAGTAGTATGCAGTGGCGGCTGGTGGATTAAATTATTGGTGGTGCACAAATGAAAAATAAAATACAGAGTAGTAGTGACTCACCTATTTATACAGATTCTCTGCTCTCCTCTCCTTAGACCTGGCGAATCTATCGATAACTTTTGCGTTGAAGTCGCTGATCTTCATAACAAACCCCCTCTCAATTGAAAGCATTGCTAATGCTGACAATCGGTCCTGTGACATTGTGTTCCTAAGGAAAGTTTTTACTCTTTTTAAAGTTGAGAAAAAGCGTTCTGCTTCAGCGGTAGACATTGGCATAGTTAACAAAAATCGCAGGAGTTTGACACATTCGCTGAATGTAGCACATAAATTGTTTTCCTTAATGAAGTCCATCAAGCACAAAGCGCGGGACATTCCACGAAATTCTTCTCGACTGTAAATTACAGCCACTTCTGTACGAATTTTTGTTCCAATGATAAAAGGATAGAACCTTATTGCTTCTCTAAGGGAATCCTCTGGAAATGTCATCATAGTCGGAGAAATTTTCTTGATGAAATAAAGTCGAGGCTACCCGATGCCCCGTGAGGCGAAATCTGCCCTTTGCTTCTCTAAGAATGTCACAGACTTCAAGGGCTTCTCTTCTTTTCACATCATGATCTTCTATTCTTCTCCTCTTAATTGCAGTTTCTTCGTGCTCCTCAATATCCACGCTAATTCTTTCTTTTTGCACTTCCCTTTCAAATACGCTTAGCTGGGCGAGGGCAAATATTGCATTGCAGTCTCGTTTCTGCAGCTGATTGTACAAAATGTCCACACGGGGCATGATCTTGTGGAAGAAAGATAGCCATAATACAAAGTTATCATCTTTCAAAGTGGCCATAAACCCTGAAGCCTAAACAAGTGTTGTGTTGTTTAACAGAGCTCTCTTCTGAATGACCTCCATGCATTTAATTAAATTCTCCCTGTGTTCGAAAATGGTATTGACGGTCCGTGAATGAAAATTCCATCGTGTCGGAAGAGAACGTGGCAATCGTTTCTGCACAGCTTCATCAAGCACAGCTGTTCTTTGAGGAGAATTTGAAGAAAAAAAATGTGCATATTTCTTGTAAATTGGCAAAAAATACGCTCACACTGATGTTTATTGAGGCTGCATTCAGCATTATTAAATTAAGTTTATGTGCGTGGCAGTGTATATAAGAGGCACAAGGATAATTCTCTTTCACAATTGCCTGAACACCGTGTTTCCTACCTCCCATGACGGATGCACCATCATAGGTCTGTGCTATAAATTTATTGGGGCACCCTGACAGTTGCAGATCAAGTTCAGATTTAATGACTGTGGCAAGAGAGTCTGCATCATGACCAGGAGGTCGAACAAAACACCAAAATCGTTCTACGGGTTTGTTATTCACAAGATATCTGTAGATAATAACCATCTGATACACTGAGGAAACAGTAGTTTCATCTGCTATGACAGAAAGGAATTCTGCATCCTTAATCTCCTTCATTATTTCGTCTTGGCATACCTCTAACATACACTGAAGAATTTCATTTTGTATAGTTTTTGAAGTGCCCTTAAAAACAGTTGCTTTTTGCAGGTGGCCCTTCAGGACACTATCGGGATCAGCGCTGAAGTCTATTAGGCCTCGAAAGACACCAGGGTTTTGTGATATAACAGATTCATCATGACCTCTCAAAGCCAGCTCAAGTGAGCCGCAAAACCGTGTAAAGTTTATTATGATGTTTAGGATATATCTATTCTGCGTAACTTTATCGTTATGCAGCTTTATGTTCCTTCTGTATGCACTGTCCATTTGTGCAGCAATATTAATATTGCCATACATTGCTAAACTTAATGCATTTTTATATGAGACGAAGAGGACTCATCTTTTTAACGCGGTCGTGCATGTGTTGTATGTCTTTCATTCCTTGCTTCACCCAGGAATCATCTCCTCCAAAGAACAGGCATGGAAACAGTATAAAGAGTTATTAACTTCACATCCACATAACCAGTCGGGCTTCTTGTACATGTCAGGGTTGAACTTCCTATTGAATGTTCTAGCTTTTGACTTAATCGTTTGAGTTATAGAAATGTTTGGCGTAGGCCTACCCATTCGTTTAATTTCAGATTTTTCTTCAGCACTCCGTTGCGAAAATGGCTTTTCCACTAAAGATTGCACGATATTCATTCTATCAGAATTTTAGAAACCTACAAAAACAACACCTCACAATAAGCACTATAAATAAAATGTTAGAATACTCAGTTTAACCTTAAACAAAGCTGCACAAAACCACACCACAGAGCATCTACAGAGCAAGCAAACTCACAGAAGCTAAGCCTGAATGTCATGCTCACGTCACGCTATAGCAGTTGCTAAGAGTAAGTGGAGCTAGGTTTATAAACCTCCATGTAAGCAATGCATAAGAAGCCACTCCCATCTCTTCACCTTCCCGCAAACCCCTCAGAGAGCCCACATTTGGGCGAAATCTTAGGTACATGTTTGTATATAAAACAATGCAAACAAGTACAGCTTTAACGTGCAAAATGCACTTGTACATTCAAAATCAGTGGGTGCAAGCAAACCTGCAACCTTATGGAGGAACCGCCCCTGGTAATATGACACTAAGAACGAAATATTTTGTTCACTATAACTAGAAAAGATGAAAGAAGGGTAAAACTTCAAATGAATGCTATTGTAATTTTTCTTGCAATAAGGTTAGGACCATATTATTATAATTTTATATGATATTCAAGTCCATGGGGGCCATTATCAGTTTCTAATTTAGTTTCGAATTAGATACACTGAAGAAACTGACAATTCTGTAGGAATAAGTCCCATAGAAGTTTTTAGAGAAAAACCCCCCAAAACTTACAAATTCATTTTCATATTTAGGTTATCCGCAATCGAATAGATACAATGACGCAGATTATAGAAGATCTTTAACCTATATTTAGAAAGAAAGTAAATTTGAAAATAACAAACAATTACACCAATTCCACACTAGTAATTTCAATCGATGTTATACAAGAAAAGGCATACTAATTTAGACAGTGTTAAAAGAAGGAGTAATTGAAGTTTTCAAAATTATTTTTCATATTCATAATTATTGTAAAATATATTTCTGCATCCAACAATGCCAACAGTTATCGAATTAAAAAGAATATGGAAATAACAGAATTAAACGTGGTCACTGGCATTCCTAATTTGCGTCTGATAACCCAAAATAGCATATATTGGGAAACTTAGCCATCTATTTTTGGGTATTTGCACACAATTGTAGCAAATTGGACAGATGTTCTCCAGTAGAGAAAATCATACTGTTCCATCAGAAAAGGCATCCATAAACTTGTCAGGGAAGGAACCAGAACCAATATTTAGAGCACTCTAAGCATTTAAAAGTGAATAAATCCAATTATTTGAGGCAAATAAGCTATATTTTTGTTTGAAAAACATGAAAAAACGTATAGCAGCAAAATTTGGAAAGCTACTTCTTCTTCTTCTCATCATATAGGCCTACGGCATGTTCCTTCCAGAAATTAGGAGTCCTTCCATCTTTTTTTGGTCTTCCAGGAGATCTTTTACCGTCTCTTGCTATACGTGCGATTCGGTCCGATGTCATACGGGATACATGGTCATTCCATTCACTTCGCCTTCTATCCACCCAATTACCTATTGCTTGAATGTTTAATTGCTTTCTAATATCTTCACTTCTTATCTTATCTCTTCTTGTTCTTCCTATAATTTTTTTAAGTCGTTAATTTCATTTGTCTCTAGAATCTGTTTCGTTTTTGAAGTGTCCGCTCTTACTTCACAGCCATAGGTGGATATTGGGCGTGTTACCGCCTTATAGATTCTAGTCTTGGTTTCTTTATTTAAATATTTGTTTTTCCATATAATATCACTTATGCAGCCTGCAATTCTCGCTGCTTTATTCGCTTGATATGTAACTTCATTCTGCAGTGCTCAACAACTACTTAACTCAATACCCATGTACCTTATTGTCATTACCTGTTCTATTATTTTCTTCTCTAGTTCTAATATACATCTCAAGGGGAATTTACTTATTGTCATTGATTTCGTTTTTGTTAATGATCTTGTGACTTTGTGGATCAATAAAAATTTAAAAGGAGTAGAGAAAGTAATGTGAGCGCCACATGTGGATATTAACCTGTAAACTAATTACAATTATTGAGTTCTGAGGAACAATTTTTATCGAATTTGAAACATACTGGTCATAATAAAGTCTACTGACAAATGAAACCTTGCGATAATGTCGTGTGGGTATCATGACCCTGAGGAGTAACAAACACAAAGATTCCTAAATGTGTTATTATCATTGAGTAAAAGTTCCAACAATATCAATGAGGATTCTGAGGAATTAGCTTACACCCATGCTTCAATTACGGGAAATACCTTGTTATGTAGTTAGTTTAGAAGACTTCCTTTCCTACACAACATTAGTTATTTACTTGATATATTCTCCCTAGACATTATGACTACCGTTCGTATTCAGGAAACAAACAACAAGTATATCAAAGCTCCAATAAAACAAGATAATTACAATATGCTATAAGACCTTTTAGATAAATACAAATCGCCTTCATCAGTATAAAATATTACACGTACAGCCCTCTTTGGACAGCAACAAGCAGTCGGTAGTCAACCAAAGCTCCCCTGGCGGACAATTAGTATAACTAAAACGTCTCCTGTATAACAAAGTCAGTTAATGTACTTTCTCAGTCACAAAAACTTGCTTGTCCACCTGGTACAACCATGAAACAAACGTTTACGGAAGTGTTTTGTTACCCATTTCCTTATACATACGCTTGTATGTTAAATAACAGGGTCAGCTTACAAATTCCAAAGTTATTTCTCTTGACTTTTGACAAACATAAAAAATAAAACATTAGCGTTTTGGTATATAAGAGTATTGTGAAATTGGACTAGAACAAACGACTATCTTGACAATTGTAGCGAGAAAGTAAGTTGACATAAATTACACTGGTCGACAAGGTCTTTTCCAAAAGAGATCTGAATAGTGAATCTAGTGGCATTTTCCATCCTGAATTCAGATATGTAGTCAGAATTTTCCCATCGGGCGTACTTTTTCTGTAAGAGCTACTTTTCAAAATATGATTTTAGCGTTTTGTTTGACCTGTCATAGGAACCGTTACCTCATATGTAGCTATTTTACTCAAGCTGTATTATTGAAATTATTTGCAATGTCATGCTGAAGCGCAATAAAACATGACTGTGCAGGTTCATTGTTGTTGTTTAGACATGTTCAGACCTGTTTGGCATTGTGATGTGTCAGTATTGAGCTGACTGTGAGATTGTTGAGTAGTGAAATATTTCCTTCCTTTCTGTTTAGAAGTGTATTGTGTATGTTGTATTTCTGTGCTTTATTTTTTCAACATGCCAAGAAATTGTGTAAATCATGCAGACAATTTCTGCTATATTTGTGGTGAGCTGACCTTCAAGTCTCAGAGGCGAAATTTGACCCCACTTGTAAAGAAGTGTTATAAACTTTACTTTGGCTGTCAAGTTGGTGATTTTGATAAGAGCTGGGCCCCAAATACATGCTGTGTTTCGTGTGTTAGACTGCTGACTAGGTGGAAAAATGGTACACATCATATGCCATTTGCAATTCCCATGATTTGGATGGAACCGAAGAATCATTTAACTGACTGTTATTTTTGTTTGACAAATATTAAAGGAATCACATCTAAAACAAAATATACAGTTAAGTATCCGAATTTGCTCTGCAATGAGACCTGTCTTACACAGTGAAGATTTCCCCGTACCAGTATATGCAGATACGACCTTAAGTGATAACTCTGGTTCTGATCTGACTGAAACTCCAAATGATTCAGATGAAAATAAAAATGGTCTGAAATATGAAGCCAGTAGCTGTTCATCAGAACTATACTTTCCCAATCAGCAAGACCTTAGTGGCCTGATTCGCTATTTAAATCTGTCTAAACAGAAAGATGAAGTTTTAGCTTTCAGACTCAAAGGGTGGAATCTACTCCAAAAAGATGTAAAAATTAGTAGATATCGTAGCCGCCATAGTGTTTTCGAAGTATACTTCTCTGAAGAAAATGGTATTGTGTTTTGTAATAATATTTGTTCAGTTATGGAAACTCTTGGGCTTCAACACCGGTCATATGAGTGGCGATTGTTCATAGACTCCTCTAAAGTAGCTGTGCTGCTACATATTGGCAATAAACTTCCATCAATACCGGTAGCGCGTGCCACTGATATGAAAGAGACATATGAAAATATGAAACTAGTTTTAGAGAAAATTCGATATGGAAAATATGAATGGAATATCTGCGGTGATTTAAAGGTCATTGCTTTATTGCTTGGTTTGCAACTTGGGTTCACCAAATTTTGCTGTTTTTTGTGCGAGTGGGACAGCAGAGATAAGAAGTCTCACTACGTTAGCAAGTCATGGCCAAAACGTGAATCACTTATCCCTGGCCAGAAAAATTTGGCATGTGTCCCTTTAGTTAAGCCTGAAAAAATATTTTTACCTCCATTGCATATTAAGTTAGGAGTTATGAAAAATTTCGTCAAAGCTATGGATAAACATTCTGATGGATTCTTGTACTTGAAATCGAAATTCCCCAAAGTCAGTGATGCTAAATTGAAAGGAGTTTTTATAGGACCACAAATCCGATCATTAATGGCTGATGAACATTTCGAGGGACTGTTAAATCCACTGGAGAAAGCAGCCTGGCAATCTTTCAAAAGTTTGTGTTGCAATTTTCTTGAAAACCATAAAGCAGAAAACTATCGTGACATAGTGGATGATCTTCTGCATTCCTATAGAGCTATGGGATGCAACATGTCTTTAAAAATTCACTTCTTGGACTCCCACTTGGACTTCTTCCCCGAAAACCTTAGAGCTATCAGCGATGAA
Organism: Mantis religiosa; assembly: GCA_030765055.1. Classification (NCBI taxonomy): domain Eukaryota; kingdom Metazoa; phylum Arthropoda; class Insecta; order Mantodea; family Mantidae; genus Mantis; species Mantis religiosa. The sequence goes on along the minus strand of CM060953.1, from coordinate 32,078,782 downwards.
CACGGTGAGCGTTTTCATCAGCAAATTTCTACAATAGAGAAGAGGTACCAAGGCAAGTGGAGCTCCAAAATGCTGCCTGACTACTGTTAAGACTAAAATGAGAGATGTTCCAGTTGCAAAATATACCCGAAAATCACTATCGACCACTTTCTAGGTAAGTCAGAATCAGTAGTTATAATTTTGAGTTAGATAGCTAGTTACGGAGTTTTTGGAATATTATAAAAAATTCAAATGAATATGACACAAAACTCCTGCCCAATGGGGTAAAACTGTAATTATATTTGAATTCAGCACGAAAAATACTTTTAGAATCTGTTATTTTAATTCTTGTGGAAGAAAAAAAGTTAAATTTTGTCGACCAATGATAATTTTTCTTAAGTCGTTAATTTCATTTGTCTCTAGAATCTGTTTCGTTTTTGAAATGTCCGCTCTTACATCACAGCCATCGGTGGATATTGGGCGTGTTACCGCCTTATAGATTCTAGTCTTGGTTTATTTATTTAAATATTTGTTTTTCCATATATCACTTATGCAGCCTGCAATTCTCGCTGCTTTATTCGCTTGATATGTAACTTCATTCTGCAGTGCTCAACAACTACTTAACTCAATACCCATGTACCTTATTCTCATTACCTGTTCTATTATTTTCCTCTCTAGTTCTAATATACATCTCAAGGGGAATTTACTTATTGTCATTGATTTCGTTTTTGTTAATGATCTTGTGACTTTATGGATCAATAAAACTTTAAAAGGAGTAGAGAAAGTAATGTGAGCGCCACATGTGGATATTAACCTGTAAAGTAATTACAATTATTGGGTTCTGAGGAAGAATTTTTATCGGACTTGAAACATACTGGACATAATAAAGTGTACTGACAAATGAAACCTTGCGATAATGTCGTGTGGGTATCATGACCCTGAGGAGTAACAAACACAAAGATTCCTAAATGTGTTATTCATTATCATTGAGTAAAAGTTCCACGGGAAATACCTTAAGATGTAGTTAGTTTAGAAGACTTCCTTTCCTACACAACATTAATTATTTACTTGATATATTCTCCCTAGACATTATGACTACCGTTCGTATTCAGGAAATAAACAACAATTATATCAAAGCTCCAATAAAACAAGATAATTACAATATGTTATAAGACCTTGTAGATAAGTACAAATATCTTTCATCAGTATAAAATATTACACGTACAGCCCTCTGTGGACAGCAATAAGCAGTCGGTAGTCAACCAAAGCTCCCCTGGTGGACAATTACTATAACTAAAACGTCTCCTGAATAACAAAGTCAGTTAATGTACTTTCTCAGTCACAAAAACTTGCTCGTCCATCTGGTACAACCATGAAATAAACGTTTACGGAAGTGTTTTGTTACCCATTTCCTTGTACATACACTTGTATGTTATATAACAGGGTCAGCTTAAAAATTCCAACTTTAGCGTTTTAGTATATAAGAGTATTGGGAAATTGGACTAGAACAAACGACTATCTCGACAACTGTACTGAGAAAGTAAGTTGACATAAATTATCGTTTTTAACGAAATCTAAATCTATATGTAGCAAGATCTTGTCTACATCTCATAAACTACAAGTTAAAGCAAGTTATAGAGAACTCAGTCAGAATATTAGGACTTCAGAGACTGTTGCCAGGAATTAAATAGTAAATTGTGTTTATTATGTAAATATGCTAAACATTTGGTACTTTGGCCAAATGTGAGAGAGAAATAACTGGAAATATTACAAAAAGGAAAGATCTGTCACAATTTAGTTGATACAAATGTTTCTTTTTTCAATTGAGGAGTCACATCGAATAATTTTTGTCAACTCAATTGTACGATACAATATTTCCAAAATATAGTACGTACTTAGGGAAAGTAAGGTAACATTGTATTGTACACAAGAATTGACTATTGACACATAACCAGGAACGTGTGCTAGGAACTGAAGGACAATGTACATGTGTGTGTGTGTGTGTGTGTGTGTGTGTGTGTGTGTGTGTGTGTGTGTGTGTGTGTGTGTGTGTGTGTGTGTATTTTATAGAACATAAGAGACCCAGTGTTTTGTTTATACAAATATTGTGATGTGCTTCTGTCTCATAGATGATGAGCTTTCAATAACTCTGGACACAGAACTCAAAATTTGTCATGTATATTATGATGTGCTTTTGTCTCATAGATCATGAGCTTTCAAGAACTCTGGACACAGAACTCAAAATTTGTCATGTACATTTGTAAAGAATTGTACTTAATTAAAGCCATTACAGCTACATCCATGGATTTTGTTATAAATCGACTTTTCCTACTTTGTTTTTACTTTTCCTTTTGTAAAGTTTTATACAGCCCTTAAGAATAAATACTAATACAAAACCATTCAAAACTTAAAATATTAATATATGCTTATATTTTCGTAATTTATTTCACAAATATTAGAAGAATTCGATAAGAACTGCATCTTGTAGAATGCTTTTAGGAAGGCAATGAGAGGAAACGTAATTTAAAAAAATACAACTAATACAAAAAATGTTTGCTGGTTGTTTAACGTATGCTGCGCTTAAATTTACGGTGACTCAGAAAAAATTACACTTCAGCTTGTTGTAACAGGAAGAGTTATTGTAATTAAGTAATCACCTGTACTTCTAATGTTATGCATTATGATGATGTCGTCCAGGCATAGCAGGCAGGCGTCGTAAGTCAGTCCTCTCATCACTGACTTCATGAGGCGTTGGAAGGTAGCTGGTGCGTTGCAGAGGCCAAAGGGCATAACTGTGAACTGCCAGAGCCCTGTGCAGTCTTTTCTTTGTCTCTTGGGTCTAGAGCTACCTGCCAGTAGCCCGACTTCAGGTCCAGGGTCGAGAACCACTGTGCACCAGCTAGCTAGTCCAGGGTGTCGTCAATCCTGGGTAAGGGGAAACAGTCCTTCCGAGTGACAGCATTCAGTTTCCTGTAGTCCACGCAGAAGCGTAGTTCACCGTTCTTCTTCGTCACCAAGACCACAGGGGAACACCAAGGGCTGTCAGACTCTTCAATCACTCCCCTGGACCTCATGTCCTCCAGCATGTCTCGTACCGCCCCTTGCTTCGCCAGCGGAACGCGTCTAGGTGGTTGCCGAATAGGCCGGGCGTCCCCAGTGTCGATGCGGTGAAGTACTTTGTCCGTGCGGCCGTAGTCACTATCGCCGTGGCTGAAGACGCGCTGGTATCGCTTCAGCAGCTGTCGAACTTTCTCCAGTTGTTCTGCGGTCAGGTGGTCGGCCGCCCTTTCCAGTAAGCCTTCTAGCCGGGGCACCAGGTCTTGCGTCGGCACCGGCTCCTGTGTGTTGTCGATAGCTGTCACGCTGACCACGGGCTCGCACTTTCCCGGCTTGGACGTCGTGATCGGTGTCCGTTGGATTTAACAGTCTCACTGGCACCTCCTCTCGGCACGGCAGCAATGCCCTGGCTACACACAGTCCGCGTACAGACGTCTTCTGGTCCAGCATCATGTTCCTGGTTCTCTGGCCTTCCAGACACGCCGTCACCATCACCTCGCTCCTCGCCGGTACAACCACGTCTTCGTTCAAGATGACCCTGCATATTCCAAGGCGCTCTTCGGGTTGACGGAGTATAACCTCTTCTCTGTTGAGCCGCAGGATCTTCCTGCCGACGTCGACCGTCGCCTCATGGCTCCTGAGGGCATCTAGTCCCAGAATCACCTCCTCAGCCACCGTCGCGACGAACACCCACAGACGTACGGCACTTCTTCCCAAGGTCAACTTTAGCAGGGCCTCCTTCTCCACAGGCAAAGTGTCACCCGATGCCGTGACAAGCTGGTATGGTCGACTCGGCTTCCTTGTCGGCAAACCCTTGGCCACGTCAGGTCTGATGGTCACGGCCACCCCGGTGTCCACCAGCACGCGGCACGGCTTCCCTCTCACCCAACCGTCCGCGATGAGGCTGTCATCCATACGAGGGCTGACGGCACGCAGTGTCACTCGAGGGGATGGTAGTGATGGCGCCGACGTGCCCCTCTCCACGACGGCCCTTACTCGTTTTCCGGCTGCTCTTCCTGGTGTGGGCAGTCTCTCTCCAGGTGTCCGGGCTGTCCACACCCCCAACACAGGCCACTAGATCTTCGCCGGCGTCCCTCGGCGGGTCTTCCGTCTCCGGAGTAGTGGACACTCCTCGTTCTTCGTCGCGATAGCTGTTACCTTGGCCGCCTCCATTCTTAATGCTGCCGTTAGCGCCTCGTGGATGGTTTAATAATCGCCGAGCATTAGGTGCTGACGAATCTCCGTGTCACGTACCCCGTCAACGAATGTGTAGGCAGATTCCCTGGATACGAACTCTGGTGGGAGGTCAACTAGGGCCTTGCTAGCCAGTTGTTCAACTGCCAGGGCGAACTCCTGCAGCGTCTCCCCTGGCTGCTGTAACCTTGCCTTTAGCTGGCTGTGGTACGCTGTGGCTAAGCGGTGGTTTCCAAAACGATTCTCCAGGGCCTCCCAGATGTCCTTGGGCGCCGCCGTTGTCTGTACCGCGTTCAGGACTTCCGCGGCCCGTCCCTGGAGGCTGGCTATTAACTGTGTGGCCTCCTCCTCTGGTGACCATTTGTTTTGCTTGGCCACTGCGTCGAATTGGCGGCGGAAGACTTCGAAAGTGTTCGCGCTTTCGTATTTAGGAGGTTTGACGCGCGCAGATGTTGTGTCGCGTCCCGGCGCGTCGACCTTTAAATCCTTTAACCTCCTGCCGACGACGTCCTCCACCATGGCGTTCAGGGACTTTATGCTGCTGTCGGCCTTTCCCACCAGGTTGTTTAGGCGGTCAGCAAGTTCCTCGACGCGCTCTTCCACTTGGCCCTTCCGCTTGCCCAGCTCCGTCACGTCATCCCTTATGCCGGCCAACTGTTCTTCAAATTTGGCGGTGAGAGCCTCGTTAGCCACCTGCATCTCCGTGGTCAGTTCGGCCATCCTTGCGGTCATTGTCGTGACCAAGTTGTTGTTTGTAGCTTCCGTTTTTGCAGCTAATTCGTTCGTCTTCTCCAAAATATTTTCCAATGCCGATTCCATGGCCGTAATATCCCGCTCCTTGACACCAGTTGTGACTTTGTGGGTTCGTGAAACAAAAATTCCAAGTTACAAACCGAAAAAATTGCACTTTATTTCCGTAGCAATACACTGTTCACATACACAATGTAACATACAGGTCAACCAACACAGCTGCTTACCCGCACGCGTTCAATTACCGACTGACTCAGGCTGTCTTTTTATCGATTTCTAACACACCAGAAATTTCTCAAACAATCGAGACCGGCTAGAACAAAGGCGAACTCTTCCCAAATCCGTCTGTTCCCGCCCACCATCTTGGTGAGCCTCCATCTGCACTGCCGTCTCTTCGATCTTGTTACCCGCACTGCCTCCAATCAACAATGAACTGGCGACAATATTTTCATGTTATAGTTTCTACATCCAAGTTAGAATCTATATAGCAGTCTCTGTAAGTCATCCTCAGTGTTTGCCATCACCACAACATCGTCATTGTAGCATACAATGTTAAGGTTCTTATTTCCCATTTTATATCCATCCATTATATTGATCTCTTTTATAATTTCATTCATTACTAAATTGAACAGTAATGGACTAAGAGAATCTCCTTGTCGAACCCCTCTTCTGACTGGTATCTTCTCAGATATTTTCCTTTCCACTTTTATTCTATTAAAATTATTAGTAAAAATGTCATTAATCAATAAAATTGATCCATTCCGTACATTATGTTTTTCTAAAATGTTTAAAATATCCTTAAAGTTCCAGTCTATCAAAGGCCTTCTTGAGGTCTATAAAACATAGAAATGCAGGTTTATTGTACTCAATAGCTTTTTCTATTACCTGCTTTATCACAAAAATAGCATCAGTACAAGATCTACCAAGCCGGAATCCTTATTGTTCATCCTGAAGGTAAATAATTTTTTATAGTTTTTGTTTAATTAGTTTCGTTGTAATTTTCAGTAGGGTGTTAGGTAGATTTATTGGTCTATAATTCTCTGGTTTCTGTTTATCGCCTTTCTTAACGATAGGAATCACAATAATAGTCTTACAATCATCTGGAATTTTACTTTTTTTGAAAATGTGTAATTAATTTGATTATTTCTGATGTGAGTCTATTCTCTTCGTTGGTTATACCATCCTCTCCTGGAGAGGCCGTGCCGTGGCTCAGTGGTTAGACCGCTTAGCTCTCACCCAGGCGGCCCGGGTTCGATCCCAGGCGACCGCAAAGTGAGATTCGTGGTGGACAACACGGCGCTGGGGCGGGTTTTCTTCGGGACCTCCGGTTTCCACCGCCATTTCATTCCACCACTGCTTCATCTTCATCTCATGTATCATCAGTGTCACCGCCTGCGGTGCCGTATGTAGTATAAATACTACACATTTCATTTTTCTCCTGGAGATTTTCTATTCTTAAGCTTTTTAATTGTTGTAATAATTTCTTCTTCAGAGACTTACAAAATCACTTTAAGAACACTACTATCTGTAATATACATATAATCATTTTCTGTATTATAGAGATCTGTAAGATAATGCACTCCGCTATTTTCTTAAATTTTATTTGATGTTACAAAATCTTTTATTTCCATTCTTTGATTTCTAATTGTTCTCCAAATCTGTCGTTGCATACCTTAAAATGTCGTTCCAGATTACTCGTATAAGCTTCCCAATATTGTTCCTTTACAGTCCTGATTTTTGCATTGGCAAAAACAAAGTAAGAAAAATATATGCGAACCTGAAAGAGGTAATTTAGTTTTAGTCCAGTCTGTTACTAACAAAAATAGAAAATGGAACTGTTATGAAAACGTCTTGAAGTAATTATTCGTAAACTTGGACAGCATACTTACAAATTAAAAGATGTGGTAGATAATGATTATCCGGGCTTGTAGGCCGTGGTCTATTGGTAAATAGTCTTCCAGACGTTTCGTTCGAAGCTGTGTCGAACATCTTCAGGGTCGTGGTCGTAACACTCTCGTTGTACGACACTTTCGGCTGTGACTAATAAGTGTCAGTAGTATCAGTCGCAGCCGAAATTACAACGAGAGTGTTGTTCGGCCTACAAGCCCGGATAGTAATTATCTACTAAATGACTCCGGCCGTGAAAGCCTACGCACTAAAGTTAAAAGATATCAATGAAGGAAAAGCAATGGACAGGTATCTCAGAATAAGTTAAATTTAAACTTTAATTCAAGAGAAAAATAGGACCAAGAGAAACTGAATATACAGAATTACAGACTTGAAGACCTGATTTAAGACGTACAACCGATAAATAAATAAATAGAAGATGCCAGTTATGGATATCGCAAAGCAGAGCAGAAACCGTAGAAAGAAGAGGAATCCTAGGACAGCCAGAGGATACACATGGAGAGTATCAGAGCGGACAGACACAACTGATTATGCAGAAGAGGAAAGATGACAATCTGGATGTCTGGAACTGACGAACCAGTTCCATCTACTGGTGCCAGTCCCTTTAGGATACCAGTAGGAGGAAGCGTTGGTTACCTGTTGCAGAAGAGGAAACTTTAAAATCGTAGGAAACAGTCTTCCGTAGTTAGTTGTAGGAATTAAAGCTGTAGTAGAAACGTAGATTTGATTTACCCTCTACGATGTTCAGAGGTGAAGTCGTACCCCTGCTGCCTCTGGACCCAACGTGCGTTCTGTCCTTCCAGGTTCTTAAAGCTCAATAGTCAAGTTAGGGCGGAAGGGTCAGACCTCATGTGGAATAGCTGACCGTACAGATACTTGTGGAAGTGCTCCAAGGTATTTACTACCGCCAGTAATTCTCGCCGGGTGACGCAGTAGTTCTTCTCTGCCTTGGCTGAAGACGCGCTGGTATTGTCCTAGCAGTTGTCGAACCTTTTTGAACTATTCTGCAGCCAGGTGATCGGCCGCCCTCTCCAGTAAGCCTACCAGCCGTGGCCCCAGCTGTTGCGTCTTGTTGATCGCTGTCACGATGACCACGGGCTCGCACGTCCCCATCTCCGTTCTAGCATGGACGTCGTGATCGGTGTCCGCTAGGTTAAGCAGCCTCACTGGCACCTCTCGGCACGGCAACAATGTTCTTCATTCGCTGTCCTCCCAGTCGTGCCATCACCACCACCTCCTTTCTTGCGGGGACACACGTCTTCCTTCAAGATGACCATGAAGGTTCCAAGGCGTTCTTCGGGTTGCCGGAGTATGACCTCTTCTCCAGGACCTTCCAGGCGTCGTCGACCGTCGCCTCGGGGCTTCTGGGGGCATCCAGTTCCAGTATCACCTCCTCAGCCACCTCCACGACGAACACCCACTGACGCACGGCACTCCATCCCAGGGTCAACTGCAGCAGGGCCTCCCTTTCCATGGTCAAGGTTTCACCCGATGTCGTCACTAGCTGGTATGGTGGGCTCAGTTTTCTCGACGGCGAAACCCTGGCTACGTCCGGTCTGATGACGATCTTGGCTGTCGCGGTGTCTACGAGCACACAGCACGTCTTCCCTTGTACCCAACCGTCTGCGATGAGGCTGTCATCCATCCGTCGGCTGACGGCGCGCAGTGTCACTCGAGGAGATGGTATAGACGGCGCCGACGTGCTCCTTGCCACGCCGGGCTTACTCGTTCTTCCTGCTGCTCTTTCTTGTGACGGTCATCTTCGCGGTCATCGTCGCGGCCAAGTTGCTATTTGCAGCTTCCGTCTTCATTGTTAATTCGATCTTCATTTCTTCCATCTTCTCGGTGATGTTCTAGAAGTAGAACTAAAGTAGAAGAAAGACTGGTTTAGATAGATTAGATGAGTAGATTTCTAAGGTAATTAGAATCCAGTAATCTGTAGGTTTAGTTAGTTTGTTAAGGTAGCAAGTAGATAATATCTCCAAAATTTGTAAATTGTTTTGTCTAATTTGAATTTAAAAATTAATAAAGTTAAAATGAAGTTAGTATAATAAGGCCTGGAGTAGATTCTAGAAACCGGCCTATTACATATGTAGATTGTATTTTGTTTTATTTAAACTTATACAACCTTTTGTTACTTAAAACAATTGATATCAGATATTAATAACTCATAAAAGATGTTGATGTACATAAATAATTGCAATATTTTAGAAATATAGCACAGAATAAGAAGCACCGTTTGCACAAATTAGAAAGAGAAATTATGAATTGAGGGAAAAGAAGGATTAGGTATTTGCCAACAAAAAATTAATAGCTCACAGTGCAGGTAATTGTAAATTAATACGTTCAGAAATCATGAGTAGCTGTAAATTCACACATAAGCCAACATATAATTCTGAAAATTAAAAAAACAAAGCAATTATTATCATTCGGCGAGTTGCAGAATGAAACTAGAATTAAGAATATTAAATTTTGGCAAAGTATGATTTAGAAACCTATGCAAATATAGCATAATTAAGTAGTATCAAAAGGGTAGGCAAATTATAATTTAGTTGACTTATAATGAAGGTCTGAAAGTGACATAGAGGATGCTCCAAAAACTCGACATGTCAGAAATGCTTTATTAACCCTCTACATCCTTGTTGCAATTAGCTCCCTATTTGTCACACCATTTATTCGCCCTCCAGTAAAATGAGGGGAGAGCGTGGAAGTTAATAACTACAAGCCCAGGAATAACACATAACAAAGGAACGAAGCTGCAAGTGATGCTTCGTTGTTTATGAAGTCAACAAGTAGTTTGAGCACACCAAAATTCCACCCAAATTTTCAGATCGAGTTTTCACATATTGGGGTCCATATGTAGATAAAGCGTCTTTAAAATAAAGGGTTCATGTAAATGAAAAGAGAAAGGGCAAGGAAAATAAGGCTAAGTAGTATAAACTGGTATTTAATTTTGGTAACTTCAAAAGATACCACACACTACATTGAAGATTTTTCAAAATTTTCAAATTTCTCAAAAGTGAGCTTCAAATTCCGATTAAAATGCAAGTGTTTATTTAAAATACTCAGATGTCAAAATACACATCTAGAATTTTCTACGAATAGCTGTAAAGCCTCTTTTTGCGGAAGGAATTTTGCACAACTAGAAAACCCTGAGATAAAACGAAATGCATAATGTGTGTGTGTGTGTGTGTGTGTGTGTGTGTGTGTGTGTGTGTGTGTGTGTGTGTGTGTGTGTGTGTTCAATACACCCACCATTTTAATACTCTTTTATTACTCTTTTGTGATTGTTTCTATTGCATTTCTTTTATTTTTTATTTACGTCTCCTAACGTTAAGTCATATCGGACGATGGATGAAATGGGCTGAGTCCAGGTTCCATAGAGCTTACAGCTACCCGACATTCTTCTTTCAGGATAATGGAAAACCTCATAAAACCCTTTATTCAGGCAAATCACCCTGAATTCCAACCCCGGACTTCTTAAACATGAAACACTCCTTTATGGCATCAGCACTGCTTTGAACGCTCCATTGCTTCATTTGCTGAAGTGCTGTAACTTCATTTGTTTCTCAGAATATTATGGAGAAAGAATGAAATGCCTATGCCAACTTTTAAATATTGGCTCTACTCACACAATAACTTGCAAATTTAGCCAGGAAATAAGTTAATAATACGTTATTTCAATGTTAAAACTCCCACATAAAAAATTTACCCCTTGGGAACGGGAGGAAATAAATATAGTTTGCAAATGACACTGTAGTAAAAATGACTTAAGTGCCTCCGGTGTGCTGTCATTTCGTCTCGACGGAGTTCTTTTGACATGGGGCTTGCACTTGTAAGTACAGAGCGTTCGAAAGGTCATTACTTTCAAAAATTGTCTCTAGGGTATTTGATTGGATCAGTTGGAAAGCTATAACAAAGGAACGAAACTGGAAGTGATGCTTCGTTGTTTTATGAAGTTAACAAGTAGCTTCAGCATACAAAAATTGCATCCAGACATTAAGATCGAGTTTTCACATATATTGGGTTTCAGATCTAGAAAAGGCGTCTATAAAATAAAGGGTTCATGTAAATGTGAAGAAAAAGGGCAAGGAAAATGGAGCAACTAGAATATAATTTTGATAACTTCAAATGATATCACACACTACATTGAAGATTTTTCAAATTTTTCAAATTTCTCAAAAGTAAGCTTCACGATTTCGATTAAAATGTAAGTGTTTATTTAAAATACACATCTAGAATTTTCTATGAATAGCCTGTAAGGGCTCTTTTTCCAGCAGGAATTATTTATAATTTTGTAAAGCTAGAAAACAGTGAGATAAAACGAACGTTTACTGCATAAAGAATGTGCATCTGCTCAATACACGAACCACTTTAATACTCTTTTATTACTCTTTTGTGGTGTTTTTCAATTGCTTTTCTTTTATTTTCTATGTACGTCCTCTAACGTTAAGCCATATTGGATGATGAATGAAATGGTCTGAGCCCAGGTTCCATGGAGCTTACAGCTACCCTATATTCGTCTTTCAGGATAAGGGAAAACCCCTGAAAAAACGCTTATCCAGGCAACGCGCCCTGAATTGCAACACCGGACCTCTTGAACGTGAAACACTCATTTATGGCACCCACATTGGTTTGAACGCTTCATTGTTTCATTTGTTGAAGTGCTGTGACTTCATTTGTTTCTCAGAATAGGAAAAGAGAATGAAATGTCTATGCCAGCTTTTAAACATAGGCTCGAACCAGACAATAACTTGCAAATTTCGTCAGTAAATAAGTTAAGAATGCCTTATTTCATGATAAAACTTCCACAAGAAAGTTACTCCAAGGGAACGGGAGGAAATAAATAATAGTTTGGTAACGACGCTGTAGCCAAAACAACTTAAGTGACTCCGGTGTGCTGTGATTTTGTTCCGATGGAGTTCTTTAGATATGGGGCTTGCACTTCTAAGAACAGAGCTTTCGAAAAGACACCGGATTCAAACTTTCAAAAATTGTCTCTAGGATATTTGATTGGTTCAGTTGGCAATATGACGGATAGCTGTCACCTTGATGAAGGGTTCTCCACTATTTTTAGGTAAGTGTATCTTTTGGGTTACTCGGAGTGACATATGAATTGCAGTCGGGGACAACGACTTATACGCGCGTACAACGTGTCGCTATGCTGGAAGCATACTTTGAGTTCAGGTCCTATGAAAGATGTTTAGCGAGATGGAGAAGGCTGTTCACAAATGATCCGACATCAGGTAAAGCTACCGTTTAGGACCTTGTGCGCCGATTTAGTGGTACATGCTCCGTGGATGATGGACGACGAAGTGGTACACACAAGTCGCAGAAGATTTCGTTCAAGATATCAAGCAGCGACTTGTTACCTCGGCACGAAATCGGTAAGACGTTTGGCACAACAAAATAGATCATCAATTATCTCCACACAAAAGGGTCTTAAGGTGGCGAAACTGCACAGGTATCGTGTTAAAGTCGTCCAGGAGCTGCGGCCGCCCTATCTAGTGAAGGGTCGCAATGGTTTCATTCTTCCACATGAGCCATTCTGAGTAACACTCTTTGTTACGGGTGAGGCGAGGCTCCAATTAAATGGCTACATTAATTCACAGAACAATAGAATTTGGGCAACTGCGTAGGGGAGTGATCCGTCCCCTTCACCTGCCGTGGTATGGGCGCTGCGGACCCTTAGCACTCGTGGTACCTCTGACGTTACTAGAGAAACCTCGGACAGAACTGGCGAGCCCCTCCAGTCGGGGAGTTGTTCGGATTGGGTTGGACTCGAGGGGTCAGTGTGTTCCCGACACCCACGGGGAATTGGGTATCTGTGGCCAGGCTACGGCCGCCCGGAGAGGGTAGAAGTTTGCCTCATAAGTCCGGGATACTAGCCTGCAGAGCTAGTAGAAGGTGTGCTAGATCACCAGGCGGCCCCACCCAGGTTTTCGGTAGTCTTCCCTGCAGGGTTGACGCGCTTAAGTGGCGTATCCTCTTTCACACGTCTTGACGTTGTAGTCGATGTGGAGGCTCTTTATACTCAAGGTGTTGCCCCATGGAAAGACCACCGGAGTTTTCCATCGCTCCCGGTTAGGAGGATTTTTTTTTTTTTTTTTTGCACTAAAATTATCTCGTAACATTTATGGCCTCCACGAACCCCCGATCTTACCCCGCCAGATTTCTTTCTGCGGTGTTATTGGAGGGAAAAAGTTAACAGTGGCAACCCACACTCACTAGCAGAATTGAGGGACGCAATTTCCAACTCTAATGCCGAAACAACACCAGTAACATTAAATAAGTGTCACAGAACATGCGTCGACGAGTGGAAATATGTTTGCTAGAAAAGGTGATCATTTTTGCAGTTGCTGTAAAAAATTAATATGGAAAGTGTCGTGCAAAATGCATAATGTAACTTGGAAGATGGCAATATTATTAAAGAATGTTTTCATATTCAAAAGAGAAATAGCTACATAAAACGAATAACGTGTTAAAGCAGATAGGTATGGGTCATTCTTGGATAAAGTATGGGTATAGAGGTTTCTGGAAAAAAGTTTAGCTAAGATTAGAAGATATTGCCAGACAAGACATTTTCGCCAATACAAGTGACAAAAGCTCACTGAGATTATATAGAGAAATATAAACAATCTGGGGGAGGGAAGGCTATATAGATATATGTAATAAGTTAGGACGAGAAGGTTTTGCTTGGGCGAGAACAGGAGTGAGAAACTTGAATGGTATAAGGTCAAGATAGGGATCTAGATAAATGTCCATTGTGTGGAGAAGAGAATACAGACTTCCATTGTATATTATATTTTAGTCAAAAAAAGATGGAGAGAGCAGCCTTGGATACGTAAATGGGACATTTTGAGGAGTGAAGTAGAAATTAAAAAAAATTGTCAGTAAAAGTGGAAAAGAACGGGAGAAATATAGGGAAAGTTAAAGAGATGTGGCTAAGAACAATTAAAACAAATGTACAGTGGGATAGGTGAAATTGAAAAATGTGTAAAAAGGAGTAGAGGGCCTCCAATACACAAAAACCTAGGGTTAGGTGTATGGGGACCGAATTATTATTCAATGGAAAGTAACATGGTAGGATTTTCTGGATTTAGGAATATATAGCATTTTCCAGTATGAATTTTATAATTGTACTCTTGATTTTGTATTTCCATTTGATGATGTAAAAGAAAAGAAGAGAAAATTATATAACACCCTGGTCTTCTGCTCTGCCAGGTATCTCTTAACCTCCATGTCTCCTTGTTACTTAATTAGTCCCATTCTTCCCCTATATCTTCCTTTCTTATATTCTTTACATTTCTGGCCCATTTTTCTTTTACTTTCTGCAAGAATTCACCAATACTTCCTACCTTGTTTTCCTTCCTGCCCGTTAACACTTTATAGCTACTATTCTCTTCTCTACTTTTTCCCATTTTTCCTCCCAGACCTTTTTCTCCCTATTGCAGCCTCCTCGCATTCTGTCACATAGTGTTCTATGTTTTCTTTTCCCCCACACAATTCACAAATTCCCCTTTCCCTACCTCTTATATCTCTTAGAAATATTGTTCCTGTTCTCATCCAAGCTAGCCCTTCTCTCTCCTGCTTATTGCAGTTGTTCTCAGAGGCTGCAAAATTCTAAAAATGGGATTCAAAATTTGTTTCAGGTATGTAAAGGTGTGTGCAACAAATGTGCATACCAATTCAGTTTATATGAAAAATAAAACTGGATCAAAAATAATAAAATCTGATTCCGGGAACTTAACGAACACTCTGTAATCCCTGAGACAATTAGGCCGGCGCCGGTGACCAACGAGCCACCCATACTGTTCGTATGGATTCGGATAGGCTTGATCATCTAGTAAATAGGTCCATTTACGTACCTAAATTGATATAGGCTATAAATTCCTCATAAATATTGTGATCCGTAAATCTACAATCCGCTCATAATGTAGTAAACAATAAATAAAATTTTCAATGTTTTATAATTTCTTCTATGTCCTTTAATTGCTTCGACAAAATCGCTCAGAATCCAGGAAGTACATTAGAAACATTGTAAAAGCGAGCACAAAGTAACTTGGAATGAAATAGAATGGGAACCTAAAACAAAGAAAATGCGACAGTTAATGGAAATATCTCTCTCTGGCGAGAAAACTTGAAAACTCAAGTGCCCATCAGGAAGGGAATCCATATTCATTGCGGCTCGCAACATTCGGTTATTTTATTGGTCGTGTATTTCATTGTTCGTGCAGCGTCTTGCGCCCCCCTCGATTCGCTCCCCAATTACAATTTGAATATAAGGTCTAACGACTGAGTCATGGCGGATCCATCCATCGTGTCTTTATTACCGGTTGATTGCACCAGGGGTGGCGACTGCAAGCAAGGGTGGCGAAAATGTCGAATTGATTAGGAAATCGCTTCTGATAGGCGATTTGAGTCCCCTCCTATTTTTTCGCCCAGGGCAAGAGATCCTAGAGTGGGAGATATGAGCTAAGACTCTCCTAGGGGTGTAAAACCCTCCTTAAAGCCCATAAAATCTGATTAGTTAACGGAAGTGAAGAAGATTCTTCTTCAGGAAAACGTCGAGAGCCGTGGAGGATTTCCCCTACCTAAACGATAGCAGTTGCATGCATATGCAGTCGTAAACTGCTTCGTTTGCATCTGTAAGAGTGGTCCAACATTAGTTTCAACAAACTCGTTTCCTTTTTGATCGTCTGCATTAATATTATAAAGTGAGACGTTATCTTGGAGGTGTATAACCTCAAAAAAGAAAAATGTAGCATTTAAAAGACAACATAACAAAATATAACGTGAACTGTTTATAGTAATAGTAATTTATTTCCTTTTACATCAACAAATGGAAATACAATATCAAGATTACAATTATAAAATCCATACTGAAATATGCCATATATTCCTAAATCCTGAAAATCCTATCATGTTTCCCACCACTGAATAGTAATTCGGTCCCCATACACCTAACCCTAGGTTTTTGTGTACTGGTGGCCCTCTGCTCCTTTTTACACCTTTTGCCATTTCACCTATCCCACTCTATATTTTTCTCTTAATTGTTCTTAGCCATCTCTCTTTAACTTTCCCTAAATAATTCCCTATATTTCTCCTGTTCTTTTCTCCTTTTACTGACAACATTTTTCTAATTACTACTTCAACCCCAAATTGTCCCATTTACGTAGCCAAGCCTGCTCTCTTCATATCTTTGTTTGACTACTATTTAATATACAACGGAAATCTGCATTCTCTTCTCCACACAATGGACATTTATCTAGCTCCCTCTCTTGACCTATACCTTTCAAGTTTCTCACTCCTGTTATTGCCCAAGCAAAACCTTCTCGCCCTAACTTACTACATATATCTATATATCCTTCCTTCCTCCAGGTAGTTTTTATATCTCTATATAATCTCAGTGAGCTTTTGTCACTTGTATTGGCAAAAATGTCTTGTCTGTCAATATCTTCTAATCTTAGCTTAACTTCTTTCCAGAAGTCTCTATAACCATACTGTGCATTTATCCAAGAATGACCCATACCTATCTGCTTCAACAAGTCATACAATTTATGTGCCCAAGAGCCATCCCAGTTACTTCTCTTTTGAATATGAAAACATTATATTGCCATCTTCCAAGTTAGTGATTCTGTATAAATATTTCATTGCCCTTGTCAAGATTTTAATTTTAGTAGAATGCCTGCCTAGCTCTAATCGTGCTGCCCCATTAGGCGATGCTATTGGTAATCCCAATATGTATTTACAGAAGGATAACTGTTTATAATACTACGATACTAATGTAATACGAAAATATTGTAATAACAGATATATAAAAGAGTCTTGCTCTACTTCCTCTGTATTATAGTGTAATCAGCTTTCTTTCAGAGGGTATGCTAAACAGTTGTATTCATACAGAACCGGTAACATAAGAAAGCCTGAAAATTATTTTTTAAAGTTAAAAGCTGTGAATATTGTAATAAACTACATAATTGGAAGCCAATTTCACTTATCTGTTTTAAATTATCGAAAACCTCCGAGTCCGGTTTCGTGATGATTTCATTACAGCCTCAGGCGAAACATTGATTAGTTACTTCCGGTACTTGTTGGATAGTTCGCTATCGTGCTGCCATCTACTGACAATACAAACTTATTAACCTATCTATTGGTGGTATTTCTAAATTCATCAGCCTATTTTCATTTTTGAAAATAAATAAATAAATAAATGTAATCACTATTGCGATCGATGCACTTTTGCATTCGCTGTGGCAGTTTTTGTATACCCTTGTCATAGCACTCTCCCGCCAAGTTACGCAGGTGGCGCTCAACCTCGTCGGTCTGGAAAGGTGTTCCACCCAGGTGTGACTTCAACTCAGGAAACAGATGATAATCACTAGGTGCTAAGGTCTGGACTGTAGGGGGGATGGGTGAGGATGTCCCATTCGAACTGGGCCAGGAGATCAGCTATTGCATGTGCAGTATGGGGACGAGCGTTGTCGTGATGAAAAAAATTTCCCTTCGTTGACATTCCCCTCCTTCAATTTTGAATGGCACGTCGCAATTTTTTTAAAGTCTCACAGTAGCTAGCGGCGTTTATTGTTGTGCCGGAAGGCATAAACTCGCACAACAATACATCTCTTCTGTCCCAGAACACAGTTTGCCGTCAGAAAATGTATGTTTGAACTTTCGCGGCTTCGGCGAATTGGAATGTCGGCTCTGACGAGAATGTTCTTTAGTTTCTGGTGTTGTATAGTGCACCCAGGTTTCATCGTCAGTGACAATTGAATCCAACAATTCCTCGCCCTGTTCTGCATAGCGCTCCAGGAATCGGTGGGCCGCTTCAACAGGTTGCCGTGTATGGTCTTCGGTGAGCATTTTGGGGAGCCACCTCGCATACACCTTGCGATAATGCAAATGTTCTGTCAAAATCTTGTTTTACTTACTTCAGGGATAAGTTCGCACAACTCGCGAACTGTCACACGCCGATCTTTAAGCATTTCTTGC
The DNA here is from genome assembly GCA_030765055.1 of Mantis religiosa. NCBI lineage: Eukaryota > Metazoa > Arthropoda > Insecta > Mantodea > Mantidae > Mantis > Mantis religiosa. The sequence continues at coordinate 32,060,905 of CM060953.1, read as the reverse complement.
TCCACTTTTGCAATTGTTTCGGCTGAAAGCGAAGGCCGACCAGAACGCTGTTCGTCATGGACGTCTGTACGTCCGTCTTTGAACTCTCTGACCCACTTTTGCAAGTTTTTGAAGTCCATTCACTGTGGCCCATAGACTTCGTATAACTGACGATCAATATCAGTTGGGGTAGTGTCCCTTGGCACTCAAAAAATGGATCACTACACGCAACTCGCCCTTGGTGGCGGGAGTGATAGGAAGTTCCATCGAAAACGGCTGCCAAACCAAGACTAATGTTTGCAACGGGTTCTTTTTGGTGGGGATTTGAAGGGGTGAAACCAGGCTACACACCAGTGTTGCCGGATCTCACGTAATAACGTTCGTCACGGCTCCAGTGCCTTTGACACCTTGATTTACGGACACACCTTGTATTTTCTCCCAAAACATTAAATCAGTCCATTAAGTTGTTGTAATAGTTTAATCCCTGGATTTATTTCATGGCACTAAGTGACCAAAAGTGATCTGCTGCTGCTGACTTATGAATCTGTTTATATTTAATACATACGTATTTCTAAAATGTTCCCTTACTCTGGTTTCCAAATTACACTTGGACTTACCAATGCAAATCTGATGGCACTCTTACACAGTTATATTGTTAAGTGTCAGTTTTTTATCATCTGAAGTATTCTCTTTTCAGAAAAATGTGGTAGACATTTTTATTCTACATTTAGGAACCAATATTATACCAAATTCTTTAAACATTATTGAATTTTTTATTTTCCCAAGGATAATAAGTAAATTCGATAAAATCACAAACATATTTTATTTTATAATATTTTATATTTATATTTTATATGCTTTTCGTATGGCATCCTTATTAAAACATTAATTAAAGCAGTGTTAATAATGTGTTTACATTATGTGTTAAATTCATCTTAATTTAGGAAATCAAATCTTTAAAACAGCAAGTTTATAAACAAAAGGTATGAAACTTATTTTTTATGTGATTATCAGTTTGGGTGAATTTGATCTAAATGCCAAAGTATCATTTATTGTTGCTTTTTATTATCTTTGGATTCACAAAAGGAACACGACCGCGCTTTTCAACTTTTTAATTTATTAGCTTTTAAGCATCTTCTATGTGTCCATCAGGAAATATAGGCAAAATGTCATCCACGTATGTATACCAAGTTCTAAAAATTAAAGGGAATGTTTTAGTTTAGTTTAGATTAGTTTTTACTCATCCTTTTGATCACATTACATGATATAGGACACGTCAAGTACTTATAACTAAAAATTATACAATATACATACATACAACACAAGTTTGGAATGAAAATTCAACTGATGATGATGATGATGATGATGATGATGATGATGATGATGATTGATGATGATGATGATGATGATGATGATGATGATGATGATGATGATGATGATGATGATGATGATGATGATGATGATGATGATGATGATGATGATGATGATGATGATGATGATGATGATGATGATGATGATGATGATGATGATGATGATGATGATGATGATGATGATGATGATGATGATGATGATGATGATGATGATGATGATGATGATGATGATGATGATGATGATGATGATGATGATAAGTTTTTTTAGACAAATTCTAAATCGATACAGTGCAGGTATTTGCTTCAGATAATTGGGTAATTTATTATAAAGCTGGAGGCCAGTATATACAAAACTTTTTTCAAAAGAACTAGTGCTATGTGTGATTACATGAAGGTTATCTTTTCTTCTGGTATCATGAGAATGTATCTGTAAGTTTGTTGTGTACATACTGAGATTATTTTTTATGTAGCATAATGTTTCATATATGTGAATACAGGGGAGGGGCAATATATTTAATTCCTTAAATAGTGGCCTACAACTGGTTCTTTTATTAACATGTAGTATTATCCTAATTGCCCGTTTTTGCATTTTAAAAATAGACTTTGCTCCTGTTGAATTATCCCAAAATAATATTCCAAAGCAAAGAACAGATTGAAAATATGCATGATATAAAGATATGACCGATTTCAAGTCCATGATTTTTGAAATGACTGTGATGGCATAAGTTATTTTACTCAGTTTTTGAGCCGACCACTTTAAATTATTATCCACCCATACCCCTAGAAATTTTGTACTATCTGTGTATGAGATATATTTGCCCTGGAACTCTATAAAGGGATGACTGGCAAGTGTATTTTGTTTATGATGAAAAGCTATTGCTGTTGTTTTTTCTGTATTTATTAATAATCTATTAATGTTGAACCAGTTTAGCAATTCAGACATTGTTCTATCTTAAATTTTAAGCATCTCAAGTTGTAACCAGAAATATATAAGTTTTACTGAATTATTTTTAAAAAGCTTATAAGCAGATCAGCAAGAAATAATCAAAGAAGATGGCGCATTTCTAATCCGAAGTCTATTGAAAAAAATACCATTAAAATTGAAAAACTCTTTATCCATACAAGGATGAGTAGGTCAACGAAATCGTCTGCTAATTTATTGTTCATACTGTAAATATTGTTTTACGGTAAACTAGCAGACCATGATTTACCGAAGTAGTTAACTTGTGGCCTGGGAATGCGGAATCTTCGTGATTACTAGCTTAACCTGTGTAAAATTGTATGTGAATTTTATATTATTAACCAGTTAGGGGATCAGAGTACGGAAACATTTGAAAGTTCATCCGCTGTACCCACTTATCTAAAAGTTTTCTCGATGACTCTTTTCGATAATTGTTCGAGGCTGTGCAGGATTTCCAAAGCTCAGTCTTTTTGGGACAGGTTAAGGAATTCAGGTGTCCGGCGATGTTTCTCATTCACTTTCAGTAGAATTTTTGTGCAATATTAGGAATATCTGAATCCTAGAGTAGGCTGTCAACAACCACCACCGGCATTAAATGAAGTATTAAAACTTAGTGCCCCTAACACCAGATGGCAGAGTGATCGGAGCTCCGTAGTAGTGGAAGAAGAGGAAGGTTCATTTAGTCACCAAACAGCTGTAACAAATAAGTGAAGTTTGAGTGTAAACATAGTGACTCATAAATCAAACTCAAACCACCACTTTTTTCTGTACTTTTTCGCTTTAACTCCGCTACATTTTCACCCTTCAAGTGTACCAACTTTCATGGAGTATGGTGGTGCAGGACAGATGGCGTAGATGTTTGCTAAAAGGCGCAGCTACATAGCAAAAATGTGGTATGGAAATGACATAAATAAAATGGCACTTATGAAGAATATGCTGTCTTATCCGACGTAAGAAGGTGTAATTTATCCTTTAATTACACATGGATCATTGAAAAACTAGTGTCAACACTGCCTGTATTTGATATCAGCAGTAAATCATGAAAGCTGATAACAATAAAAATATAAGAGCATCTAGTGTTTGTTAGCTGTGATTTTGAAGACTATAATTTTATTTAATAAGACATTTTAGTAAGTTTAATTGTAGGCTATTGTATTTAGTCTAAGTATGTTTAGTAAATACAAAGATGCTTCATTAAAATTCAGGTTGCAAGAGGTATCAATGCTCGACAATGCCATACAGAATTACTGAAAGCTTGTGTTAGACCATAGCCCGCTCACATCCCTTAAAGCCTCGGCACTCAGTCGGATTCCTACGCATTTAAGCGACCGAGCGGTGTTTGCCTTTTTTGCCGCTTGGAGCTCTCAAAGCTGACCCCTAAGTGGCCTTGCCGACATTTAATTTTGTACTGACAGTTGAACAAATTTTATGGTCTCAGTTAGTATTAAAAGTGAATTTTACATGGAAGTGCTGCTGACACCAATCTAAAGTAAGCGAACAAGAAAACTGGGCATAAATAAGAGACAATAAGAAAACTGGGTATAAATAAGAGATAATATAAGTAATCATAAGTATGAGCACAACATGTAATTGTTTATTATTATTACTTTTACTGTTGTGTTGTAAATTCTGGCAGTTCATTATCTAGAAGTTATATTTTCCATGACAGCTTTATAGTACAAAAATTTACAATAGACAGCACTATATTGCAAAGCTCTCCGTTTTTCCAAAGTCCAGGTCTCCGAACCATACATAGCAATGCTCATAATGTAAGAATTACGTATTATATTATATTATTTTATTTTATTATTATTTTTATCATCATTATTATCATAATTATAACAGCAGTAGTAGCAATAATTACATCAAACAGCATAGCAGCAATTATGAGTTCAATACTTTATATTTCAGATGGTGTATTGTTGCGCACCCTTCTGTAAAAGTAAGAAAGGAAAATCAAAAGGGATCAGTTTCCATGAATTTCCAGTAGAAGAACAACTACGAAAACAATGTCTAAAAGCTATATCGCGCTCTAATTTCGTGGTAAATGATAAATTTAATTCAACAGACGTGTGCAGTTTGCATTTTACTGAGAACGACTATAAGCCAGGCTGTAAAATTAAACTGCTGAAAACAGGAAGTATTCCAAGCATTTTTTCGAACTACCCAGATTATAAATTAGTGAAACAAGCAACAACAAGATGACAAATTTAAAAAATACGCTTACACACAGAAAGTAGATAACAGAGACTCAGCGTTAACAGTGCTGCTGATGTTAATGCGCTGGTTCATGTCACAGATGCACGTACTTACAACTGCGCTGCAATTCAGATTGAGGAAGACATAATTTCCAAATTAAAGAGATTAGAAAGGGAGAATAACACCTTGAGATGTAAATTATGGGGAGCAAATAAAAAAAGGCACTAAGAATTTGCAAACAAGCAGCAAGAAAATGAAGAAAGGTTACTTTATTATGAAACCAATAATTTTCATAAACCTATTCAATTATTGATAAAAGACACCACTGTACACTGCAACACAGCTTCCTGACACAATAATCGCAATATTTGGCGAATTCAATAACATTAAAGGTAATGTGAATTTTCGTCTTATAAGACCTACTAACGTATATTGTTAAACTGCTTTTAACTGTTTACTAACTTAGTTTTTTTTTCCTTTCTTCCTAAACAGCCTCGTTTCATGCAACAGTCCACTTATCACTGGCACATATAGGAGGTTTTATAGTTAAAAAATAGCGGCCAAATTCTCTTGTGCCATCTGTCTTACTAAAGTGTCTACCGCCAAGTGTACAGCATCCCTTGTAAATCTAATATTCAAATAGGACGAAAACTCCGCGTTATATTACCCATCTCCAGAGTTTGTTTCTCTTTTGGCAGTTATAGAGAAATTTATAACAATTGCTGTACCTAAGCTACCTAAGGTATGTGTGAGAAAAAGCCTAGAGGAAGACATAATGCCAGCAAAGCAACATTTTTCTTATCTCGTGTGTACAGAGAACTGAAAGCATTCAGAACTGCTAAGTGAACTAATATGCAAACATTATATTCGTGTGATATTAAGGTACATTGCTTCTGCGACAACGGAAGTGTTTGAAAACATAAATTCCTAAACTGTAAATCACTGCATCGGAAAGTTATGCGTCTGTAATACCAACACATTGCAGCTGTAAGCTGGAACAGGGTTGTAGAGGGGTCATCAGCCAGCGCCATACGGTGGGTAGTGGAGAAATCTGTAACTTTTAGTCATAACACTGGCGAGTGCCGAGGCTTATAGGGATGTGAGCGGGCTATGGTTAGACAGACTACCATAACTTGCCGTGGCTAGGTGGGCGAATGCAGAGGAAGGGAAGATGTTCATAAAAAACTTGGAGCTGGCAGACCGCAATCAACAAGTGATGATCTGCATGTGAATGCTGTTACAGCAGTACTGGAATGATATCGTTGTTGGACTTGTATTGAACTATTATGGGAATTTGGAGGTGCTGCTGGTACAATTCTGTATATACTTAAGAGCTTGGAGATGAGGAGAATCTGCGCTCGATGTGTTCCACGCAATCTTACAGAAGAAACAATGTGACAGAGGATTAAAATAGCAAGATTACACTTAGAACGCTATGAACAAGAAGGCGCGCATTTTCTTCGGCTTATCATGCCATTAGATGAAACCTGGGTTCCATGCTACCAACCAAAATTAAAGAGGCAATCAAATGAGTTGCGGCACATTGATTCACCACGGCCAAAAGAAATGTCAACAAAAATAGGATCCACTTAGTCATGTTCATGTTTTATTATGATTTTGACGGTTTTCTTATCACTCATTCAGGTCCTCAAGGAAATCGTGTGAATGGTGCGTATTACAGTCACTTTATTACGACCAGCTGTACATCGCAAACGTCCAATCTCCCGAATTCCCAAATCCATTGTGTTACACGACGGTGCTTGCTCTCACAGTCGGCTTCCTGATGTGCGGAGACGTGTCCCTTATGTTGGAGGAGATTACTAAGCACTGCAATAATGTTACTGCACCAAAAATGTATTATTTTGTTAATTCACCGGGCAAAAAAAAAAAAAAACACATTTTTTAATTTTTCGAGCACTTCATGAGGCAATTCCTACTAATTTTGTGTTGAAAAAAACAAATATGACAATGAAAAAACCTTATTAGCTCTAGTTTCTATGATGTACACAAGGTGGAAGTATTAAATATTAACGGATTGAGAGAAAAGTTTACATTTTAATTACATACTTGCTAACAACAATGAAAGTGCACTTCATTTTTTAACTGGTAATTACATGCTAAGAGTTTTAAATTGCTTGAAAAAATACTTCGCAGATAGTCGTGTCTGAAGAGAATCATGTGGTGGTCTATTGACTTCGTCGTCTTTTATCTTGCCTCTTCTGATGGAGTTCCGCAGAATCCCTATACAATGACCAACAGTAATCCGTAAGCATTACTTCATTCCAACGGCCCTGATATATTTGTTCCATAACAGAAATGTCCTGATGGAATCTCTCCCCATGTTCATCACTAACAGCTCCACAACTAGGAAAGAAAAACTCTAGGTGGGAGTGGAGAAAATGGATTTTAAAGGACATTTTGAATCCAAGATTACGGTATTTTTGCAGGAGCACTGTCACCAAATGCTTGTAGTTGTCATCTCTTTTTTTGCCTAAAAATCCATGAATAACACCCTTGAAAGCTTCCCAAGCTTCCTTTTCTTTCCCCTCCAAAATTTGATCAAATGCAAGATCCTTCACAAGTTCTCTTAGTTGTAGTCCGAAAAAATTCCTTCCTTAACTTTCGCATCACTTAATTTCCAAAATTTCTCTCTGGCTGTGATATTTTTTTTATTTGACTGGTGTGCCAACTCCCCAAAAAATCCCCTCAAATTTAAAATTTTCAACCTAGAAAATGAAATGTCACTATCTTCAAAACAAGAGCTAACCTATCATTTTATGGTAATTTTTTAAATTCAGAAGATGAAAATACATGTAAATTCACTATTTTTAAGCCCGAAACATTTTCATTGTTGGCCAGTGTTATTAATGACCTCAGTAAGTACATAATATACCGAACCGTAAAAAATACATATTTTCACTTTAGTTCCGTTTGGTGCTGTAAAGGGTTTAGCCAAAACATAAACCTAAGCTTCATACACCGAATAGAAGCATATTAGCGCTGTCCTAAAAGTAAAAGCTCAGTTCATTTTCGAAATGTTCCCAGATCAGGCACTAATCTATATATCGGACCGTATTGCTAAGAAAGCTATTTAAAATATAAAGATAGAGTAAGATTTTAAAATTGAAATTTAGTCCATAATATCTGGTTCTGCACGAAAATGTACAAATGCTTCCAGTTGTATCGAACAATTCAGGTTTTCTAATAATTATTTAAAACTTATTAAAGCGGGAAGACTATCCCGATATTTATATAACAATACGATTTAATTCTTTTCACTTTTCTGTCACGTTCAATAGCATTCCATCCAAAAATTTGATATCGAGAAATTAAGGAAAACACCTTTCTTTGGACTCCCTACGACAACAAAACAAAAAGGGCATATCTCCCAACAAGAATGCGACACGAAAATTTTCAAGGGAAAAAAATTCATTAAAAATTTTACAAACATTTTGGTTTGTTCAAAATCGTCCTATAGTTTTGATTAAAATACTATAAATATAAGATATTTTCATGAAAAATTAAATGTAATTTCTTAATTTTCTGAGAACAGTCTCTCTTTTGCATAACTGGTGAACCTTAAGAAATAAATATGATCTTCCTACACGAAAATGTGGATTAACACGTAAGTCTACTCCATTCGCCTACTGCCATTGAGCTTACAGGGAAATATCTCATCAAATCGCAAGTATCCTGAGGTAGATAGAAGAAAACCTACTTTAACAATATTTGATTGTAGAATTGGTAGTAAACCTCATGTGGATTGAGCACCTTCCAAATGAAAATCTTTGAAGTCCAGTCTTACGAAATACAGCAAGTATAGTGTTGCAAAACATAGGGCAAATATGGTGATAAATTAAATGAAAACTGTGAAAGGGAATTTGGAAAAGAAATGTTCAAGGTCTAACTTGAAGGTATTTCCATGGTATTTGACAGTTGAAGACCGAGAAAATTCCGTAGAAACAAAAGAGAGTTAGGAGGTTTGGTACTTGATAGATTTGACGACTTGCAACAAACTATATTGAAGGGCTGGGAAATAAAACCTTGAAACCTTTTCAGGAGGAGTTATATTTTCTATAATTGCATTAAAATTTGACAATGAGAGCAAACAAAAATGAATTAAAGTTTCAGCACGGTGTATTTTAGCAAAACTATCAGCATGTTATACGAGGCAAGTTTTTTAAGTCAGAACCGTGTTGGAATTAAAAAAAAGACGTGCATAGATATTGCAATAATTTTATTTTTACATGAAAGCCTGTAGTTTAATCTACTTCTCTACACAATTTCCATGAATATTGAGGTACTTTTCATAACGTGGCACCAGTTTTTGAATACCCTCCTTATAAAATTCTGACTTCGTTATCATCTTGAAGACGCTGACCGCCCAGAAGTTTCTTCAAGTCCAGGAACAAATGGTAGTGCTGGGCGCCAGATCATGGCTGTATGGAGGATGATCTAGAGTTACCCATTGAAAAGATTTGATAAGATATTTGGTCCGATTAGTCACATGTGGACGGGCATTGTCAGGCAGCAAAACGATACCCTTACTCAACTTGCCATGTCTTTTGTTCTGGATTGCACGGCGCAGATTGTTCAATGTCTTACAATAAGACACTGCATTGGCTGTCTCATTACGAGGCAGAAACTCTACTAGCAATACTCATTTTCCGTCCCAAAAAACTGTGCACATGATCTTCCGGGCAGAAATTGTTTGCTTAAACTTCACTTTTGTGGGTGATGATGAATGTCGCCATTCCATGGATTGTTGTTTCGATTCTGGTGTGACGTAGGCCACCCATGTTTCGTCACCAGTAACAATTTGCTCTAAAAAATCTTCACCTTCATTGTGGTACCACTCAAGGGAAGTCAATGCACTGCCTAAACGTTGGGTTTTGTGCAAATCCATCAACTATTTCGGATCCCAACGTGAACACAATTTCCGGTACTTCAAGTTCTCGGTCACAATGCGATACAAAACACTACGAGAATATTGAGGAAAATAGTCGCACAAAGATGACATTGTAAAGCGTCTGTTTTCTCTCACCTTTTCGTACACTTTCTGCACCAAATCTTCAGTAACGGCCGAAGAACGCCTACTCCGTTCTTCAACATGCACATTTGTGCGGCCATCTTTAAATGCTCTCACCGATTTCCTTACCATTCCATCACTCATAATGTTTTGTCCGTAAACTTCACAGATCTCACGATGAATATCGATCGGTTTTACGCCTTTAGCACTAAGAAATCGTATAACAGCCCGTACTTCACAATCGGTGGGACTCAAGATTGTCGGAGGCATCTTAAAAACTCAGGAACCAACGTATACAATGAAGAATCAGACTGTAATGGCGTCAGTGCGTAGACAAGAGAAGTAGGTAACCAGCGCGCATGCGCGGAATGCCGACCGTAGCGCTGCAGTGGCGTAATCGCAAAACGGTACTGACTTAAAAAACATGCCTTGTATTACTGTTTAACATTTATCTATAAATAATGAAATATTGCCTTCTAGCTCACTATACGAAGCCACTAATGGATCCACGGCTAACTAGTAGCTATGAAAATAGTTGAGTCATTGAAGCAAATAGGGCGAGTGAAACTTTTTTTCATTAATGTTAATCAATATGAAAAATTGGTAACATGATCGAAAGAAACATTTAATGCTGTAAGATGTGAATACACACTAAAATTCACACCAAGGTTTCTTTTAATAAGACGATTACTATTTAATTAAATTAGCATTCTAAGCAAATAGCACTTTCTACCAACATTCCGCAAGGTATTATTAAGCAAAGATCTGTTCTCAAGCCGATAACTTCCACAATACATTCTCTGGAAGGTATATTAAACACAGATGCTTATAACATATGACTTAATTACTCTATTCCAAGAAAATTAGATGCCTTCTCCAATATGCCGTGGTGAAGGAACAGTTTCTCTCATCACCAATTGTCCCCAATGCTGACTTCTATATCGATGTTTGCATGCCAAATGGTGTTCAAACTTTCAAAGGTTGTTAAATTCAATCTTCTTCAAGAAACTCATACAATTACAAGACCATTCCTTTTGTATAATTATATAAACCAGTTTAATTGCCTAAAAAGTATTTGTTTCTAAAATAGCTGATATTTTCAAACGCACAGAACTTCTAGTCTCATCATAATGCTCAAAAGCTACATGTGCAAAGGTTATGACAGGAGAGAACAACGTCAGACATCCATCACCTTTGTGCACTGCAAGATGATTGGAAAATTTTTCACATCCACTAAACGTATAAGAAAAGTCCAAAAGTTTCCTTTTACAACTATATATGTGTAAATCTTTGCTAATAACCCAGCGAATGAAAAAACAATTCTTGATAGTATAAATACGACAGGCATTTGCTCCTGGACACATTCCAGCTTCTATAAAATATTATTTCATTTTCCAGTAAAAAGAGGACTTCATATCAAAGGTGACAGGAGTCTAGTAATTGCAACACCGTTGTGATTTGGCAACATACGTACATCTTCTTTAAAATAAGCTATTAGATTTTGTCTCTAGGGGTGTCAACTTAAATTTAGTCATTAACAATGCCTCCTAGTGGAATGGAGCTCAACTCTGTGACAAGTATAGGCAAATTGGCCTTAAAGGAAACTATAGTTTGTGACAATAATTTAGGTGAATAAAGGAACAGCACAGGGTCACAATTACCACTAGGACTTCACCTGAGCTCAAATAAATGTAGAAGGCTGTGGTAAAGTCTATCTGATTTCTTAAAAAGCTCCCCCCCCCCCCGCTGAGCACAACATCGAGACGGGATGGAAGTGGATACGCCACTTACGCGCGTCAAACCCGCAGGGAAGACTACCGAAAACCTCGGTGGGGCCTCCTGGTGATCTAGCATACCTTCTACTAGCTCTGCAGCCTAGTACCCGGGACTTATTAGGCAACACTCTACTCCCTCCGGGGGCCGTAGCCTGGCCGGAGGTACCCAATTCCCCGTGAGTGTCGGGAACACACTGCCCCCTCGATTGCAACTCAATCCGAACAACTCTCCATGTCATGCCATGTCATGTCATGTTGTACTGACTGGCTGTATATAGCCAGAAGGTTTTTGTTGCGTGCCCATCCGTTAAGGGTTTTACCGCAGGTAAGGTAGATTTCGGGATGTTGTAGGGTGAAATGTGGGTTTTTAGAATGGTGCTATTTATGAGGTTACAAGATGTACCTAGGGGCTGAAGGACAGGATGCAAACCTTGCACCCTGATGTTTTTATTTGTATTACTTTGGGGAAATAATTCTGATGCAAGCAGCTTGGAAGGATTATGTGGAGCTCAGCTTTAGCTGCTGTTCGGATTAGCTCCTACGTTATCTCGGATGCCCGCAAGCCATGCGGGGTAACCGGTGCTGTCTAGAACGACGTCTAGTGGGGTCACAATCTCCCAAGGATCTGACAAGGGCGCTTCTATGATTAGGTAAACTGGCGTATAATTTTGATGCCCGGCGCCTTATTTCATCCTCCACGTATGGAAGACTCGAGGCCCCGTGAAGCAACCTGGTAGGAAAATAACGTCCCACAGAATATATAGACCTAAGTCCTCTATTCTGTGCACGTTGTAGCCATGCTAGCCAGCTGTCTGCGGCCATGTCCCAGATCTCGCAGGCATACAGCATAACTGGGATTACCAGCGCTCGGAAGAGGTGTAACTTCATGCCAACTGGCATCGAGGTTGACCCCAGCATTGGATACAGGGAAGCAATTGCTCCCTGCACCTTCGCCGCTCGGTCCCTGATGTGTTGGCGAAAAGTTAGACCCCTGTCTAAGTTAACACCTAGATACTGGACAGAGTTGGTCCACTCTATCCTTCGACCTCGGTAGCTGAAGTTGGGGCGTGGCGCTTTGTAAAAAGTATGGCGTGGCTTTTGACCAGATTAACGGACATCCGCCAACGCCTACACCACTGCTGTGTGAGACGGAGATGTCTTTGTAAGGGGTTGAAGGCTCTGAGGATGTGTTTGTCTTTGCAGAACAGAAGCACGTCGTCAGCGTATTGTGCCGACGGGAGGGGCTCGGCAGTTCTGCCCGAGGTTCCTCTAGTAACGTCAGAGGTACCACGATTGCTAAGGGTCCGCCGCGCCCGCACCTCAGCAGCTGAAAGGATCGTATCCCCTCCCCTACGGGATCTCATATCTGACAAGACAAATTCATACTTGATAAAAAACAGCGGTAACTCCTTAAATGTGCTCTATGTAATTTTCAGAAAGGCAGACTTGTCACATCCTCACCTGAATCTGACTAAACTTTAGAACCAATTAATGCATTTATCAGATAGCAATGTACTTTAGATTTCGCAGCACTTTGTAACAGGTGGGCCACAGAATATTGTAATACAATATCATGAGAGCAATGCACCAAAAGTCAGCAAAATCTGTCTCAGAGAGGTCGTCCTTAGCAAATGTGCACAGTAGCAGAACATTTACTCTGGCACTAAGGAGCTAGTTCTGTGGTATTACTTCTGGACTAATGAAGAACGCTGACCATAACCTGCATTCTTTCCAGTAAACCATTTTTGAACCAGTTATGTAATAAACATAGATCATTCAATATTTTGGGCTGGACTATGTCAGTAACAATTAAAAATCGTTGTTTATCATTATCGTTTACATCATCATTGTCGATTCCGGTTCTAATAAAAGCATGTCAACTGTTACTTGAAGAAAGCATGTATTTGTTAGGCAATATATACAGTTTTGGACAGATATTAATTGGATTGCCATCAATATGTACGGGTTGTACAGCAATATGCAGATTAAGATATTGCCCACCTACCACACTTTTTGAGAAGCAACTCCCACCTAACATAATTCCAGAGAACGTAAAAAGGAGGGGGGGAACTCATTTCTTTGATTGATAGTATAGCGTATCTACCGAAAGTAATGTCAGGGACTGCTCAACTAATTTTGTTCACTTTTTTCCTTTAAAAGTATTTCCTCCGGGAGAAAAGAATTTTACAAATGGGAGGACTTGGAAACGTAGGATTTCTCATATACGTGAAATTTCTCAGAGTTTATTTTTCAAAAATATGAGTTTCGTAAATATTTGGCTCGTTTTATGCTATTGTATTATGATGTTACAATATTTAATTCATAATATTGAAATCCACGTGAAAGAAAACGTTTAAATTCACAAATCGCCAATGGATTTCGCAGTTGCAAAAGTATACAGATGTTATGTGAATATATGCAAGTACGTACTTAATGATGGCCGATGGATAATATAACAGCAGGGAACGAAAACAAGCAAAATGTGTGAAGAATGACATGAAATTTTCCAGTTCACCCGGGAATGCTTTTGGAACATAACATGGTTTCTCTATGAGACCTCATATCAGAAAAAGTAGCTTATTTGCGCCTGAAAAGTAGAACTTTCAAAAGCCTAGTTGCAGTAGGATATTTGAAACCATTAAAGTGACCTGTGTCTTATTTTTTAGAAAAATAACATCCAAATATTGTAATCGCATACTAGAGTGTGATCCATATAAACCTGAACCATTTCAACACACGTGCAACTTTCAGAGAATATAATACAGAATTGGGAGATTACATTACACTATTTACATCTCAGAGAAAATGTTGGAAGGGTCCTCCACCAGCATTCTCTGAAGTTTTACGCAGATGATATCGAATTGAGAGATGGTTATTTCCAGCAAGATGGAGCGACGTGCCCGTGAAACTTGTAACCAGTTTCTTTGGTAATCAAATAATCACTAAAGGTATGTGACCCTCAGATCCCCTTACCTAACCTCACCGGATTGTTTTCCTGTGGGGTTATCTAAAATAGAGTGTACAAGAACAGGCCACGGACAATTGATGTTCTCAAGGAATTCATTCGAACCGAAATAAGTAACATTGGCGAGGATACTCTCCCACCGATGATAACCGAATGAAATTCCCAAATAACGGATCCAATTCCCCCGTAGAATAAGTTACGGTGATGAAACATTATCAATCTCTTACAAAGAGAGAGCTATAGTCATCAAATCATGTAATGACACTAAATCAAATATTACCCCCTTGAGCTGATAAACATAACTAACTGTCGTAATCGTAATGTTTCTTGGACATCTAATGGAGGAACCTGTCTTGCTCTCTGTTGTGAGAGACGCACTGACAAAATAACGAAAGAAAATTTTCTCTTACAAAGGGTCATTGTCACGTTGCTGTTACAAACTGAGTTTTAAAAAAATGCAGATACCACATATTAAAATTATATTAAGCATTTTACAAAGGTATTTTCATACTTATACTTCTATAACTCTATACATAAATTTTTGTCTTAGTATCTCTATTTCATTTTCACAATATTTATCTGATATGTGTGCCTTTGCACATAGTACATTCAATTTAACACTCACGCCTTCGAAGCATAAAATATATGCTTGATTATAGAAAGTGGTTGTGCACATTTATTTGCCATATCAAGTAAATACCAAAAGATGCAATGAAACAGTCTGCCTAATTTATTTAATTTTGAACCAAAGAATAATTTGAAAATTATTCAGACCAAATGACAGTGCCTGCTTTAGGCCTATTAGCCATTCAACCTACTTTCACATGTTTGTTTATTTTTCAGCTCAGCACTTACTGTTACACAGAACACCTGAATGCTTGTGTCCACATATATTTAAACCATTGGCAATCCTTGATATATCGTTCTTCAAACAAGTATTGCAAATACAGTGATTTTTGTTATGCTACCTCACCTAGACAAAGCAAATTTTCACACGCAACTGAGGCAGAGTTTTATATTCATTTAGAATTTTAAGTATACTCGGTTCTCTATTGATAGAGCAATAAACTGAGAATTCCGCGAGAGTATCACCAACGTTTGCAGCAGAATAACACTTTCTGGGGTTAAACGTCATCTTCATTGTTTATATTTGGTTTGTTCTATGAAACTTTCTTCACATAATAGACAGTTAGCATGGATGATTTCGTCTTTTTGCGAGTTAGTTCCATACTCGATACCCTTTAATCCTGACGGAGAGGTTAGTCCAGTACATGTTACGCCGGGATTAAGTCAGAAGTAGTCTAAGTTTGACAGACTTCACACTTTCTAAAACATTCAAGATTCTCTTTCATTTCCTAGTTTATCTGACATCATTACGGAAGATGAAATTTACACATTTTTCACATACTTTTATAAAATATTCGTGGAATTCGTGATACCTAAAGCATTTCATTGGAATAAATATTAACTTTCTGATCAATATAAATTTACAAGCATCTAGAAAATATGTTTTGGCTAACGTGCTTAGCCCTTTCTACATACCATGGATTTGTCTATTACGGAGGAAATTCTGTTACTTGTTGTATCAGTTACCGGGAGGAAAGATGACATAAAAGTACCCTAAGGAGACCAAAACTTATGGCTGGATTCTTAACAGGTGCAGGCTGGTTTTTCAGCCCAATGGAGTTCCAGGTAACCACACGGAGCAGCCACCCACCAAATCTGCCTGATCAATCACTTCTCCTGGAATATAGCGCCTCTCCTCAGGCGAAAACAGTATTTCCAGAGCACAAGAACCTCCGTAGAGTAACCCACCTGCGACCTCGCTGTCTCTTACTAACCGCAAAGACCGAATGGAAAGAATGTAATGAAGGCAAGTGACACGGGGGAAGTAAGGTAAATATCCTCTCCAGCATTCGCCATAGTAACTCGCTGTCTTTGCCTGAGTCGACGTGTTTCATGGAATTGCAAAATCACTTCACATGTATTTCGTTTGCTAAATCATTTGGCTGGCAAATCCTTTGCTATTCTCTAATTGAAGTAAGACAGGAGCTCCAGAAACAAAAAAGTGTCCATTCATTCTTTGGATACTTCTGTTCTTATTCTTACCAAGCTTAATAGCGCTGATTTTATCAGATATTTTATACATATTGATGAAATAAAAGTTTGCATCTCCCTGTAACATCCTGTTCATTACGGAAAGAGAAGTATCGGCCTAAAAACAAACCTTCTGGGATAAGAAGGTGTAATCAACTTTATTATCTCTGGAATCTTAAGTACATCATATTTCTTTAATGATCGGTAAGAAATCGCGCTCTTTCTTCTCCTCTTTACTTATGATCTATTTGAGAATATAATTACTTATAAGTGAAATGGCTGATTTATCATCTCAGGTAAACAGCTTCATAATGTTTCATGTCACCAACTTAAGAGAAAAGTGTGATTTCTCGTTTAACATAATAAGAAAGAACCGATTTACTTCTAAACATTCCTAAAATTGTATAACCTTATCCACAACATGTATAAATATATCATTAGTCGTAAAAGTTCGGACGTTATAACTATAAACAATTTGATTCTGTCATTATCAAGCATAAATGGATATTCCTGGTTTCCAAGCATTACCCTTTCACTTCTAAACGAGGAACATTATGTCAAACATTGCCCTAAACCCCACATTTAGATTTTTGTCACAATATTTACAACTCATTCAAGTTTTCGGAAATTCCTGTGCTTATCTAGGAACCCGTTACTCCAGAAGGCAATAATAACAGAGTGTGCATTATTTTCTCCAAGCAACAGAACTATTTTCTCGTAAATTTGCTCACAGCCAAATCAGGACAATTTTAACCAAATTCAATCTTTATCGAACTCTTAGATCCTCCTTTGTCACGAAATCCAGTGCATAATAAATGAAGTTCGATAATTATGAAGTAGTGTCTCCGTATCTAAAATCTGAAATCTAATCCATAAACACACCCAAGTAAATAATCTACAGTATTATGTATTATTGCTCCATCCAATCAAACTAAATGCTTCGTATTGAACTAAATTCCCTTTGGAAATTAATTGTTCTTTCACACTGGCCGTGTGTAGGCTAAATTGTGGAAATAGAGTCAGACTGAAAAATTCAATGCCTTAGCCGGGATTTGAAACACGGATCTTCTGGTCTCCGTCCAGCCGCTCTAACGTGCCGATATGGCATTAAATTCTTCAACTGACTCGTCTTTTTCCGGCAAACCACTTAGGAGTTTATGATTATGTTTATGAGAACTGCTTAATGGTTTTCCGGAAAAAAACGAGTCAGTTGCTGAATTTAATGTCATGTTGGCTCGTTGGCCATAGTAGCTCAATGGTTAGAGCGGCTGGACGGAGACCAAAAGATCCGTGTTTCAAATCCCGGGTATGACATTGAATTTTTCAGTCTGACTCTACGTTTCCATAAATTACCTTTGTCTAACTACAGTGCGATCCAAATAAACCTGAACCAGTTCAACAGGCCATAATTTCCTTTTGAAAGCTAGTAGAATATAAAAATTTATTTTAATGATCTTAGTGGCTCTTGGAGAGTTAACAACACTGACAATTGTTGACAATTGACAGTCTTAAATGTGCAGTCATAACAGCGTGTTTACATATTGGAAGACAAATTCCTTGATAAGAACACAACGGGAGTTTTGAAGAGAATTTAATGTACGCGATGTTCCGACAAAGGCAACAATTTTATCGCTCGTAGAAAGCTGGAGACAACTGGTATACTCATTAGTGAGAGTGGAAAACATAGACCGCCATTAAATGCAGAGACTGTTACAGATGTTCGCAGAAGGCTATTGAATTCTTCAAACAAATCGTAGCGTCGATTGAGACAGGATTCAGGGTATTCATATGCAAGATGTCAAATAGCTGCCAAGAAATCGGGTTTACGACCTCACAGAGTGCATATGGTGCAACAACTGAAAGCAGCAGATTATGATAAACGAATCAGTCACTAACAATGGTTTCAGGGTACTCTTATTCCACGTCCAGACATTCTCTCCATAATGTGGTTTACAGATGAGGCATGGTTTTATCTGTCAGGCTACATAAACACACAAAACACCAGATATTGGGCTGCTGTAAACCCCCAAGTGATCCGCGAAACCCCACTGCATGTTGAAAAGATTGGAGTATGGTGCGCGGTGTCAGCTTCCAGGTTCGTTGTTCCCATTTTCTTTGATACGACTGTAGATACTGAATTTTATATAGGTATCTTCAAGACATTTGGGAGCAGCTGGATGATATCGAATTGAGAGAAGGTTATTTCCAGCAAGATGGAGCTACGTGTCATACATCTAATGACACCATGGAACTTGTAACCAGTTTCTTTGATAATCGAATAATCTCAAAAGGTCTGTAAACCCTCAGATCCCCTTACCTAACTTCACCGGGTTTTTTCTTGTGGGAGTATCTAAAAGCAGAATGTAAAAGAATAGGCCACGGACAATTGGTGTTCTCAAGGAATCCATTCCAAACGAAATAAGTAACATTGGCGAGGATACTCTCCGTAAAACTTCAGAAAATATGGTGAGATGAGTGCTAACATTTGTAGAAGCTGGTGGAGGACACTCCCAACATTTTCTCTGAGATATAAATAGTGTAATGTAATCTTCCAATTGTGTATTGTGTTCTCCCAACGTTGCACGTGTGTCCCATTATTGGTTCAAAAGTTATGAACGTCTCTGAAACTGACAGTTCCAAAAGAACTGATATTGTTACCGTCTATCACACCATCACAGTGATTGATTTAATGATCGGCTCAAGAGGAACAATGCCTGCCTTATTGGTTAAGCTTTGTAGTGACCTTAAATTAGGCAAACATTTTATTCAATAGTGAGCCATTAAAGGCATCAAAAGGTTGATTTTAAATTTTGAGAAATCATTCACAGAATCATCCGTACACATATCGGATTTAATATTTTTACTTACATTACTAGAATATTTTTCAAGTCACCTCCAATTACTTGTAATGTTTAATTGTTAATATCTCTTCAATTTTACTGCTAAACTTTGTGTTTATGTTATCAAGTTTTATTCTAGTAAATAAACAAATACTCAACAAGAGCTGACAAGGGCTAAAAACGTTGTATACATTTTACTAATATAAGAAAAATAAGCAATTCTTCAATTTCCGAAAGACTAAGTCAGATGAGTTCATAAGATATCTACCTATATTAAAACATAAAAATCTAAACAATCGCATTCAGATGTCTTCTGCTACCAACATTCATTTACTTTTATGCAGTTTCTAAAACTTTTCATTCCAAGTTTATTTATCTGTTTCACTTTGAGCCACTAAACTTCTGTAGATACTGTGAAATTTATTACAAGAGTGATTAACAATAGCGAATCTATAGTACATTGTTGATAAGAGTTTTATTATAGCTTTAGTATTACATTGTTTTTCCAAAACATCGCGAAAAACATATGACTGCTACAAGAGTATTGAAACAAATGAAACCAATGTACAAGATTTCCGAAGGAACTCATCCACAAAAACACCTAATGTAAATAAATTGTTTTGAAAAGGTTTACATCAATGGTTCAGAAAGTTTGTGTATCTCTTAAAATTTACCAATTATACTACATTATACAAAATTGCTCCGAATCAAGAGAAATTATTCTTAGAACATTCAAGATGTACATTTTATTTGTTATACAGTGCGATCCATATTGTGACTTTGTGTTATATCCCACTTCTGACGCCAGTGTGACTTTGTGGGTTCGTGAAATGAAAAGTCCAATTACACCACTCAACAATGTCCTTTATTTCCACCGACTTACAGTTTAACACTTGCCAATTACACAAAATTACTTGCTGCACACAATTACAATTTACCCGTTCGTCCGTTACAACTTCACTTGTACTCGCGATTACATAAACTCCGATACTCATACACAGTTCGTACAGACTTCCGTTGCACAACCCTTTCGTTCATTAACACGTCACTAACACTGCCTTCTTACACCAAGAACTGCGACTGTCTTCTCGCTCACACTCACTAACCAACTGATTGACCAACTCAACCAACAACTGACTGACTAACTCTGTCTGTCTGTAACCCTCTTTATATCGGAATATCGCCGGTTTCTAGTGACCAGGAGAATGTTCCAGACTCCGTAATTTCTGGAACCAGGTGGGCAGAAACAGACGCACAATTATGTTTCTTTCCGACCACTGGCTGTCACCACTATAAGACAAACGAGGGAAGGGCGTGGCTAACCGAGCCTCCCCTGTCTTCCATTGCCAGCTGCTCACAGGGTGTTTCAGCGCTCTCGTCACACTGCTCCCTCCTCAAAGCTGTTCGTCTCGAACAGCCCCATCGTAGCGTGCGAGGCGGTCCAGGTGTACCACCAGCATCTGCCCGGAGTCTGAGCCAGAAGTAGCGCTGCCGTAGTTTGTGAATCATTCGGTTCGCTCCCAGGTGTCCTCCTGAAGTACCGGCGTGCACTTCCTCCAAGATTTCCGGGACCTTACTCCGGGGAAGTACCAACTGTCCTCTCTGCGCCTTCCCATCGGGTGACTCCCATACCCGGAACAGCACGCCCTCTCTGGTCTTCAACGAGTCCCATTGGGCCCAGCGCGACTTGTAGGTGGCGCTCCTCGGTGCGATGTCCTCCCAGGTCGGTCTCGTCCCTGCGTCCACTTCCCTCACGAGTGGCCTTAAGTCTGCGTCCGCCAGCTGCTCCCTCCTCAGGCCTGCGCTATCCCAGCCTTCAGCAGGCACTGCCACAACTACTCGGACTGCTGCGGCACGCTCCTTCTCTTCCACTCTTGTGCGCTCATGGCCGTCCTGGATCTGCGGTAGGACACCTCCAATGCAATGGTCGCTGGCGTCGGTGTCCACAATGAAGGCGCCACCCGGTTGTGGGAAACCCAAAAGTGAAGCACTGCACAGGGTCCCCTTCGGGTGCTGGAAAGCGTCTTCGGCGTCCTCCGTCCACACATAAGGCCGGTTTTCCTCCGTCAGGCGGGTGAGGGGTTTTGCGACGTTGTCGGTCTTTTCCTCTAAATCATTAAGGCGGTCGTCTACTTGACCCTTCCGCTTGCCCAGGTTCGTGACGTCATCCCTCACGTCGGCCAACCGTTCCTCGAACTTTGCGGCGAAAGCCTCGTTCGCCACCTTCATTTCGGTAGCCGGACCGTCATTCGCTGCTCTCATTTCCGTGGTTAACTCGGCCTTCACTTGTTCCATCTTCTCGGCGATGTTGTCCCTAGCCGTCCTGATTAGTTTCAGTTCCGCGGCCAGGTTATTTCTAGTCTCCAGCTTCTCTGTTAATTCGGCCTGCATTTCTTCCATCTTTGCGGCCAGGTTGTTATTTGCCGCTTCTATTTCCGTTGTTAATTCGGCCTTCATTTCTTCCATCTTCCCGATTAGTTCGGCCTTCATTTCCATCATCTTCTCCAAAAAATTTTCCAATGCCGCGTCCATGGTTGTAATGTTCGGTGATGTTATCATCCCACTTCTGACACCAGTGTGACTTTGTGTTATATCCCACTTCTGACGCCAGTGTGACTTTGTGGGTTCGTGAAATGAAAAGTCCAATTACACCACTCAACAATGTCCTTTATTTCCACCGACTTACAGTTTAACACTTGCCAATTACACAAAATTACTTGCTGCACACAATTACAATTTACCCGTTCGTCCGTTACAACTTCACTTGTACTCGCGATTACATAAACTCCGATACTCATACACAGTTCGTACAGACTTCCGTTGCACAACCCTTTCGTTCATTAACACGTCACTGACTAACTCTTACACCAAGAACTGCGACTGTCTTCTCGCTCACACTCACTAACCAACTGATTGACCAACTCAACCAACAACTGACTGACTAACTCTGTCTGTCTGTAACCCTCTTTATATCGGAATATCGCCGGTTTCTAGTGACCAGGAGAATGTTCCAGACTCCGTAATTTCTGGAACCAGGTGGGCAGAAACAGACGCACAATTATGTTTCTTTCCGACCACTGGCTGTCACCACTATAAGACAAACGAGGGAAGGGCGTGGCTAACCGAGCCTCCCCTGTCTTCCGTTGCCAGCTGCTCACAGGGTGTGTCAGCGCTCTCGTCACAATATAAACCTGAACCATTTCAATAGGTCATAACTTTTGAAATAAGAATAGGACTCACGTGCCACTTTGGGAGAATATAATCCACAATTGGGAGATTACATTACACTATTTACATCTCAGAGAAAATGTTGGAAGTGTCCTCCTCCAGCACCTATACATGTTTGTACTCGTCTAGCCATATTCTCTCAAGTTTTACGGAGAGTATCCTCGCCAATGTTACTTATTTCGGATCAAATGGATTCCTTGAGAACATTAATTGTCCGTGAACTATTCTTGTAAACTCTATATTTTAGAAATCCCAAAAATTCAAAAATCTGGTGAGGTTAGGTCAGGGGATCTGTGGGTTCACAGACCTTTTGGGATTATTCAATTATCAAAGAAATGTTTACAAGTTCAATGGTGTCATTAGATGTATGGTACGTTGCTCCATCTTTTTGGAAACAACCTTCTCTCAATTCGATATCATCCAGCTGCTCCACAAATGTCTTGAAGATACTCATATAAACTTCAGTGTCTATAGTCGTATCAAAGAAAATGGGACCAACGATCCTGGAAGCTGACACCGCGCACCATACTCCAACCTATCCATCATACAGTGGGGTTTCGTGGATCACTTGGGGGTTTACAGCAGCCCAATATCTGGTGTTTTGTGTGTTTATGTACCCTGACAGATGAAACCATGCCTCATCTGTAAACCACGTTATGGAGATAATGTCTGTACGTGGAATATGCTTGACAGTAACTGATTCGTTTATCACAATTTATACTTCTTTCAGTTGTTGCACTATATGCACTCTGTAAGGTTTCTTCACAAGTTTTTGACATATGATATCCTGATTCCTGACTCAATCGACGCAATAGTTTGTTTGGATAATTCAATAGCCTTCTGCGAACATCTGTTACAGTCTCTGCATTCAGTGGCGGTCTATGTTTTCCACTCTCACTAATAAATATACCAGTTGTCTCCAGCTTTCTTACATAGCGTACATTAAATTCTCTTTGAAAGTCTCGTTGTGTTGTTACCAAGGAATTTGTCTTCCAATATATTTTCAAAATGTAAACACGCTCCCATAGTGAGTACTGCATGTTGCTGTTAGGACGGCACATTTAACACTTTCAGCTGTCAACAATTGTGAGTGTTGACAATTCTCCCATAGCCATCGAGAACATTTAAACAAATGTCTACACTTTACGAGCTTTCATAGGGAAATTATGGCCTATGAAGCGGTTCAGATTTATATGGATCGCAATGTATAACTTTATTAAACATATCGTATTTATGAAAAGGTAGAGGCAGTCTGAAAAATTCAATGCCTAAGCCGGGATTTGAACCACGGATCTTCTGGTCTCCGTCCAGCCGCTCTAACCATTGAGCTACTATGGCCAACGTGCCGATATGACATTAAATTCTCCAACTGACTCGTGATTTTCCCGTTAAACCACTAGGAGTTCTCATAAAAACATGAGATAACTACCTTAATGGCGACTTACTATGCTGTAAGTACTTTAAGGCCCGGGCTTTATAGTTCGGACCACTATTAGGTACAATTAATATACTTACATTTTGTAAGTCGCCATTAAGGTAGTTGTCTCATGTGTTTATGAGAACTCCTAGTGGTTCACTGGAAAAAACACGAGTCAGTTGGAGAATTTAATGTCATGTTGACACGTTGGCCACAGTAGCTCAATGGTTTAGAGCGGCTGGACGGAGACCAGAAGATTCGTGGTTCAAATCCCGGCTATGGCATTGAATTTTTTAGTCTGTCTCTATCCTTCCATAGTGCGTCCTACACACGGCTAGTGTGAAAGAAAAATTAATTTACATATCGTATTTATGTGAATATAACAGAAATCATTTATGTAAAAATAAAAAAGAATTGAAGAATGTGTTCCATACAAACTGTAGTTTGGGGTTACCGATTTGATTGAAAGTTTTTCTGTTGCATTATTGAAAAATACTAAGGTATAATTTGTTTTATTTTTGGTGATGCTATTCCAGAAATACATAGAGGGATACGCACGCACGTGTAAAAATATTTGTTTCTTAATAATCTAGTCTCTTGCTTTCTCTGCCTTCTGTACAGATAATGTAAAAATATGACCATTAGTGTTGTGATTGAAAAGATTTCACTAAATGTTTTATAGCTATATGCCTAATGGAAGTATGGCTATTATTTATATTGTCTTTGGGTTTAGGTTAAATATTACATTAAACACACTCTGTAATGATTCGATAATGGGAGGAAAACGTTTAAAAAATAAAAACAGCGATAACGAAAGTTTTTTTTTTCTGTCATCTGCTGAGATGAGTTCGGTAGCTAGCCACCAGAAGCGCTAGTATCACACCGATGCATATGGAGTTTTGTGATTGACTAGACCACACTTTGGTACTCTCATAGCAGCAGGTGGATCCACATAGAGGGTCTTTGCTGCGTCCTCGCCTCACTGACAACCATCAAATATAGATGCACACGCATTGTTAAAAATACTAGTAAAAGCTGTGAGTCAGAACAAAGACACAGGAAACACTTGATTACTCAAGCGGTGCAGTTGCTTCCCTTACCCAGTATTAAACAAAAGCACACTTCTAATTTTTGTCATATTCATAGTGTGTTCAATAGTGCGCTGATATCTCCAAGTTTATGGACCACAGTTTGCATGTCTTAATTGATTACTCAGCATTACTTCCAGAAAACCACACTTCTGAAACAATATTGTCTATAATTTTATAGAATTGTTCCTGTATCAGAAGAACCGAGGGAGGGGCACTGATATATTTAATTCACAGTGAAATAGCTATAATAAATAACCTTTAAGCAATTTCTATTACATCACACATGTTTTTTAATTAATATCTCCCAAGTATTAGGTGCCTTAATGTGATGTTACAGTAAACTGAACGTCTGGTGTTTTTAACACCATATGTTTTAGGAAAAAAGCATAAGTAATTTAAATTTCTGATATTCTGTAATACATGACTTTCTCTGACCACTTTTCTAGAAGCTTACATGATTATCCTTTTATCTACTTCTTGTTCAACGAAATGAGAAATTCCCAAGCTATATATTTCGCTATGTCTGCCAATAATTATTGTTTTTAAAAAATCGTATGGTTACATTGAATGAACTTTTGTACAAAATTCGTCAAAATATGTCTACTTCTTCATAACCCTTGCAGAAATTGCCTTACTATATATTTCGTATTAGAAAGAAAATGGGGAAAGAAACCCAAGCATACTCAAATCGTGTAAATGCGGATTACTTGGTTATAACTTTAAATTCTGTTATTTTTGCACCTCCACGAAATAAAAAATAAATGAGAAAGGGAAAATAGGTTCTGAACTTGAATAAGTATAAGGTATTTTAGGCAATAGTGAAAAGCATCCCTTAAGTTATTTTAGTCGCAAATAACTTTCTCACCTGCCTAAATGCTATGACAACAAGCTTTTGTAGCTTTTCCTAAGTTTATAGAAGACAAAAACAAAACGTCAATGGCAATTTATATTACTTTATTATAAAGCTTTATTCAGGAATGGAAAATACAAGACCGATATAAAGGAGTCATGACCCAAGACGAATCCATAGGAAGAAGTGTTCCACAATGATTTGTTATCAGTGTCACACTATTTCTCATAGCATTATGAACAACATTTCACCCCCTGTGAAGGGTTTACTCTTTGCTGTTAACCTGACAATTTTTGTAAAGGAAGTATATATCACCCAATAGTAATTTAAAATGAACATTTTACAGGTTTTAGTTAATTGATGGAAATTAATCATTTCTCCACACTAGCCGTATATAGGCTAAGGTTTTTGATAAATAGAGTCAGCATGAAAAATTCAATGCAATGGCCGGGATTTGAACCGCGGAATTCCTAGTTTTCGTCCGTCCAGTCACTCTTAGCCTTTGAGCTAACATGGCCTACGTGCCGTCCTGTCATTAAATTCACCAGTTGACTCGTAATGTCCCCGGTAGACCACTAGGGGCCCTGGCACCCGAGATACACCGTTTGTAGTGACTTACTATCCGTAAGTACTTGAGTCCCAGGCTTCATCATTTAACTCTTATTATTTTAGTTAATTGATGGAAATTAATCATTTCTTCACACTAGCCGTATATAGGCTAAGGTTTTTGATAAATAGTCAACATGAAAAATTCAATGCCATGGCCGGGATGAACCACGGATCTCCTGGTTTCCTGGTTATTTTACAGGCTGTTTGTATATCATTCAGTGTATGTCTTAGTTTTCATACAAACATTTTAACAACAATTGTATTTAAATTAAAATCTTTAGAGCCATTTTTGAGAAAAAACAAAGGAACACCTGTTGGTTTATACTAGGAAGGCTTCGTACCGCATCCTTTGGAAGTAGTAGAAGTTTAAGGTATATCAACCTCTTCGTTCTGGGTTCTGTTGTTCAATAGAGACCCGCCTCCCCCCCCCCCCACAAACACATACACCACATCTAAACAGTGCCCCTTCAGAATTCATGGCACCCACAACGAGTATATTTAGTGATAACAGGATGTGCAGTTTTGAGGAAGAATGCAGTTATACAGAGAACGTAATAAACATTGGATTTTGGTCCAAAAAAATTAAAACCCATGGCGCGACAGGTCTAAGAGCGCCAAGGCCTGCCAACCCGACTGCTGGCCTCACGAGCATATACGCAAGGTAGATGTGGGCCATCATCCAACCGAACGGGATGAGATGTGTTCAGCATCTCGGCATCC